>CM028231.1:32828879-33353879 GCA_016432845.1 Psidium guajava
ACCATGCAAAGTTTTCTTTAGCTATGAACAAGATTAACGACCCCAACGCAACATTCGCTCGACTGGGCGGGTATGGTCCGACTTGGACCGACGCCATTGCCTCTCCCGATGTGGTTCCTCAGCTTCAGTTCAAATCTTGTCTCCCGGCGAGGAATCGGAGAGCCTCAGGAGGCAGGTTCTTAGCTCATCCTCAACAAAATCGAACGCAATCAAATGATCTCAGCTCTCTGCGAGCTCGCTCTCGATAGTTTAACGTCGAGAGAGTCGCACGGGGAGACGGAGAGAGGGTGACGTCATTGTTCTTCCGCCTTCTCTCAGCGCCAACATTCAAACGGCATTCCTTTTGGCAGTCATGGCGACCCACTACTGAAATTTTCCCTTCTAATATTCAGTTCAATGCTGGGCTGATCGCCCATAATCTGTTTGTCGAAATGCCGCTTAACTAGTCTCCGTGCCGGTAGTTACCATATATATTGCCTTCGAAAGCAGTTGAGTACCCACTTCTTTGCGGACATGCAGGAACCGGATTTCAAAGCATGGAGCGACGTGATAAGGGATTATTGCACCAATGCCCGACACAAGGAAGCCGTTTCTTTTTTCCTTCAAAAGTTTCGGTCTTCCTCGGTTTTCAAACCCAATTACCAAGTCCTTTCATCTGTTCTCAAATCCTGTGCTGCCCTCTCGGCCCTCCACTTGGGATTGGGAAAGACTCTTCATGGGCATTCGTTAAAGCTTGGCCATCTTTCTTGCTCGTGTATATCGAAAGCGCTGCTCAACTTGTATGCCAAGTCTGGAGCTTTGGATGACTGCCAAAAGTTGTTTGGTCAGATCCATAACCCCGATGTTGTCCTTTGGAACATTGTATTGTCTGGGTTTGCCGGGTCCAAAGGGCTTGAGGCTGAGACGATGAGGATGTTCAATAAATTGCATCTTTTCCAGGACCCCAAGATGAGCTCTGTCACAGTATGCATCGTCCTTCCCTTGTGTGCTCGATTAGGTGATCTGGATGCCGGGAAGAGGGCACATTCGTTTGTCGTTAAATCTGGCTTGGATACACACACACTTGTGGGAAATGCACTGATCTCAATGTATGCAAAATGTGGCCGAGTTACGACTGATGCTTATGCTGCATTCACCTGCATCCCTGACAAAGATGTGGTTTCATGGAATGCAATCATTGCTGGGTTTGCAGAGAATAAGCTGATAAATGATGCCTTCAGAATGTTTCGAAGGATGCTGAAAGAATCAGCGGCACCCAATTATGCGACGATTGTAAATATTTTGCCTGTTTGTGGTTTTCTGGAAAAGAGCACCGCTTACTGCATTGGAAGACAGATACACTCTCTTGTGCTTCAACGAACTGAGCTTGCAGCAGAGATCTCTGTCTGCAATGCACTTATGACATTCTACTTGAGGATTGGACTGGTAGAGGAGGCAGAGACCTTATTTAGACAGATGAAGGTGAGAGATTTAGTTTCGTGGAATTCAGTCATTGCAGGATACGCATCAAATGATGAATGGTCAAGAGCACTGCAGCTTTTTCATGAACTCGTCTTGACTGAGAGTTTTTCCTTGGATAGTGTCACTATTGCTTGTGTTCTCCCTCTTTGTGCACAATCAAGACAGATTCAGTGGGGTAAACAGATCCACGCATATGTACTTCGACACCCTGGCTTATTTGGGAATACGACAGTGAGGAATAACTTGGTTCATTTTTATGCAAAATGCGATGATGTAGAGGCAGCTTTTTCGTCGTTTTTGATGATTTCAAGTAGAGATGTGGTATCTTGGAACACCATGCTCGATGCCTTCAGGGAGAGAGGATTTCATAGCCAGTTTCTGGACCTTTTAAGCTGGATGCTCAAAGAAGGAACTAAACCTGACTCTGTCACCATGCTTATCTTAGTAAATTTCTCCATTTCGGTCTTGAGAGTACAATTGGTCAGAGAATTACACGGATACATTATCAGGTCTGGTGTTTTGGTAGGGGAGAAAAATTCCACTATTGGAAACGCAATGCTTGATGCATATGGTAAATGCGGTGATGTGGATGGTGCCTCGAAGATTTTTAATAGTTTATTGAGTAAACAATATTCAGTCTTATACGACTCAGTGGTGTCTGGATATGTGAACCATGGATCACATGATGATGTGTATAAAACATTAGACCAAATGTTTGAATCAGATCTCATCGCTTGGAATTCAATGGTTCGAGTTTATGCTGAAAATGAATGCTTTGATGAAGCTCTAACTCTCTTTTATCAGTTACAAGCTCGAGGAACAAAGCCCGATGAGCGGACAGTCATGAACCTACTCCCAGTATGTGCTCAGATTGCCTCCATTCATTTGTTGAGGCAGTGTCATGCATATACACTCAGAACTTTCTTCGCGGATGTTAGACTGAATGCTGCTCTTTTAGATGCGTATGCAAAATGTGGAAGCATAGCGTATGCTTATAATCTTTTCCGGTTGAGCTTAGATAAGGATCTGGTGATGTTCACCACAATGGTTGGTGGCTTCGCGATGCATGGTATGGGGGAAGAAGCACTTAAAATTTTCTATCACATGATTTCAGTGGGTGTAAAACCAGATCATGTTGTCATCACTTGTGTGTTGTCTGCTTGCAGTCATGCTGGCCTTGTAAATGAAGGATTAGACATATTTGACTCCATACAAAATGTTCACAGAATGATGCCAACTATGGAACAGTATGCTTGTGTAGTGGATCTCCTTGCTCGAGGAGGTCAAGTGAATGATGCATACTCTTTTGTGACTCAGATACCTGTTAAAGCTAATGCAAATATTTGGGCGGCCTTATTGGGTGCATGTAGGAATCACCATGAGGTGGAATTGGGTCGAGCAGTGGCAGACCATCTTTTTCAAATTGAAGCCAATGATGCGGGGAACTACATTGTGATGTCAAATCTTTATGCTGCAGATGCCAGGTGGGATGATGTCTTGGAGATGAGAAAGCTCATCAAAACAAGAGATCTGAGAAAGCCTGCTGGATGCAGCTGGATTGAAGTGGGTAGGAGAAAAAACGTGTTCATAGCTGGAGACTACTCTCATCCGGAAAGAAGCATTATATTCAGCATTTTAAGTACCATGGATCAACAAATCAAGGAGACGCTTGCTGGATCCTCTGTTGACATGCTACTCGATCCCACTTAATGCTTAACATTGCTGAGCCGACTTCATTTGCACGCCTTGATGTGAGATATCCTTGTCTTGCTTGGGTGTTGTAGATGTATGATTTGAGAGAGTTTTTCCTTCTCTAGTAGCCTTCAACTTGCAACTCATTAGGAATAACCATGCACACTTTGGTGTGACTAACTGCCTATATAATGTTTAATCTTCAAACAGACACATTTCTGGGTTTGCAGCTTGCGAGTATTTGATTGTACTGCTTTATGTTCCTTTTGTAGGTAAATTTGAATCTTGAAGGAGACTTCATGCCATTTGTTTCTCTTGGCTAAGTAGGTCATTCCATTGTTCCTCTACTCCCACTGGATAATAGGAATTGTCTTGGGTAGACCCATCAGAGTTCCTTAACTCCCTGTTCTATTTTTCTTGATAGTACATTTTTGAACAGTTATAATTAATTACTAATTTTAATTCTTGGCGCATCTGGTTAAGGTGTTGCCGTGTGACCTGGAGGTCACGGGTTCGAGCCTTGGACGCAGCTTCTTGCAAATGCAGGGTAAGACTTGCCTCCATTCACCTTTGTGGTGGGGCCCTTCCCCGGACCCCCGCCTTGCGGGGATGCTATCGTGCACTAGGCTGCCCTTTGATAATTAATTACTAATTTTAATTCTTGCAGTAATGATGGATTCTCAATGATGCGTTTATGGATGTTGAGAATACCAGTGATCTTAGGTTGACAGGTAAATTTTCTACTTTTTTCTTTTCTCTTTTATTCTTGTGTCCCTTGCGTGCAATTTAGTTGTCTTCAGCTGAATAACTTAAATTCAAGTTGAACAACTGCTGTGTCATTGGCAGACTGGCACTTAGGTGGCCACAGTTGTGGCCATGCTGCCATACAAGTAGTATTTCTCCCTCCCTCCCTCCCCCCCCCCCCCTCTCTCTCTCTCTCTCTCATGCGTGTATATGCAACATGACTGAGATGAAATATAAGATGGTGCCCACACATACTTCCTACTTTGATTTTTGAAAATGTAACTAATGTGGCTTTGAAACTTCGCCTATGTATGCTTACATAACTTGTCACAAGCCAGGGTAAAGGAGGAGGGTTGGCGCCAGGCGTAGCTGGCCGGCCGTAAAAAAAGAGCTATCCCTTATGAGATGAACCCTTTAGCCGACCCCAACTGGTTTGGGATAAAGGTGATGTTGATGATGAACTAATGTGGCTTTGAAGTCTTAATTTTGGAGCTGTATAAATATGTCTCATATGTTTGGGGGGATGAAATGTATGCAGTAGAAAGTACGGTTCTTATGTTGTTGGACAGCTTTCATCCGGTTTTGTTGGCTGTGAGCTTTTGTGCTTTTCGGAACCACATCGTAATGACTTCTGCACGAGTGGAAGCAATCCTATAAAAAGAGCATCTCAATTTTTCATCATTTTTATTTATTTGCCATCTACACTTTTGAAGACCTTATGTAGATTTAAGGCGCATGGATAGCCTTTTACTTTTTGCTTAATCTGAAACTTGGGAGAGATGCACTTTGCCTTTTCCTTAACTTGCATTATCTGAAGCTTCCACGATACACAAATATTGACATGGAAATTCACAAATAATTTTTCTGGGCCTTTTTGAGATTTTGATAATATTTTAAATTTTAGTGGAAAAAAGTGGCCTTTTGCTTCTTGAAAATCACAAACAAAACGGCCCTCCGTCTTAAAATAGGGAAGCAGAAAATGCTTATCCGAAGAAGCTTGGACAGTCTGGAAGTCCATCATGTTACTGGACTGACTCATATTAAATACAAATTGCAGGTATACGACATGTTGGGCATGTCATAGCCTGAAAATAAGATGGTAAAGATCATTTTTTTTTTGGTGGTGGGTAGTGGGGATGGTGGTGTTGTTTAGGAGGGTTTTGCACACATGCACTACTAGCTAAAGTTACAAATCAAGAGCATGGTTTACTGCTGGAGTTATGATCCTTCACTTGTCTGGGGAGAAGGGAATAAATTTAATAACTCTGGTTCAGTAAACCCTGGCCTAGAACGGGGAGATGGATGCAGATAGAATCTCCTTTCTTTTATGGCTCTTTCTTCTTCTTGACTATTGAACTGCGCAGGTATGTGTTCCCTGTTTTGTAGCTCGATTATGGAAAGCTTCGAGAAATTTGAAGTAGGGGTTCCCAGTGGGCTTAAGATGGCATCAGAATTGCTGATTGATTTGGAAAGTGAGGAGTTTTGGTCAGTTGACGAACCGGGTTTGAGGTGGATGGTGGGTTTAACTATCTGAAGCTTCTGCCTTGTGGACTGCCTTCTCTCTTGCAGTGAAACTGGCCTCTTCATCTTCATGATCCCAACTCTGTCGGGAGAGCCTTCCTGTGATGCATCAGTTTCTGATGGACCTGTTAAGCACTGTACAATCTCTCGGAAAGTGTTTGTGTCGGTTTGTACAAATGTGGTTGTGGGCCTAGAAACAGCTGCACCTGGTGTTGCTGGCTTCTCCATGAATGTTCACTTCTGGAATGAAAACAGAAGACTTTTCTCTTTGTCCCTGGTTGTGGCTTCTTTACCTTGCCTAAGGGTATGGCTTCACCCTGTAATCAAATTCAAAGTCATCCTAATGAAATTGGTGAAATGGCATCAAGTTGCAACTCTCAGATGCGTACTGTGACGTGTACTCATGAATAGAAGAGTCAACCTCGGGTTAACCTTTGCCTTACATAACAAGATAACAATCAAGAGAAAAAATTTCCAGATGCCCCTGATAGATGGTTTAGCAAGTAGTATGAGGAATGGTTATGCTAATACATGGCCTTGTATATTGCACCTTGGTAGTTTTATTTGTTGTGGCAAGGTTTAAAAGTACTCATCAAAATTCTTGTCGTGACTCCATCAGAATGTTAGTGTGCAAAAAACATGATGGTCATCTCGATTAATTGTTTATTGGCATGACATGTATTCTAATGGCTTTTTGTTTGGATTCTTTATACCAGGAGCAACAGCAAAAACTTAATGGGAAAGCCTAAAAAGATGGCATGGTGCTGGTTACCCACAAGAAAGGTGTAGAAACTATCATTCTGAAGTGGAGCACCTTTCTGGTATGCGAATGGGAGGGAGAAACGCAGAATCGAGTAAAAGGAGGTTTTGTTGCTTCATATTTTTTCCCCTATGGTTGTCAATTTCTGTCAAGTGTCATATGCAGACTGGATCGTGTTGAAAGCGGTGGGTAAAAAGACATGCTCAAACATGCAGAGATGCATGACTCTACCACCAGTATAATCTCTGGTCTTTTGATTGGATACCAGTAAGATCAGATTGGGGCAATTGACTCAGGATTATAGTGGATTTGGTATTTCTTGACTTACCGGCATCTGAAAAGTGGGATTAACATAAAGGCCATGAACTAGGAGTTAGGCAGAGCAAACTTCAAAATCATCATTTCAGTTAAATTAGTGGCACGAAGGTAGGCTTACTAGGACAATGAAAGTAGGCATTGACGATGCAGGAGGAGAAGCATTAGTTGTGCAGATGAAAAAGGGAGAGCATATGGAGGAAATATTCTGGGGAGAGGAACTCTGGTGACTTTTTGCTCTCCTGTTGATCATTATTAGCAGCTCTAGATCCCAGTTGGTGATGCACAGAGGCCCTGCATTTCTTCCATCACGAGGTATTGATGGTCTACGGCGATGCGAATTAAATGCGATTCAAGGACGGAGTTCAATGCGAAACGATGCGCCGAAGACAGACGGATAAATGGATTGGAAGCGAATGGATCGTACCTTGGGAGGGACTCTGAAGATTGATGGTGGGGGGAGAGACGCCCGTGCAGTCATGCGTTCATTCAATCCTGCGTTAACCAACAACAGAAAAGAAGAGAGAGTGATTGTTTGGTCTTTGTAACTGAAAATGAAGAGGTCTCTGGCGTACACTCGAAAGCCAGTTAGGACAGACCAAATGCAACCCCTTATTACACAAAAGGCAAAACAACCTCAACTTCCTCTCTTTCTCTCTCTCTCTCTTCTTGGTTGGCGTTGTTGGTTGAAAGAGACTAGAGTCAAACTTGACAGTTCACTCGGACACGGCTCTTTCGACTCAAAAAACAATCCTAAAGATAGCAAAAACAAGTTATCATGACATTATCGCTGCATCGGGGATGCTGGTGTCGCCGGCGCTCTCTTTCGTTTCTGTGCTCGCACGAGGGCCGAGTTCAATTCCTTTCGTGCGCATTTCTTCGGGACTTTGGTGGTCGCAAGGTGGAGGCGGGATTGCTTCTTGCCACGACCGGCAGCAAGACGAGGACGTCAAGGATTCTCCTTCTAGGTTATTGAGGGCATTTTAACAAACATGCAACCTGCCTCAATAGACGACTTCATCGAAGTACCAAGTAGGGACCTTGCGAATACATTTGATCTCAAAGTTATCTTTCAATTCTACTTCAAACATGTTGAAAAAACACATCAAATCATCAACTTTCGAGTCTATTTTTTTTTGTTTTTTGTTTTTGGTCAATGATCTTAGTGTGACATCACATGGTTCATGTCATATGTCCATTTACTATTTGTTCTATTTGTGTCTATTTGTATCAATTTCTTCAGAAATCATCCACGAATCCAAGAAGAAGCATATCCGAGCTTCATCTTTCCCATATCGAGAGAGTTGAATGGGTGAGAGAAAATGGAGGATCAAGTGAGAAGATACTTGGAGAAGGCCGCGGGGGTTGACGGAGATGACAAGCTGCCTCCGAAGCTTTTCGAGAGCCTCGTCATGTCGGGCCTCCGTGTCGACCTCGTCGAGCGCGGTCGTGTCGTCTGCTCCATGAACGTACCCCCTCGTTTACTGGTGACCTCTCTCTCCCCCCATCTGATTCTGTTGCTCATTTGGGTGTGTGGGATCCGTCCTGTTGGTGCTTCATCTAGGGTTCTTAGGGAACTTCTCTCGTGATTTTTTCGGTTGCAGAACGCGGGCAACTTCTTGCACGGCGGAGCAACGGCGACGCTGGTGGACGTGGTGGGTTCCGCCGTCATGTTCACCGTCGGAGCCCCCCTCGTGGGCGTGTCAGTCGAGATTAACGTCTCCTACTTGGATGCTGCTTTTCTCGATGTGAGCCTCTCTCTCCCCCTCTCTGTGTATCTCTCCCCTGGCACTCCCTCATTCTTGTCTTCTTGCTCCATTTGAAAAAATTGCATCTCTTTAGAACATCCCGTCACAGCTTTTCTGAGCATGGATGCGTCTGTTCTGTATTGGTTGACTAAATCTGATACGTATGTAAGAAGCAGTGAATCGGCACAGCACTTGAGACGTTGATAACATATTTAAGCTGAAACAAATGGTTCTTCAAAGTCTATTTGTCTTTCTGTCAATGATAAGTAAGAGATGGAACCACATGTCCAAAAGGGAGCATCACAGTACCATTTCATGTTTGATAAGCAAGAACCAAGGGTATTACAATATCTGACAAGGTCTTCAGCTAATAGTATCCTGCTGGAGCTTCTTCTCTAATTTGCTTCAGATTTGGGGTCCTGAAAGTTGGTTCTACATATTAGTTGTCCCAGGAAAATGAAGCTAATTAATTTGGAAAAACCTCAGTGCTGGATTTCTTGCTTACCGATGGTTATTCCTACAGAAGCACAAAGAAAACAGGCTTTTTATTGGCATTGTACCTGAGCATATTAGTTTGCCAAGCCACAGATAGACAAATAAAACCCCCTTAACATGTTAAAGCATGAACCTAGACGTTGCAAAGTACATAAAACACTTGAGCTATTCTTTATATTCTAGAAAGCAAATTTTGTCGGATGAACCGAGCTGTTGGCATACAACGAAGGGATGGACAGGTTATTGGTGAAAATGGTGGTTTTGAATGGACGCTTTCCCTGATATTCTAAATTCACTAGTAAGGATAAATATTTTCCTCCACGGCACTGCATATACCATCTTGTTTCTTAAATTCATCAGGTTACTAAAGAACGAAATGCTGCAACACATGGTGTGATTGTACTTTGTCTTATCTATATGTTGCGTTGTTAGCTTTTTTGGGTCTGGTTAGACATGAAAAATTTCTCTGACTTTATTCAGGAGGAAGTTGAGATCGAGGGGAAGGTTTTGCGTGTTGGGAAGGCTGTTGGTGTCTCAAGCGTGGAGTTTAGAAAGAAAAGGAGTGGGAAAATTATTGCTCAGGGGCGTCATACTAAGTATCTTGCTGTGCCTAGTAAAATGTGAGCGGCTTCATAACGTGCAGAAGAAGTCCGTTACTCATCAGTGTTTCTTATTGGAATTGTATACTTTTGTGTCATTTGGTTGGATCACCGGCAGATAATGTAGATAATGAAATATTGATGAAGCTTATGCTCTTTAGTATGATTCTGGATTTGACAGATGCTATGTTTTCTCAGCTAATTATCTAAAGGTCAAATCTATCCTTTTATTTTGTCTATACACAAATGACAAGACAAGTGTGAAGTAAGTGGCTTTCTAAAGTGTGCCTGAGCAGATGATCCATCACAATCGAGAATCCAGGATACCGCAACTGCCCAGGGAACGGCTACGTTGAATGTAGCTTATTGATAATCATGGCATGTCGCGGAAAGTTTTATGCGCTGTTTCTGCCTATCTCAGCTGAAAATGATAGCTGAAATGGTCTAAGCATTTCATTTTATCTGCTAGCATTTTCAGTTCAATCAACTTTGGGGAGTTTAGGCGGAATATGGAGAACTCTGATGTGCAGTATTAATTGTCTGTTTATTTGGTTCATGGTTTTTGTTGTTGTGGTTTGAGGATAAACTAAGACTGGCAGCTTTCTATGGATGCCCTTATGAATGACAATGCAGACATCTTTTTTCATAAAGACTTACTAGTTGGGAAAACCAGTCTTTACAGAGGGGCTTTCAGGTCAGCTTGCTCATCTCAATTCAGGATAAGATCACTGTAACTTTGGTTGAAACTTGAAGCTGGATGTTGTGGGGATGAACTCGGGGTAGAGTAGAGTTTAATTCGCAACAGAGTTGGATGTTGAAGATTGCTCATATACATGCAGTGAAATTCGGGTGTCACGCAGGGGAACAATCGTAATGAATGTCCATCTAGGAGATGGCAGTCATCTTCTATTTCTGCACAGCAAAGATTTGCTGACCGTTTCAGATAAATGAACAGCTTCCTGAATTAACTCTCCTTACTTGCCATTCAGTCCATCCTCTAGCTGTGGGAATGGGACTGATATTGGATCCATGTTTCTTGTAGTGGTTTCAGTTCGTGTGTGGCGTGTCATGATTCAAGCGATTCGATTCTTGTTTAAGGTTGTAAAAACGCCATCTGGACACTCTTGGGTTTTAAAGAATGGAGGAGTAGTTTGCTCCCTCCAAGTCTATAGACCTTTTCTTTGTTACCTTTCTGAACATGCTGTGAATTGATTGATTGCCTAGGAGCTTATTGCTTAAATGTGCTAATGTTACTGAATTAGGAGGATTATGTCGTAGCGTGTATATGTAATATCCGGAGCCCTATAGAGTTGCTTTCTGCTTGGCGCGTTGCGCTATCCTAATCGGAAGTTTCTTCAGTTGTCAAACTAGCCTTTGGCAAGTATTTTGGGGAGAAAGAATCTTTAGCACGTCCCAACATTGCTCTTGCTGTCTCTACATGGCTGTGTACATATAGTGAGATGGAGAGAGAGTTGAATAGCAAAAGGAAGAGGATTGCAGAGCAGTAGCACCGCGGGTGGCCGCGATACAAAGCGCGAATCGGGTGGCTTTCTCCATCATCGGCTTCCTCCGCTCTGCGCCTGTATGGAGAGAATTCCCGAGTTCTGTCAAAAAGAAAAAGGTCGTGCGGGATGCTGTTCTTTCGGATTTACAGACAATGAGTGGATGGACAGATGAATCCTGATCTGGCATTCCTGGTGAGCGCTCTATTTGTGATCCTGCTCGTCCTTAACTTGTTCTCTAATCACATCCCCGCATGGATAGCACAACTTTTGGTGTCTTTTCTGATGGATGCGGAAGAAGTGATCCTCCATGGTCACTACAGCGTTTCGACGGTACCCCGATCCTACCGTATATCCCCCCTTTTTTTTTTTTTGGCCGAATACCGTATAACCTGTAGGCCGTAATCAAGTATAAACCCTTACCAAAATACGTTGTAAAAGTCAATATGGTGTTTCATCGTAACTAAGTGTAAAAAAGTCGTAAAGAGAAAAAGAGAAAATCAGTGATACTGTACAGTAATGTATCTCGGGTTCCCAAGTACGGGGCTAACGTTCGTCAAGTGGGGAAAATGCTTTTAAACTCGTTACCCCACGAACCTAATGCAAATTAAACGGGTCATTTTGAAACCATCGGAAAATTCTACTTTCAGGATCGAAGTAATGCTATCTAGCGGCCTTGTAAAAATCGGGATCGATAAAATATAACTGCCCCCGTTAAAGAATCATTGCTTCCACGTCAAAGGAGAAAAAAAAAACCGGTGCTCGCTTAGGAAATGCGATCGATTGATCGATCAATACAATTAATAGCGAGATCGAGCTATGAGTCGAGACTAGCTTAAACTCAACTCTCGGGATTGTTCCTAAATTCACTCCCAAGTCGAGGAGGGCCGGTCGATTTCGAACTCCAAAAACCCAAGTTTGGCTTCAATTAAAATTTTTTTTTTCCGTAAGCTCAAGCTCGATCAGTTGTGGAGTAAAATTTGAACATTTTCAGGAAGAAAAAAAAGAATAATTCCAATATTTTTTTTATATATTATATGATAATTTCGTAGACGTGGGTGAAATTACGTAAAAATCCAATGACCAGGGATTAGGTCCTCCTTTTTTTTTTTTTGGTTTTTCCATCATTATCGTCATCATATAATTATAATATATATAAAGACGTTTTTTTGTCCGTTTGTGTCATGCCTTTTTCGTTTTCCATTGATAATATAAATATTAATTCTCACTCCCGATGGAGAGAAAAAGGAAAAAAAAGGGCAGAGAAGAGAAGAGGTGGTCGGTCGTCGCTCGCTCGCTCGCTCTCACCCACTGTAAAACCCTAAAGGGTAAAGAAAAAGAAGTCTCTCTCCTTCTTCTCCTTCTTCTTCTCTTCTTGGCTGCCGCTTTACGAGTGAGGGTTTTTAACCTTGCCGTTGCAGGGAATTAGGGTTTTTCTCCCCTCTGACGCCATTCCTTTGGATGTTGAACGACCCGCATTGTGGCTCCAGGTACTGTTCCGTTGCCCTGCCTTGTCTCTCTCGTTTCCACTTTCTCGTGTTTTGGTTTCCATGATCGTCGTTGTTTTTTTTTTCTCCTTGATGTTTTGGCCCGCGATAATGCAGCACCGAACGAGGGAGAACGCAGAGGTGAGATTCGAAGTCCCGTGTCTTCCTTGGGGGTTTAGCTTCCTTTCTGCGGTCTCGCTTGGGTCTCTTGTTTCTTGGAGTTGCACGTGGTTGACCTTTACATTTGCACGCCTATCTACTTGTTACAATGATGAATGGATCTTCGACCTCAAAAAAAAAAAAAAAAAGAGAGTGATGAATGGGTCCTCACGTTCGCGCGTGCGTGGTTGACATTGGATTATGGGATGCTAAGTGGTGTGTGTGTGTGTGTGTGTGTGTGTGAGTGAGGGAGGGAGGTTTCATGTGCTTTATATAGTGCCCTGTTGGTTTATGGGTATCCTAGTGTTGCGGGTTTCGGGAGGTTGGTACGTTTGAAGCCTGACCCGGAATGTCACAGAGGTTGTATCTTTGCTCTGTAAAAGGAAAACAAAACAGCATGCTTCCATAATACTTTATATCGGCTTTCTCGGTTGAGAGGCTGTCGGTTTTTTTTTTTTTCAAATTATCTTGCCAATCACAACAGGTTTGGTATCTTCTGTAATCTACGCATCCTCGGAAGTTTGCTTGTCGCTCTTAATTTGTCATTGTGGTGGTTGCACCTTTACCTCTAGAACCTGTCTTTACTCATAGGGATATCTGTGGAAATCAAAATATCAGTGACGCATCGATTATTCTCTTCCCGAGTGATTAATCTTGTGTAGGAGAAGCCACTGATGCTACGAACGTAGAAAAAGTTGAGAACGAGCCACTTGGGACTCACTCGAAAGTGCCTGCGAAAAAATTTTGTACTGCCAGAAAGCATCTGCTTGAACATAATTTCAGCTAACAATTTTATTTTCCCATTCTCTCCCTCTCCCCGGTATATTTTCTTCCTTAATATTGAACCCACTTAGCACGAAACCGTGTGATTGTTTATTATTGTGTATAACCCCTGCGTCCGATTTATTGGTCATCTTTCTTTTGAGCTGTCTGAAGGACTTGAAGTACTACATAGTTCCCTCATTCATCTTTGCTAAATGAGAGGAAGGAGTGCTGGAGCGTGTTGGAAACTATAGTTTTAATGCTAAAACTTCTTTGCTCATCTGGTGCTCAGGTCATGCGAAGACAGCCACTTCGATCATATCATTGCTTGCAAAGTCGAAGGTGTGGTCCACTGTGTGAGGAAGATTCCACATTAGTCCTGGTTTCTTTGTGAGGAATAGTTCATAATTGCCTCTTCTTATAGATGCATATGGCTGTGTAAGCTTTAGAAAAAAATGGGAAAGAGTTTCCACCGTATATTTCCTATTGTTCTCCTCCTGGCTGCTTGTTTGACCTTGGCTGTGGGCCTTGTGATGGAAGTGGCTTGTAAAGAATATCGATTTTTCATTCTCTGGCTGTTTCATTGACACAATGATGCTGGGTTTGTGGACTCGTCGTCATGAAGTACACTCTTATTCTTTTTTTCTGAACTTCGTTAGCCGTATGTAGTTCGGCTAGAAAGGGACTTGTTTTTAATTACCAAACCGTTTCGATCTGGCTTGTGAGGACATGCATTCAATGCAAGATCTTGCTGAGCTGTATGTAGTTTGATATTCCTTCTACAAAGGGAATTGTTTTCATTTGCGAAACCGTTTCGATCTTGCTTGTGAGGAAATATGCATTTTATGTAAGCTCTTTATTGAAGCAAATCCAACTATGGTGCTAGGGCATTCATATCGTTTTGCATGATCAGATAAATCTGTTCTTACTTCTGTGAAGCGAGATGTCCGCCAGAGTGGTTCCTTTCATTAGGACGAGCGCATGCTGTCAAAATAGAATGCCTGTTCATTTTGTTTCTTGCCTCAGAGTATTCGTCTTGTGTGTCTGTGGTGTCATTACACATTGATGCATGTGTTCTCTTATGTTGCTTTCTATTCCGTATGGGTGCTTTAGTGCTCACACAATTAACAAAGGTTGTGTTCTTCCCCTTGAAAGTCAGTCCCAGTTCAAGTAAAAGTCGCTCATGTCACCCTGACGTGTACCTTTTTGTTTATCTTTTTTTAGATCCTATTTTCTAAGTTAAGTTGCACTTCTATTGCAGTGTTTTGAAACTCCTTGTATGTTTCTGCTCTTCAGGACATACCTCTGAAGGATGGCAAGAGGCTTCTAAAAAGGGTCTCTGTTGGTTTGAACTGCAACGCATCGGGATGGCACAGTGGGTTTCTGATCGTCAAGCTTCTTTTAGCAGTCAGGATGGAGAAAGGAACCCTAAACTTTCTGCTTGCATCGGTAAGGATGATCTGAAATATGATGAGGGGGAAGCTGGAACTGCAGAATCCCCCGTAATGTATGAAAAGGGGAAACGAAAGTACATTTTTGAAGATGTCAAACCACGTAAACGTGGAAAGGCGAAGCAAAAGAAGAAGAGTACACCGGTCAAAGCCAAATCAAAAAGGCGTGATCATCCTGTAGACAGATGGTCAGCAGAGAGGTGAGATCAGAAATCTTAGTTAATGGTTCGGCTTTTCATTTTTGAGAAATTTAATCTATTTTTGTTTTTTGATTATGAAGGTATATGCAAGCGGAGCAAAGCTTGCTGGAGATCTTGAAGGCAGAAGGGGCCATTTTTGGTAATCCAATTAGACGACCAGAACTCAGATTAGCTGGCCGTCGAAGAATTGGTGATACTGGGCTGCTTGACCACTTGTTGAAGCATGTTGATGGTAAAGTGGCGCCAGGTGGGAAAGATCGATTCAGGCGATGGCATAATACTGATGGAGTTATGGAGTATTGGCTGGAAAGTGCTGATTTAGCTGATATCCGCCGTGAAGCAGGAGTGCAGGATCCTTTTTGGATTCCACCATCAGGATGGAAACCTGGGGATGCTCCTGCAGAGCAGACTGTTTCTGCTGCAGAATTCAATAAGCTTAAAGAAGAAATAGCCAATATGAAGAGGTAATTTGTTTGGAAGGATTAACTCAGCCAAGAAGCTTACCTTTTGTAACAAGTGGTTCCTTTTGTTGTGTTGCCAGAGATTTTGAAGGGCTGGCGGACAAGAAGCCTGGGCAGGGACAACTTAATCTAGTGGAGGTGCCTGTCGATCGTCAGTTAATATATAAGTACTCATATCCTTCTCTCTTTGCCTCATCCTGTTCTATATTTGCCTCTTCTGTTAGCAGGAGATGTACAAAGAATTGATGAACTGGAAAGCAAAGACCAGCCAGCGTTTGTTGGAAATATCTAGTTCTTTGAGTGGCATGCAGGTGGTCTACTTTTTTAGTTGCTATGAGTTTTATTAACCGAGATTATGGGGGCTTAGCGTGTTGATATTCTTGCAGGGAATGTACAAGGATCTGATTGCATGGAAAACCAAAACTGAGCAGCAGATCACGGAACTTTCCAATTCATTGAGCACCATGGCTGCGAAGCAGCACAAGACAGCTCTCAGTCCTCCAGCATCCGAAAGATGGGAAGATTGGTTGGAGAGCACTAACCTGGATAACATTCAAGCAGAGGATATTGCACCTTGGTTGGAGAGTGCAGACGTTGGAAATTTTGAGAGTAATGTTGTGATGCAGAGTCCATTCCCTTCTCTGCCTCGATCGAAGCCTGTTGATGGTACCATGCAGAATTCAACTTCTGCTAGGGAGTTGGAGGTAGCAAAGGAAGGAGTGGCTATGTTCAGGTAATATCTGGGATTCATAGATTAGAAAACAACATGTTACGTGAGATTCATCCTATATATCTTTCATGGTCAGAAATTTGTGGGATCTTGTACCCAGGAAGCATGATGGAGCTGCCGATAACGGCAAACAAGGTGCTTTCAGTGTGAACTCGAAAATGGAGCATGATAATTCATTCCTTCTGTTGCAGGTAAGACCTTTAAGCCTTTCGATTGGTTATGTGGTCCAATAAGCAAATAGGTTATATACGCACATAATTTGACTTTCATTCAGCCTTTCAGTTCATGCATATCTAATGTCATAATCTTGTTGTCGTCAAGGAAATGTTCAAGGAGTTGGCGAAATGGAAAGGCAAGGTGGAGCAGCAACTACTGGAGATTAACAATGCTGTTAGTAACATGCAGACAGCCAGGCAGTTTACTTCGTTCGGACCGTCGACCTTCTATCTGTGAAGAAATCTGACATTGTAATTGGAATCATGCCTGGGGGACATGGAGGTTAACTGGCAAATAGAACATTAGGAAATTGTAGGATTTAGATTTTGTACAGGACTTGCTAGTCGCCTCAGTTACAAGTGCCTAGCCAATAGGACCAACATCTAACTTATATTGGGATTCGCAAGTCGGATCGGCTGGAGGAGCTGCACCAACTCTTGAGGGTACATAGATGCGAAGATTTGGTGCAGATCCGAGCAACTCTCTTAAGGATGCTATAAAGTTAAAGACGCGAAGGTTCAGTTTCTGTGACTTGTGTTGGTATTTCATATCAGCTGATCAGTCAAATGGCAAAGTTACTCTATGATATAGTATTTGGATCATTTGGATATGTGAGACTCATTTGGTCCTTCTGAACGTTTTATGGCTTTCTTTGGTAAAATAATTTGTCAATGCATTATTGTGGATGCGACGAGGAGTCGGTAACTTGAATGTGATCGGCAGAGCAAAGGTTGGATTTGCTACTTTGGACGATTGATCAGGGGTTGCGAGCGTAGAGGAACCAATAGTGAGCTCTCTCGAAGGACTTCTTCACCAGTCGTTTTTTGGCTCAAATGGTCGTTGCGTTGCCCATTTAACACGCTGCAGCCTCACCTAGATGTCTGATTGAATAATTCACTTAAATCGACACCAAGTTCTTAGTCAGTTTTGACCTAGGGTATAAGATCATCAATTGGTGCTGTAGGACGACCAATTTCATGGGGAAGGTGCTAAGAAAGCCTATAGTTTGGATGGTTCGCTCAGTCTTCCAGACTTGTTGTAACCCCGTCGAAGTCGAAGATGTGTGATGAGGGTTGGAACGTCGAGATCTTGACGCCATTTGTGGCTTCACTTTGTTATTTCGCCACATCGAAGTTTTCCTTCGGCACACTATTTGTGCTTCTCTAGGGTGCAGCATCTTACTACGGCCGGCCTATTTATTCACGTTGGTGCTTTGTTTTGGCATCATGGTGAGCCATGGGAGTTTCTTAGTTCGTTCTACTAGTAACTTTTACCAATTACTCATCGCTATTTTCCCTAATTTTGAAATGCAACTTTTTAAGCATTTGAGAAAATAAGGAATGGATTATCAATATCTGCTTAAATAAAAGTGAATTTACGAGTCATCATATTCGAGGGAAAAATCGAAAGTTAAAGTCACTTCCAATAGAGTGGTTAATCTTGTTCGTTTTCGTTTTGAATTTACGTAGCTTTGATATTTACTCTAGTCTAGGGGTATTTTCTTATGCTCTTGTTACCATGATCGTGTTATCTCGCATAAGAGATAAGATTTAAGCCATAAAGACGAAGTGTCATAGACAAGCCAAAAAGAGAAGCGTAGACCGTCTTATTATTTTTGGTAGGACTATGCATGCATACATGTATAATTATGCATGGCAAAGCAATGTGTGATTAAGTTCCTTATGAGCACAATAATTATTCATGCATTTTAATTTTACGTAGAGAAAATTTGATGAATCAAATTTTTAAACACGATGCATGATATTTAATTTATAAGTTAAATGAAGGAGTTATAATGCCATTTTACGTCTTAATCCATCAGATCTGACGCATACCATGTTGCGGTTGGTGTCCATCGATAGACATGACAATTAATGAATTTTTTTTTTGAAGAGAAGGTCCTTAATTAGGAGATAATTTTCCTTAAATACAAGTATGGCTAAGGTGATTGCCTTCTTGGGTCGAAGAGAGAGGAGTGCCTCAAGACAACCCCTCTTAAACGAACCTATAACTTCAAATTGAGATGATTCTGTGCTTCCTGGGCCCGCTGTCTCCTCGTCCTTTGCAGCTCTCTCTCGCCCAGGATCTGTGCGCCCTTCTACGTTGTGGGAAGCCTGTTGATCCGGTCTCCAGAGTGTATGTCTGGTGGGAATGGCAGAATCCTCTGGTTCAAAACCTTGTCTTGACGCCGATATTTGGGCTAAGCTTGGTATTCTCTCCCTGTCTCCCTGTCTCCCTCCCTCCCTCTCTCTCTCTCTCTCTCTCTCTCTCTCTCTCTCTCTCTGCACTTCCTTTTCTTTTCCCAGTTTATTCCATGAAGCATGCGGTACTTGTTAAAAAAGACTTCATTTTTACCCCTTTTTTCACTTCAAGAGCATACCGTGGTTGCTTCCTAACCTTGCGAAAATGGAACGCATTCTTGTCTATTGAAATTGAATAGGGAAAAGGAAGAAAAAAGAATCCTCTTTTCCGTCAGTTGCCAAGGTTGATGCTTTCGTGGTTTAATTGGCATCGAGGAAACACTGGTTAAACTACCCGTGCTTGTTCATGGGCACTGAGTTATTGGCACTTTGCTTTGTTGCCGCATCCATTTTTGTCTCGAGACAACGATCAAGTGTCCCAAACATAGGCAAGAGAGCAAGCCCACTTAATAGGATTGAACTAATGAACTTCACTAAACATGTCGATACATCTTGTTTTTTAAGCAACTTAATCAACATACTGTTGAGGGAAATTTTATTTTGCCTAGATGAGGAAAGAAAGCTCAATAACATAAGAGAGGAACAGAACTCGAGGAGCTGATTTAAAGAAAATAATATTATCAGCTGAATGTCACCAGAGACCATTGGATAGTTTACTTATTCACTGTTTTCTTTCAGACATTTTGAAGGGATGAGCCACATAAATTTCTTATATCTGGAAAACATTTTATACCTAAGGATTTCAAATGTCTACTCTTCTAGCACCATGGATGTTGGCAAATGACACAATTATTTGTACGTGTCCATGTTACCACATGAACTTGGTCCATAAAAATTCTTGTTTAGCCATAATGAGAATATCGAATGAGAATGAAATTGGAGATTGCAGTCAAGCAAATGTATGACATATAGGTCTTCACATGCTACTTGAAAAGCCTTGGCATTCTTAACTTCATGCATTCGAGAAGGGAATCTCTAATGTGAAGGACCCAATGAAGAAAATAGAATCTGTTTTGGCATGTGTCAAGATAGCGGACCCAAGGCTATGGAACTTGGGTGTGGGTCTTTTGTTGAAATTATGCCCAATAGACACATTTGAAGGAATTGGTGTTGGAATTATTGGATCTTTAGCAATTCATGCAAGAATTGGTTGGTGGGTCTCTAGAAAGACATCGTAGATCCATAATAAGAAAAGTGGTTGTGATTGTTCCAGAAGAAAAGAATAAATCCAGAATTTAATTGAACAGATGTATCTAGGTTTACTTATAGAGTATGATTTCTATGTCTGATGCCAGATGCCAGATTTAACTTGCTCTGTTCCAAATTGCAGTTCCAGTAGATTCGAGCTACTCGATTGTTGACATTAGATCAAATGAGACGGTTGTCTACTCAGAGACCTCATGCTCTTCCAGAAACAAGCATGAGTGGTGCAAAATAACTAGGAGTTTAAATGAATCTTCTGCTATGATTCAGAACAAGAGGTATAGTAAAATCCATGGCATGTGAGCAAAAGTTTATCTCATTATTACTTGATATGTTGTTTTTGGTCCTTGTTTTTTATTTTTTAATCTTCAATCTAAGGTGCATTTTGTGGTCTTGCCAATGTTGCTTTTTGTCCTAGAAACGAGACATTGTTTTTCTTCTATTATTTAATTTTTTTTTTATGTTTGTCTGTGGTGGCTAAATCACTTTTCATAGACCCACTGTTACTCTATCTTGTTTATTCCTTCGTCAAATTTATGGCTTCCCAAAGAATCGAGAGGGAAATCATATTGTTGCTTTTGGAGAAACCATGGTGTGGATACAAAGAAAGTGTGTGACAAAGATCCTCTAAATAATTAGATAAACTTAAGAACAGACAAGGGTATTCAAAACTTGGTAGTGAAGAAACAAAACAATTTTTTTTTTTTAACCCTGAGGATGGTTTTCTAAAAAATGGTTATGTTCCAAGTTACCCTTTTTCAATAGATGGGCACTGATTCTGTACGAAGAAAGAGAGGATGGAAATCAATACTTCATTCTAGCCGATAGATAATTTTACACTTCTAGGGACTGCTTTTCTGGTGGACATCTTGATGCTAAACATTGTTCCAACAAAGGATTTGATTGGCATTGTTTAATCAAAGGGTGCATAGAAGAATGAGAAATCCATCCATTTCATCATGTAAACTCGTTTCTCTATTTAATTTAATTGTGTAATAGTAACCTACTGGCTTTCATCAAACCGAATGATTACTTTGCTTGGCTCTTAAATCCTTGAATTTCTTACACTAAATTTTGTAGTTGGGGAAATGCAAATACGTGCTGCAAGCTTAGTTTTACTGGGGTAATTTGTCTACAATCTGCTTTAGGTAGCTCTCACATGGATTCATTTTGAACTTTGCTGTCATGGATCTGTACTTTCATCGGTGCTGCAGCCTTTCCGATATTTGCGCTTCTGCTATTGTTGACACCTTTGACTGATTATGTTATTTGCTGCTTTATTTTTTTTCCTTCTCCTTTCCTTTGTTGATTTCTGGTGGGCTTTGGCTGATGTAGCTCAACCACGATTCTTATGGATGGAGTGACTGTTCAAAGTGAAGACACGATGCTCATACGGTCTGGCTCTGAAATCATTGCAGGGCCTGATAGAGAAGGTCGTCCTAGTGTTTTATTTTATGCTTTGAGAATAGATAGTGAGATGTGTCCTTTCCCCTGGGTGTTTTTGATTGTAACTTTTTCTTGTCATCTTTACACTGAAATCTGCTTTGTCCAACTTATTATGATTTTCTTCACAATGTTTTTTCTTCAAGTTTGTTGATTTATTTTTCCTTTTTGGTGCGATCAGAGGGCTTAATAAATGATAAGCATTCGATGGAGGGTGTTAATGCATCTGCTATTTTCTAATTAAATGCTATTGTTGTTTTTACAAACTTAGACGTTAAATCATCTTATTTATACTTGTGTGCTGCATATAATTCTCAAATGCCCAGTATGGACAAGTTCTGACTTGCTTTTTTATTGTCAAATTTGTTATTTACGCAGGGCATCTGAGCTATAGATTTGAAATGATCCCTGCTGCAGAGCGTTGTGAGAAGCGGTTAAAGGTAATCAAATATTTAATCATGTCTTTATCGGTGTGTGTATATAACTGCTCGGCTGTCTGTCGGAATCAAGCTCAGTTAGTGTATATATTTTGGCCTTGCAGATCTCTATAGACATTGAAAATGCAAAATGTGGCATTTGCTTGAACATATGGCACGATGTCATCTCTGTTGCCCCTTGCCTTCATAACTTCTGGTCTGTCCGGAATTTAATCTCTTCCTGGTCAATGTTATGATACCTGCGCATCAATTGGCCTGTCCTGGTGCATTGCAGCAATGGATGCTTCTCTGAGTGGTTAAGGAGATCTCAACAAAGACGTACTACAGTACTCTGTCCCCAATGTAGAGCAGTTGTGCAGTTTGCTGGGAAAAATCACTTTTTACGTGAAGTTGTGGAGGTAATGCTTTGTTTAAGCATATTGAGATGCCAAAAAGTATTTTTTTTCCCTGTAAAATTGGCCATTATCACATGGTCTAGCACTGTTTCTTGCCATAACTTTTATATTGGACTTGCTTGACCAGCCAAGAGTGAGTCTTATTGCCAAAAGCACCTTTTGATGAGGGATTGGGTACATGTTTCAGTTTGGCCTTTTTGGCTGCTTGCAAATATAAGAAGTCACTATATCATATAAATGTGACCAGCTCTTCTGAAGGTTTTCTTCATGGCATTCCTTGAATTTCGAATCCATCAAATGCCATATATTCTTCAGAGCATGTTCCATACTTACTGCTGATTTTTTCTCTTTCTTTGCCTTTTGCAATTCTTTCTGATTATAGGATATACTGCAAGCTGATACTTCTCTACGACGGTCTGAAGAAGATGTTGCCATTTTAGATTCACACGGATTGATCCAATCAAATTTGGTAAGTATTATACAGTCCAAAGAAGCTGTTTTGATTTATCATCTTTTCCCTCATTTGTGGATGAGCTTACCGGTACATCAGATGTACCAGTATAGGGTGCTTTATGCTATTCAGCAATGGGACAGGATCCAGTGCAAAGCTGGAATTGTGGAGTGAACCCTTAGCAAAGGGCATCTGGCTAGTAGGTCAGGAATGAAATACATGGAAGCAAGATTAGTTAAGGATGAGGTACGAGTGAGGCAGTAGTGAAAATCAACGGTGAAGAAGTACAAACAAGTGAACAATTTTGGTATCTTTGGTCCATTTGGAAAGGTTTTTATGGATTTGTTTTTGTGTGATTAAAGAGTGGTAAGTATAGATTTTTACAGGACCATTATAAGGCTTTATACTTTATGATCACCAATGTTCAGGTCAGAACATATATAAAAGCAGTGTAGTTGAGAGCAAGAAATCAGTATCTTAGAATGTCCCGGTTGCTTTATTTGACGATATGGTGGGAAAAACCCAGTCAAGGTAGTTTGGACATGTTAAGTGACAGTATGTTTCGATGAGAAGATGTCCATTTTGGGTTGGAAAAGGAGTAGGCAGGCTAATATGTTTTAGGCTAATAACATAAAGGATCTTAAGCTAGTAAGCATTCGGAAGAAATATACTTTCTAAAGAGATCATCATGATAACCATCTATTAGAAGTAAAAAAAGCTTTTGCTGTATTTCTTTGGTCATGGGGTGCCAGTTATTTTTTTCTTCACAGCATCTTAGCATCCATTCACAGAGAATTTCCGTCACTACCTGAGGTAGATTGATCTCTCAAGAACAGAATTTTATCGAATAATTTGAAGATTACTTGCAAAATAGAGGGACCTTGACATGTGCACAAGCTGATTGGGGCAGAATTGTTTGCTTCAGCTTGTTGTCAATTGCTTGAGTCGTCTCAGCTTCTTGGTCATGCTTTGGCAGCACTATAGATGGGGGGCTGTGGAGCTAGTTTGTATAAAATTAGCCTGACCATCGATGTTGAATACTACTTTTCTTAACCCCTGGGATTTTCCTAGAGTAGTATAGTTTATTCTCTTCTCATCCACCTTTTGTATGTCCCACATCCCTCTCTCCATACTGAGTGCGTGTTTATGTGCTGCTATGTTGGGGTTAGATATGTGTATTGAGGGGAAAAGGAGGTGGGGGTGTTACCTATTGTTGTCCTCAAAGATCATAACACATCCTAAAAGATATTATTGATTTAGTGTCCAAAGTTTTGTGGGTGACTCTTCTTTTTCTTCCTTCCTTTAGTCGTATGCTTTCCATTTTTTTCCCCCCAATTATTTGGTCCTTTGTTCCATTGAATTTCTTCTAGGTTCTCTTGGATATAGAAAGGAATACACACTCTTCTCTTTCTGGACAACAGAATTTTGCTATTGAAAGTTTGACTAATTAGAACCATTTTATTTGCAGGCATTAATCCTTCTTTTCATATTTGAACTTGCCATCCTTAACTGTCCTGATTCACTTGTAGCATTCAATTTATTTCCTTTGTGGGTCCTTTTTCTCTTACACTTGTATAGAAGGATGTTCCTAGGGACTGAAAGATAAAAGTGCCGATTATCTTACCGGCTTATGAATTATTTGCGTATTTCACTGTAAATAGGTTGTTCATACTTCCTTAAATTATTTTGAACATTTCCTTGGTTCTTAGCATTAGGGCGGAGCATGGCTAGGCCGGGGCATGTTTTGGCAATTTGTTGGCGTGGCCTCGAATATTCTGGCTTGGGCTATTCTTCGCTAAGGACCTGGCCAGGACCGAAGCCATGTCATTTGCCTGGACCAAAAAAGATCGGGCCATTTTGGGTTGGTCCTGGCCAAATCCTAAAATTTAAAAATGTTCCTGTTCCTTGTCCTTCTTTTTTTGTTTTTGTTTTGGTTTTTTTTTTTTGCTTTTCATGGAAGCTATCTTCTTAATACGACAGTTGATGGAGAGAGATCGAGAAAAGAAGAAGGATCTACATATGATGTTTATTGATTTCGAGAAGACATGAGAGGTTCCAAGAAAAGTTTTGTGGTAGATTCTTGAGAAGAAAAAAGTACCCTTAAAGTATGTAGAGGCAATCAAGGATATGTATGATAGTGTTAATACACGTGTGAAGGCCTGTAATGGCACATCAAGTTATTTTCCAATCATGGTGGGTTTATATCAAGGTTCGACTTTGAGTCCTTATTTTTTTGCACTAATTATGGATGAGCTAACAAAAGATATCCAAGATGAGGTGCCATGGTGTATGTTGTTCGCAGATGATATTGTACTTATTGATGAGACTAGGGCTGCGGTCAATGCTGAATTAGAAGTATGAAGAAACATGTTAGAGTCCAAAAGATTTACGTTAAGTCGGAGTAAGACGGAATACATGAAGTGTGAGTTTGCCACGAAAAGAGGAGATGATCAAGAATCCGTGGATATGCTTGGAGAGGAGGTACCTAAGAAAGATGCTTTCAGATATTTGGGATCAATTCTACAAAAAAAAAGGAGAGATTGATGAGGACGTTAGCCATAGAATCAAAGCAGGTTGGATGAAATGGCGCAGTGTACTAGGATTTTTGTGTGATTGCAAAATCTTTCTTAGGTTAAAGAGAATTTTATAGAACAGCAATAAGACTTGCAATGTTTTACGGAGTTGAATGTTGGCCAGTACAAAAGCAACATGAGCATAAAATTGAGGTAGCGAAAATGAGGATGTTAAGGTGGTTATGTGGTCATACAAAAATGGATAAGATAAGAAATGACAATATTCGACAAGAAATTGGAATAACACCGATGGCAGAGAAGATGAGAGAACATAGATTGAGATGGTTTGAACATATTTTCCGTAGATCCCTTGATGCTCCGATAAGAACAGAAGTGTGTTACCGAGAACACAATATGAAGAAAGGACGAGGTCGGCCAAAACTTATTTGGACGAAGGTAGTAAAACAATATTTAATGGAGTGGGAAATAGATTGGCGTACGGTATGTCTTAGGATGGAGTGGAAGAAAACTATCCGCTTTATAGAGGGGGGATTTCCTATGTTCCAGAGTGCTCTATTTTGTCTTTTTTATTTATCTATCTATTTACTTATTTTTATTTATTTATTTATTTATTTTTGGGGTACTCATGTTTTTTGCTTTTATTTTAGTATTTTTTAAGCTTTTCGCTTCAGGTTCATTGACCGTCGACTTCAATTGATTTGGGATAAAGGTGATGTTGATGTTGCTTTTCATGTACTAAACCTATATAAAATTTCAAATCGCATGTGCTAAAACCAAAAAGCTTGAAGACATCAGAACAGGCTACTAAGAACCTGTTTTGCTATTGTTGATCTAACAAGACATGAGCAAAATAGTGCGTCTATCGCTTGTGCTGTAGCTCGTTGATGTGTGAGTGAGTCATGAGAGAGAGAGGGAGGGAGGGAGGGAGCATATGGTGAGTGGTGTGGTTTGAAGGCAGTACGGTGGTGGCTCGGGTGAGTGTGAGATATGAGAATGGGAGTGATCAAGTTGTGTGCTATTGTGTGAAAGGGAAATGGCTGCACTCTGGGAGGGACCTGCTGTTCTAGGGTTTTAGACATTGGTGTGTATAAATCATTTTTGTTCTGATTTATGAACCAGGCAAGTCCGGCCCTTACTCAAAGATATTTTCAGGTTGTGTAGCCCAGCTTGGTACTATTGAGCCAAAATAATGGGGCCAGTTCGGGTTTCCAAGCCTGCTGTTTTATTTGCACACCCCTACTTAGCATAGTTCTAAGATCATAGCTTTATCAATTTATGTCTTTATTTTGCAATTTGCCAGGTTATAAGCAGTGGAAGAAAACGTAAAAGACCTCACTTGGCAGTGGATGAGCGAACTTCTGGTCCTGACCTTTCATGCCCACAATGCGGTAGTCAAAATTTGATTTTCCACTTGTGGCACAACATAGTGATAGAATCAACTTTTCCTTCATCAATTGCTTTTTTGCCGTTTCCATGACAGAACCAAGTATTATATTTAAGATGCTTTTCTGTATCTTGCATCAGTTTCTAGTTCTGCATATTTCCTTTTCCCATGTTAATTCTAAATGTTAAATTTGTACCCTAGAAAGATTATGTATTATTTATGCACGTCTTTTGACTCCATCTAAGGTCCCATTAGTACCGAAAAAAGGAATGAGTTTTCCTTGCAGCATTTTCACTTTTTATTAATTTAGATTTACATATGATGCAGCATTGTGATTGACTAGTTTTCTGCATGAATTAGGCACTGAATATCGTGGGTTTCGCTGCAATCAGGATACCGTCCACATACCATGTCAAGTATGCGGAGGAATGATGCCTTCCAGATTAGACATTAGTGTACCGCAACATTGTAAGCACCTTGCAAACCATCCACCGTCCCCCTCCTTTATTTGAGCCTGGATAGTTCTTGTATTTGTTTTAGTTTCATCCTCATCTTGGCCTTTCGCTGTGGTTAATTGTCCTCCTAAACTTTCAATACTTACTAATACTCTAGCCTATTTTTGGTAATAAGGCCTCTTGTATTTTGTGGAAAAATTAGTTGCTGGAATACTTTTTCCTAATATTCCGGTGTTAGGATCGCTTAGGAAAATGAGTCAACAAAAAATGTGTACTTAAATTCAGAAAAATAATGACTCAATTTTTGAAATCAGAAATCATTTCCAGAGTACAATATGACCTTTACGACCACAAGCTGTCTTGGGTGCTTGGACCATTTGCCTGGCTAACGGACCCAAGGACCTTGGTACCTGAATCCGGGTCCTCGGATGTCCTGAACTTAGTTCCTCAAGGCACAACTCAGACCTTGGCACCAAGATCTCGACAGCCCCAACATGTGACCTCAGGCCTTGGTCTTGCAATGAGAGTCAAGTCCCCATCGCCTAGACTCAGATCTGCACAACTAGACCCAAATTTCCATGGCTTGGACCCACGACCCCATCATGCCTTGGCCCTTGGTCTTTGCGTATTCGACTTGGGTTCTTGATGCTCCAAGCAGCGTGAACAGAGGATTTGGTGGTCGAGACTTGAGACCATGTCATCTAGACCTAGGTTCCGTTGTTGTGCTAGAGTCTTTGTCCTCAAAAGTGTGTTAATTTTCTAGTAACACTTTAGGTCCGTTTGTTTAATGAAAAATGAGTGATTTGGATAACATTTTCCTAATGGTTATTGTTGTTTCACTTGAAAAACGAGTCAATAAAAAAGGTTTTCATTGTCCACAACAATCCATGCCTATGTATTTTTGTTGATATTGAAACGGTTGTTGGTAAAAGAGGGAATTATTATCATTGAGACCAAAAGAAGTCCTTATAGGGTTAGGGATAAGCCTTGTACAATTACATAAACAATTCCAACTTGCTAACACTACAAAATAATAAGTAATAAATCCAACACTCCCCCTCAAGTTGGAGCATACATATCAAAAAGATGTTACTTTTGACAAATGCATGAAACTTGTCCACATCAAAGAGGCTTTGTGAAAATGTCTGCTATCTGCTCCTCAGAACGTGTGTGCACTTACCGTATATCACCACAATTCACCTTTTCCAAACGACATGACAATCCACCTTTATATACTTGGTTAATACTGGATTGCTAGCAATGTGAATAGCTCATTGATTATCACGATGGAGAGTAGATGATGTGGTCATAGGTAGTCCTATCTCAGCCAACAGCATATGTACCCATTGTAAGTTCACCCGTAACATTAGCCATAGCGCGGTGCTCGGCCTCTACACTATACATGTTGTTGGTAAAAGAGAGAATTATTATCGAGATCAAAAGAAGTACTTATAGACTTAGGGTTAAGCCTTGTACAATTACATAAATTACCCCTACTCGCTGACACTACAGAATAATAAGTAATAAATCCAACAAAAAACAAATATTGCGCTCATTCATTTTGTAATCTATTCTTTTTAGGATATTTTTTTAAATATTTGATTTTCTATGAAACAAATTCACATATTAAAATCTTGTCCAGCAAAGTTCATTTTTCTTAAAACCAATGGACCTTAGAGATTAAAGGTCTATTTAGTTCGTTTTTTTCAGTGGAATAGAAAATGACTAAATTTTCAGTGCAATAGAAAATGAAGTGTAATAGCAAATGAAACGTGTTTGGTTTGTGAAAATAAAATTCTCAACTTGAATAAAAGTTTTAAAAGGATGATTAGTTGTATTGCTTTTTAAGGTTAAGTTGCACGTTTTTTTAAAATGAAAGCAAATGAACACAACTCTATTTCTTTTCAGTTTGTAGTACAAAAGTGAACAATTCTCCCTCTGTTCACCTAAATAGATTCAGTTTGTGATCAGATTTATTTTTAACTCTGTTTTCAAATCCATATGAAAATGGGAAAGTAGACCAGTTTTCTTGTGCAAAACTGGGCCAATTGGGGACTTGATACAGAATGGAAGGCAATGATATAAATTGACTCATATATTAGAACTAACTTTTTGGGATCAGACTTAGTTTGTTGTTGTGATTGTATAGTTGTTTCTTGTTCATTTTGTAATTTGGCAGTTGATTCCTCTAATTATTTTTCATCAGCTAAGGTGAATTTGAAAACTAGCATATCCATGGATGACTCTGTGGTACATAAAATAACATTTAACTAGGGATGTAATCAGCAACTTAAGGATGGACCTAATTGCTGTAGCCATCAGCTGCAAATTGTCCTATTACGGCATATTGAGCAGTGATACTATCTAAAATTCTTCTACAGTTATGTTGGAATGCTGTATTCATTTTTCACTGAAATGCAATGCCATCCGGTGTTTGAAGATTGAGAAGTGGGCAGTTGTCACATGAGCACTTACGTTGAGAGTAGATTTTAAAATGCACCTGATATGTTATGGCTGTTTTGGACATGCTGGAATGTTGTAACTCTTTTGCAGGCTTGGGATGCAATAGAGCATTTTGCGGTGCTTATTGGCACTCTCAAGGGGTTGCAAGGATTGATGGTCACCCTCTCTGCGCGTATGACAGTTTTAAACCTGTATGTGGAGTTCTCTATTCCCATTCTTGTCCCATTGGGATCGTTTTTCTCAATTGACTCTTGCTTCGTTCGACATTTTTCAGCTACTTTTATACATATCTTTCTGCTGTCCTTGTTGGCTTGTAATATGAGGATTGTTGCTTTAGTCATGCTACTCATAGCATGGAGGGGTCTAGAGTCTAGGCAGCCACTTTTGCTTGTTTGCAGGATGATATCTTGCTATATTTTCCCATTAGTCTCCTATGCAAGTATATCAATGAGAAGTTGGTTTCTTGAGCCACACATACAACTATTGGCATTTGTTGCAGATCATGGATCGGTCTATCTCAAGAATTCCATTCACTGCGCATGAAACAAATAGATATGAGCAAGATGTATGAACTCTATCATCAGTAATTCTTGTGTCTTTGCATGGAAGGCAAGTCTATTCAACTTTCTTTGTTCAACATTCGGTAGATCACAGAGAGGTCAATTAGACAACTGGGAAGAACACTCCAAGATGTTATCTCTGAATGGATTGGAAAGTTTGACAATCATGAAATTGGTGAGTCAATTCAAGTGTTGATGTTTAACCACGATTAATGTATGGTTCGCTGACATTCTCATTTAGTTGAGTTTATCCATTTTCTTTGTCATTCATGTATACAATCTACGAGGACATGTATAGTGATGAAGGAAGGGGTTTGTGCTTCACATTTTCAAGGAATAAAGGCATGTATGATGTAGTTCTCACATCATTCAAAACACATGTAATGTATAAGTTTGCACAACTATAAGGCTACTTGAAAATTTCATTTGTTGTTAAAACTGTACCTCTTTTCTTGGTAATGGAGAAATTCACTATCACTAATATCGGTTAGCATAATGTTTTATGTGAACTCTATACTGTTTTAATACATGAAGCTTGGATAATCTTAGATGGGAAGCTCAGTCTATTGTGGTAAACTTTGAATCCCAAATTTTTGTTTTAGGAGGAACAAAGTAGAGTACATGGAGTGCAAGTTCTGAGAAGAGGAAATGTGTCTAATTGAAGCGGTGATGAGTAGTTGATATAGCACTAAGTTAATTCATGATCTCAGATCAATTTTGTGAAAGGGTGGAGAGGTTGATGTAGATGTAATCAATGGGATATGAACATCAGTAGATAAAGTGAAGAAGAAGATCTCAGGTCTTGTAACAGATGAAAAGCCAGGGTAGAGTCTTGGAGCCTCGCATGTAAATGCTGAAAAATACTTGTCTTTTTGAATTTTGGTCTTCTGACTCTCTGACCAATGATGATTCTTTTACTGTAAATACTATGCTGGGTTCCCTCTATGGAGTCAATTATTTCCTTAGGGTGCATTTGTTTGGTGGAAAAAGAGTGACCTGAAAACATTTCCTCCATTTCCAGTCCTTTGGCGTAGTAAGACGAGTCAAGGGAATATTTTTTTTTCCATGGTTAGTAGAACTTGTGTGAATGCTTAACAAATGATTTACTAGCATAAATCATTTTTTGTAATTCTCTTCAACCTCCACTTCTGGTATCGGCATCCCAATCGCCTTGACCTAGGACCCCAGCTACTGCACTAGAAATTGATGTGCGCAGTTCCGGACCCTGGGGTCAGGATGCAGGACTAAGCACTTCAACTGGTGACCTTGGTGGCAGGGCCAAGGATCCAGCACCCAGACCAAGTTTTTGGTGTCTGCGTTGATCCCCAATACCTGAACTGGGACACAACCCCGAACCCTGTCATCTTGCTCATGATAATTATGTTTTAACAAAATATTGCCTAATGCCAGTCTGGTATGGTACCTTGATTGATTCTGCTGGGTGACAAACTCCATAAAATAGTTTCCGTGTCATTTTAGACGTCCATCCATACACTTGGAAAGTTGAACTAAGTTTCTCTGAAGTAGCTTGAAAAACATTTCCCGCAACATGAAATTTTCTGTGAAACACAGTACCACTAAATGAATCTAATCACACTTGACCTGTGTCCTTATCTGATAGAATCTGTTTGTGTGACCAGATCGATCCAGGATGCCACTTAATTGTGCTGATATGATAACTGCTGCAACACATATATGCAAGTAAGTTAATATTTCTACTTTGTGTGTGGCTTTTCTTTGTCACTGAGCTTTTAACATAAATGTTCTCCTGAAATGGATGTTATCATTTCTTGGAAGGGTTAAATTTGAACTCCTTCAGTTCGACATTGGATGCATGATATCTTTGCTGTATGTCCAAGGCTGTGACATTGCTCATTATGTTCTGCTAGTAATTAGTTGCTGAAGGTAGTCCTCATGTTTAGAAGAGTCGAGCATCAGATCCTTTAGTCGTGAGTTTTTAAAGAGCTTGCTAACTTTTTAATGAAGTATATTCTGTACTTGTCCGTAAACTTGAATCTCTAGCTGCTGATAGGAGCATGACTCAAGATGTTCCTTTCATTGCCTCTGGAAGACTTGACCTTGATTTAGAGGATAGAGATCTTGTTAATTTAATTGTGGAAGAGCTCGGGTTACTTGACTTTTGTTTCTTAACAATACGGTCAATGCTAAAGAGCCAGTAGTTGCTTCTAAGCTTAATTTTACATTTTGGCATTGATCGACAGGGATTTATCTGAAAGTAGAGTAATATTTTTAGCTTTAAGATGAAGGTAAATAAAGAATTAGATGTCCTTAATTGTTCTTCTTATTATTTGGATATTATTATTGGTGGAAATTATGTTCCTTCTGCATTTTGAATGAACAACACGACTTTGTTTGGCCTGTTTCCTGACCTGATACACCATTTCTATTATGTATCAATCTGGTCTCCTATAATGATAATTATAATGTTTGTAGAGCAAAGTACTTTTTCCCCATATCATCATATATACCGTTTTTCGACCTGAGTCTCTGTGGTGAATGCAGTGATTGTTACGACAAATTGGTATCCTTCCTCTTGTACTGGTTTCGCTTTTCAATGCCTAAATATGTAAGTATCTACAACTAAGCATTAAAGATGATCTCTCTTTTGGCTTTATGCTTATCTCCATCCTATGCGGACTTTATCATGTTAATGTGATGGCCGATGTCCAAATTATAGAACTATGCATCTTTAATGTCTTACCTCTGGAGATTCCACTACTGCGGCATGTTGTTCATTACTTCAATATTAGCTTATAGCTAAATATATTATGACCAGTACTTCAGATGTCCAGATGTCATTGTGAGAAATGACTAATTCAAATGAGAGAGAATTCTAAATCGAAATAGTTAGGTTTTGCCACACGATTGTAGAATGCAGATTTTAAATGTCCATGAAGTACATGATGTTCTCTTAAATTCTCAGCTGGATTATTGAGGGGAAGTTCCATGAACTCTCAGTTAAATGATAAAATACCATCAATTTGCAGTCGCTTACATCCATGGTACTTATCTTACTGTGTAAAGGTTTTACAAGGTGATAGCAATTCATTTAGTAGGTCGTAGGATAGGAAGACTAGCGGGGAGAGAGCAGTGCTTCATATGTCCTTGAGCACAATGAAAAGACTCCGTTTGGTTTGGCATTTGCCTAGCTTACACTTTTGGGGTTGGTTGTACAATGAGCTGGTTGTGGACTGATATTATGTATGAAACTAGAATGGGAATTACTGCAGCAATTGAAAATCTGATGTACTTGTAAAATCCTGTTTAAAGGATCTCTATAGTCTCATCTTCTCTCGATGCGCATGCTCACAGCTTCTACCACCAGATGCATCCAAGAGAGAAGATTGTTGGTATGGATATGCATGCCGGACACAGCACCACAGTGAGGAACATGCTCGGAAAAGAAATCACGTTTGTCGTCCAACCCGGGGGACTCATTCATAGGCCTTGTGTCGTGAGTGGATCCTGTCAGTCTGGCTAAAAGTTGTATATACTGCTATGCAGTAGGTCTCCCATAAACGTGTTTGCATTTTTTGTCTCTTCGTAGTTCATTTGGTTGCATTTTGTGGGTGCATTTTGGTCATGTGCATGCCGGGAAACAGCACGTCTGATGGATGCGTTCAGGTTTTTTTCTTTTCATTCAGAGTTACAAGAAAAACCATGTATTCCTGCGATGTCAATCGGCTAGTGTGATGGACAACTTTCACATTAGTTCAATTGAGAGGAGGTCTAGTCACTGACAAAAACATCTGCAGTCACACGAATTGCTGTTTGAGGTCTGATCTGCAGCCTATGATCAGCATGATTCAGACATTCCGATTTGTAAATCTTAAAATTGAAAATCTTTTTTTCCTGAGCGATATCTGTTTTAAAAGCCCCAGGCTTTGCTGTAGGGGGATGGCTAAATTTGTGCCCTTGTCAATCCAGATCAGTAAACACTAAGATCTCTTATAAGTTGGAGTGGGAGTGATTGTTAATTGCTAATTAAATCAGAATGTAGATAAAAGCAAAGTCTAACACCATTGCTCATAACTAGACAAATCTCAACATGCCATTTGATGTTGGGGATTATATTCTATTTTAATGCATTTTATGCTACATTGCAAAATTTATCTGTGCTCATCCTCCGGATCCGACCATAATGCTCCTTGTATTCAACATTTGGTTGTGGAGGTTACACATGTACCTATTTCAAGTTCCATCCCCTCCTTGTAGTTTGAATGTCTTGGTCGTTACGAATTTCCGGCATGATGATGAATCTTTTTAATGGAGAGAGGCGAAAACCCTAGCTTTGTCGAGTGGTGACTCCATCGCTAACTAGAAGGTCCGACGATAACGAGACCACTTGAGCCCTCTTTGATGTAGATTCTTATGAATTCCTGGTCAGTGATTATTGCAGTGGTCATCGATTAACATCGGAGACACCGGTGTGGTCAATACACGTGCATCAATATTGGCCTAGTTCTTCTTATGCGTAAGACGTTACCTAAGAAGATCATGACGTTGCAAAGAAATGCATGCATTGTTTCTAGTAGACCGGTAAGGATTGGCCATGAGTTGTATTAGATCTCTAAGATTCGGAGAAACCTAGGTGCACAACATTGTTGATTGCAATTTGAATGAGAAAGAAGGGGGAGGCATTTACAGATGTGATTGGACGTTCTGGGGATTTTAAAGGGTAGTTGTTTGGTGGGCTAAATAGCATCAGTTGATATTTAACAATTTAGATATTTTTTATGGGCGAAAAAAAAAAGTGAGGAAAATTGGATAACGACAGACGAGTTAGGTGACATTGGGGCATGAAAAAAATTAAAAAAAAAACGTGAGATTAGTGCCTTTTCAGGGTGAACTTTTTTTCCAGGTTTAGCACAGAGGTTGGTGACTTTGAGATTCAATGGACGTCACATGGCCGGCCAGCAGCAATAAACCTCACATGTATGATAATTGTGTACGCTTTGACCATTTTGGAGATAATTGATCGACCAACATTTTTCTTTGGGAAAATTCCAATTGAAGGCTCCTAATTGTCCTTAATTTCTCAAATAAGGATTATAAATAGTACTTATTTCAAATAAGAGCTTGAAGTGGTGTTTCAAATAAGAACTTCATCATGCTGGCTAAATATTTCGGCTAGTCAAGGATATTTTTGTCAAAATATAATTTTAATTCACTTTTTAGTTAAATTAAATTTAAAATTAAAATGCAAAAAATGGGGGGAAAATAGGCCAGAGGGCCACCCTCTCACCTATAATCGCTGACCCACGACCGCTGGGGCGGTGATAGTTGCCGTTGGGTTCATTGGTGACCCTGTCGACCAATGGCAAGGGCCAAGAGGCCTTGGCTAGTGCTTAGTAGGCCTCCACTAAGGTGCTAGCAACCTCGACCTCTACTGCCCCACCAACGGTGGGGTGATTTCCACAAGTGGGAGGTAGCCCCTCCCTTGCCTGTGTGTGTGTTTTTTTTTTACTGCTTTTTTAAAAAAATGGAAATTAGAAAACCAACAGAGGAATAAATAAAGGAAATTTAAAAAAAATAAAGAAAATGCCTCTAATCTACTAGTGAGATGCCCTTTTTTTTTTTTACATTGAAATGATTACTTCAGGTATTTATTTGAAACAATGAGAGTACTATAGCTCTTATTTGAAACAAGTTTTATTTAAACTCTTATTTGAGGAAATGAGGGCACTTCATGCCCTTAATTAGAATTTTTTTCTTTCTTCACTTGATGAAAAGGGTAGTAGAATCATCGCAACTCCCTTGCGCCCAATTATGGGAGTTCAAGGACTCGCTAAAAAATATATATATACGATATGAATTATGATAATTGTGCTATCATCCGTGATGGAAGAGATTCGGGGTTGATGGGTTTGGCACTGTCAGTCCCACCAAATCCAAACGTATCAACGGAAGGATTGCGACTCTCCTCGCCCGAGAATGGACAAGTCCCCCTTACGAAAATCCTAGCTTGTGCCCTAGCGGAAGATGTAAAATACAAGAATCACTGAACTGACAAACCTTGGTGGTAGGAGAATAGATAGAGTATCAAAAACAAGAAATTGTTAAAGATGCTTAAAAATGGGGGAAATTGCACCAGCAAAATCCTAAATGTTTCTTTTTATCCGATGGAATCAATTCTTCTAGACAACAGCTGTCTTAGCCAACTTCACTGACGGGCAACATCGGAATTTTTATGTGGCATTCTTTCACTATCTCGAGAATGTGCGCCAGTGTCGTGGCGCCGTAGCACGTCTAAGGAAAGGTCAATTCTTGAAGGCAAATGGAAATATCAGAAAAGCCAATGTTTTTTTTTTTTTCCTTTTGGAGGAAAACGAAACAAGAAAAGAGAAGGCAGAAATTCAAAAACAAAAAGATCAACGAGCCGGGGGAGAGAGAGAGAGATAAGAAGGGGGACTAGGGCCGCATCGCCGGTGACCCTCGGCGGCCACAGATGGGCCAAATCGTGGTGGGAATGGCAGAGGATATAGTTGTCTCATGCGTCTCTTGGCTTAAGTCCATACATCTTCCCTCCCTCCCTCCCTTGCTTGTATGTCCCTACCATTCCTCTCTGGTTCCATTACATTTGCTTAGTGAAACTGACCTTTCTTTGCAAATGACGCTTGGATGTCCAAACATTCATTGCCTGCCTTCGTCTTGTCCATGTATTATTATGTGTCTGTGGGGTTTGGTTAGTTTACTGCTTGTGTTTTTTGTTGTACTTGTGTTGTGAACTGCTCTAACTGGGAGCTATACGTTTTGACAGTACACGTCACTATGGCCATTTCAAGTTGGGTATGGCAGTGTGAATGAAAAACAACATTAGCTCCTTCCTCATGAATTCCTAACTTCGTGAAAATTCCCAAATTCCCCCTAAAATGGTGCCTTCTTTGTTTTTTCCCCCCCTTCATACTTGAGTTTTGTCCTAAATTTTGACTAAGTGACCATCTGAGCTCATCACCGTTGAAAATACAGACTATTCGACGAACGCTTGCTTACCACACGTACGATCCGCCCGTCGTCTTTTTCCAGGGAATTTTAACAGGATGAAAATGTGTTTCTCTCTGGCCACTCGGTGATCATAAAAAACCATCAGCACGCCCCATGTTTGCCCTCGACTTCACATATTACAAAAGAAAAGGTTAGGGTTTCTCGAGCATAGATCGAGAAATTGGAGATCGAGGATCACTTTAGTAGATGTGGGAGGAGAGCAGTTGTGAGAATGCCTAGGACCGTACCAAACCCAGTTAGGCATTTGCATTTCAAAGTCCGTCCATTGAACTCTCCTTCTACTTTTGTGCGTGCGTGCGATTATTAGCATGGAAACCTTCTCCAAAGTTACGATGACTGTCATCTTCTACCTGTGTCATGAGAATTCATTGGTGACATGAAACGAACGAGCAAACTTAAGCTGCGGTGTCTCTCCCATGAAAAGTGGATTCGAGGGCTTGAAGAGAAGGTGAACTGTAATTAGCAGTAGTCTAAGACTAGATTACATCGCAACATCACAACCAGCAAGAAGAGGGTCTAGAGATGGCGTGTGAAGAAGGGTAGCTTAACAAGTCAAGTGTTGTGGCCGTGGGTGCAGCAGTGCAGCCGGTGCTGCCGCAGGCATGTCCAGCTTGGGGATGAAACCCTAGACTCAAGAAAACCTCATGATCCCTATAAGTAAGTAATTGGGTACTTGCTGTGCTGCTGGTGCTGTTGTTTCTGATGATAGTCTGGTGGCGATGAACGGAGAGGCAAAGCGAAAGGTCGAGGTCTACATCTACATCCATGTCTTTGTTAACATTTACGACGTTCTCGTTATTGATGAGTTGCACTTGCACCTCCTCTGCGACGGTGGTGGTGCTTGTCACGCCGCTGCTCACACTGTTATTGGTTGATTCTTCTTCTTCTCGAACCACCACGGCCGTGCTGGCTAATGAATTCAATCTTTTCTTCGCTGCTGCGGGGAGTCGTGATGACGACAACGAGGACGATGATAATTCTTCAGAAGAAGTCAAGTGGGACTCCGCCTTTTTGCTGCTGTTATCAGCGTTAGTCCAGATAGCGTGAGCAGCAGCAGCACCAGCAGTGTTTGGGTAGTCGAGAGGGCGGTGAGTTTGGGGATCGATCCCACGTGCGTGAAGCTTTCTCTTGATGTGGGTGTTCCAGTAGTTCTTGATCTCGTTGTCTGTCCTTCCCGGCAATCGTGCCGCTATTAGCGACCACCTGCACGCGAATAACAACAACTCTTAAGTCTGACTTCGGCCGAGACATGAACGAGAAAAGAAAAGAAAAAGGAGTTGATATGGTGAGTCATTTTACTTGTTGCCGAGGAGGCTGTGGAGGGTGATGATGAGCTCGTCTTCGTCGTCGGAGAAGTTACCACGCTTCAAGTCGGGCCTCAAGTAGTTGATCCACCTCAAGCGGCAGCTCTTGCCGCAGCGGAGCAGACCAGCTGCTTTGGGGAGGGATCGCCAGCAGCCTTCGCCGTGGCGCTTGATGTAGGAGATGAGGCGCTCGTCTTCCTCCTTGCTCCACGCCCCTTTGTTCATGTGGTCGCTCTCGCAACACGGCGACCTCCCCATCTCCTTCTCTCTCTTGATCTTTATCCTTCTCCCAATCACCAGGACGTTTATGTATTCAGGATGAATTTGAAATGGTGCATCCAATCCAACCTGCAGAGGACTACTACTTACGGAGGAAGGAAGAATAAATAGAAGAGAGCGGTGGTAGAGAGGAAGGAAACGTCATCTTTCTTTTTTATTTTTATTTTAACATTTATTTTAAAGCATTTGACCAAGTTGGTGCTTCTAAATGCAGAGGGATTGCAATTAAAGGTTGAGTGGTGATGGATGGATGGATGGATGGTTGGTAGGTAGCTCTACCTTTTCTGTTTGTATGCTTTTGTTACATATTCTTTTGCTAAGTTGGAAGTTCACTAGTTTCTTGCGTAGGTCCCGGTGTTTTCCTCTATTTCCAATTGCACCCACAGCTACCTACCTCCAAATCATTTACTTCTCAAGGATTAGGACCAAAAAAAAAAAAGAGAAATTCATCATTTTGCATAAAAGGGGTCTGGACTCTGGCAGATCAAACTCAAGATCACTCTTTCCTGCCCCTTACTTTCTCCCTATTTTTCATGGTCAACATTCTGCATCCAAACCTACCAGGCTCTCAGCTGTAAAATTCTCAACATTGGGGGTGAGTTTTCTACGGACACCAGTCAAGAGTACCGAGTTGCGGTCCTCCTCGGTCGACTCGAAGGGACTCGAAAGCAAATATGTCGACGGTTTGATGCTGGGATCGCGTATTTACTGCAGATTTGGAGGGCATACGGAAGCAAAGAATAAAGAGTAGATTATTTCAATGGACCTACCAACCATCATCTTCCCATTCTGCATCCAATTTCTGTGTTCTCTCCCCATTTACTTAAAAGTCACCCTCAACAGACATATATAACATGACATGATGTGTACCATTACTAAAACCATTGTTCTTTCTTCCAACACAAAATGTATTCTTGGATTGTCATCCACCACCCCCAGCTTTCTTCAATTTATATATTGCCGAGGTTCTAGAAGACCGATTCCAACTCGCTCCACTAACTCTTGTCAATTCCTGAGTACAGAAAAAGATTTAACTAAAAAACCTCCTACCTACCTTCCATGATTGGCATTTAACTTTTGCTGATATTCCTACTCTCACTGACACAGACTGCTGATTGGACCAGGTATCCTCCCTCCATTGCACTCTTTCAAGTGCATCCCCATTCTGATCTTCTCTTTTAGTTATGTGTTTGCTTTGTAATATTGGTTGGGCTTTCCTGGAGAAAGAGACTTCACTTGTTATTTGTAAGAAAAGATTGAACGTCCATGGTGTCCAAAGCAAGTTAATTTGATCTTTGTCAGGGCGTCCCATTAAATTCAATAATGTTACATCTTAATGATTTGTTGAAGAATAGACACCCAATTAGCTAGGTTCACCTCATCACGTCTAGATGGTCTGCTACAAAACAAGACATTAATTTGGAGCAAAGCATGAAGATAACAAGGATGATGTAACTAAGAGATGCTCAAATCTGTTTATTTATTACTTGCGGTCGTGTTCACGTTTCGACCAACCCCGCTTTCACATACGATGTGTATATAAAAAGAGGAGATGGTCGTCCATGCCTTCTAGAAGGGGCTTGGAGTTGGAAGTACTGTTGGGGGAGTGTGGAATAAGGTTGGAAATTAACCATTAAATAATTAGCAAAAGGAGAGAATCTTTTTGAGGTTGGTGACCCATCTCGTCCAGTGCAGGTAGGTACTCTCGTCGTTTGCCTACCGCATCTGATGCAGCAAACGGCAAATGGATGCATCACTCTTCTGATGTCCTCTTTTGTTCTCAAATCTTTATGAGCTTCATTTTCTGACAGCGTTCTTTGGACAATGTAGATGTAATGGCATATGCATAATTGCACATTGTGAGAGGTCAGAGATGGGGAGTTTCTGGGGAAGGTGGAATACTTTTCAGTTGTTAATTTTGTGCTGTTGGTATAACTTGTATCTCCTCCAGGTAGGCTGATTAAATTAATATGCTGGTATAAAGAACTGGGATTCCATTACCATTAGTTCCGGCCGAAAATCACAGCAAAGCAGCGATCCCCTCCTCGCTTTCTCCGAAATTAACTAGGCATTAGTAGCTCCCAGCATAAGCTATATCTATGATCGATTGCTATGCCGTGATCATGGTAAAACTTTTTGCAATCGTCTTACCTAACGGTACCACATAAAAATCTGGCAACTCAACTGGTCATGACTATGTGATGCTAAGAAATACGTCACATTGCACATTGTGTTCAACGTATTGATCAAGGTCTTATAAAACAAAATTGATCGCAAGTTCGACGTTGAAAATAGCGCTATGAAACCATCAAAAGACTGATTTCAGTTGGTTAATTCTTCCCCGTGTTTCTTGTTGCCATTATGTGAATTGGTTGCCGGCTACTCCCTTTGCCATGCTTCAGATGCTAATGGAGAACCCTCTTCACCTCGGTATGAAATCCACCCTTCTTTTCTGTCCTTGCGAGGTGGGGGGCAAGGGCTTCTCATGAAAGATGGGCTTCGTCATCACAAATCGTGGGCTTCTGAATCTTCTGTGGACTGTGTTGATTAAATAATGACTTTCTATGCTAATGGGTTTCTAATAGAGATGGGCTTTTCTCATATTTACACACAAGAAACAGTACAAAGGCAAACGCTGATCACATAACTTCCCGTATGAATATATATAGGAATTGGTACATCCAAAGCTCTCCCCCAATGCAATTACCTGCATTGTGGACTACACAACACAGTGAGAAACCCTTGACTGATGAATAGCCCATATCACCAAGTCATCGTTCTTGTTACCAATACAAAGGAGCTACTTGCATACATCAATGAGAAGTGGTTCAGAAAAGTACATAGCTCCAGACCAGATGACGGCAGAGTTTGCACCCATCTCAGACCGTAGCATGAAAATAGATCAGTGTCCAATCAGTCACTGGAATAGATGCTTCCACTAAGAGAACTGCTGGCATTACTATGTAATGACAGCCCCCTCATGTGTCCAGCCGCACCAGAACTATCCGACTTGTTTTCTTCAAAAAATTTTACCCTCTCAACGTGTTTTGCTGGTGGAGGAGGGATTGTCACAGGTGGACCCTGCCCATTGGATTCCCCGGATACTGCTTTAGATGGAGACAGGATAAGTGGACGGTACGGTATTTCTCCAGGGACACATGATCCAAACAGGTCCAATGGCCTTTGCACTATCCCCTCTTCATCTTCAGGCCTCACATGAAATTTTCCTTTTTGTAACCTGCAATGGTTAGAAGTAACAAGAATGCACATGAGATAGGAAATCAAATGATACAGCAGTTAAGTGGCAGCTTTAGCATCAACACTTGAAGACCTGGTATCTATGCAGAGTACTATCTACCATATCCAAACAATGCCACAATTAAGTAACTTTTTTTAAAAAAGGCAAGAATTCAACTCTTGTAAACAGCTTTCTTCAACAAAGGTAATAGCATCAATTTTAACACATTGTTTGCCACTCGTATCAACAGGTTTTCCTAAGTCAGTTGTTGCATGCCTGCTTGATATGCAGCAGCTTAGAGATTCAAGAACTGTCCCTTTCATCCACTTTTCATCTTTTACAAAGTCAAAATATAGATGGTCTAATCCACTGTTATCTGAAATAGCAGACAAGTCCTGATCACCAACATGAGGCTGTGAAGCAGACCGTAGGCCACCCGCAAGTCCGGGTGGTATTGAAAAGACTAGTTTTAATATGTACAACAATCCGACCAGGTTGAATCAGATTTGGAAGCACTGTTTTGGGGCTGTGGATGGTACCCGTGAACAGCACCAGTGAACAGGAATGCCGGGTATGAGTTGGTTAATTAGCGAATGATAGAGAAATTAACAAGAGATTGGAAGATGTTGGAACAAAGGTTAGGAAAGAAAAGGGAAAATCTTTAGGCTTCTCACACAAAGCGCCTAAGCATCACACATAAGGAAGAACTGCATTGCGCAACTCTAAGCAAAGAAAAGCTGAAATTTTATTCACTCAACATACTTTCATTAACCAAAGGAAGAGCATATTCATAGACTACTAGAACCTATTCCCCAAAGATACACTTGTATAAAAAAACTTGAGAAATCTCATATCTAAAAACCACAGACATAATATTCCATCCCAAATAGAAAGGAAACATAATATCCTAAAAACTTTCAAACACAATGCTCCATCCTAAATTAAAAAGAAAACATAATATTCTAAAAAGACTCAATGATTCTAAGCACTCAATAAAGATATTTAATCTAATGAGGAAAATTGGATAAGATGATCATCTAAAAAATGAATCCTAATTTGGCACGCCTGTTGTAAGTATTCAAAGGTTATTGTCATTGTTCGACATCAAGCTCATGGTCATGGATTTCAATCTATTTTGTTAAAGTATCCCAGGCTAAAATTTCCTGCATATTTTACCCTTTTACCCCTTCTAATGCTTTAAAGTTCTAATGATATTTTATTATTTTTTTACCCTTTCTTCAATTTCCCCAGCCATTTGCTATCTATGGAAGTCAAACATCGCAACCCAAACTTGTGTGGCTTTCTCTATTTTCCCCTCCATCCTTCCTGAGTCGCAGCCTTCCTCTCTTTGTCATTATGCATCTGACAGGCAACTCAAGGAACACAAATGATCATGCTTTCCTGTTTAGGCTGAAAATGAATATTCTATCACAAATTCCCGAGGGATATCCCTCGAGATCTGTATTATCTAGCATGTTTGGTCAAGTCTCTATGCTTTGTCAACTGGGGTCGATTTTCTGTTATTTAGTTTTTATGAGTCAAAGTGATATAACTGTCTTTAGGGGGGGAATCACCTCCTCTATGGTATATGTTGCCCAGGGTTCTTATTTTATAAATTTTTTCCCTTTGCCGGATTCTAGTCTGTGCAGTGAGTAGGGATGGAAATGGTGCTTAATATTGGTTCAAGATATTTCTTACGAAAGTTGTATTGTTTGATTCTTTTCTGGCATTTGTTGGGAGAATCTCCTCTTTGGCTTCACTGTGCTTGGCCTCTTATCTTTGTTTACCCCTATATTGGTTGTGATTAGTTGAGCACTAATCCAAGCTCAATCTTAAATGGAGATATATCAAGCTGAGCTCTAGTATGCTGAAACTATTTTGAGTCAAGTTCGAGCTTTCAACAGCATGGGCTCGCTCATTTGCTTCCCTAGTTCCAACCATGAAGTGTGAGAATTAATCCAGCTGAGAACCTCTATAAAGCAATACTTGGGAAATTGAGAGAAGGTTGCTAACAAACCTTCGAAAAAGCTGTTCGTCTTCCTCTTCCTCAATCTCTTTATAATTAACATGACTGGCTGGTGAGCCAGACCAACTCAAGAGGAGAGCCTCATGTCGTGCAAGAATATTTTGAAGCTGCTCATTTAACTCAATTGCTTGAGAAAGCACCTCCTCATCCCTGGACAAGAGAAATCTCTGATTCAGTTTAGTAGCAGATTTTGACTCGAAATATTAGGAAGTACCCAAAGATCCCTTCAACTTACTCAAATCAACCTGGCAACAAAAACCTTAAACCCAGGAATCATGAAATACGGGCATACAATTAACATGAGTGGAGACTATGTATCAATCTATTGACATTGCCAAATATAAACCTTTTCAATGTAGCAAATATGATGATTGGAAAGCCCCTTGTTCTAGTTCAAGACTTGGATTCATCAGAAGGCTTGGCAAGTGTTTGAAGACATAATTGGATAACTTCCAATCATTCTCCTCCTTCATGGTCCAGGGGTATCACGCAATAATCAAATATACCTTTCCACCAGCACTAAATTCAGTTGTGTGCCCACAGAATCTCCTACTTCGTCTAAACGATAACCAATTGATAATCTAGTGTCTTCGCAGGACAAACTATACATCTACCGACACAAGAAAAAGAGAATGCCAATTAAAAATTTGCGACTTAAACAAGCAAGAACAGGATCAATTTCAGTTTGCAAATTTTTTTAGTTACAGTCTAGGATGTTTCAACAGCATTAGTAAAGTCAGCAATTATCATGGTAAGCTTAGTCTTAAAAACATTACTTTGGCCCATACAGTTTTAAGATATCCTCATGCATCAGATAATTGGCCAAAGGTACTAACTTAAACTTAATCAAGAAAGAATACTCACCTAGAAGTCATCACAAGATGCATTATTCGTTGTTTTTGGAAAGAACATTGCTCCACGAGATCAAGTGTGAACTCATCTTTTGCAATCTGTCAGGCCATTGACCAAAAAAAAAAAAAAACATTGCGTTATCGGGCTCTGATCAGTGGACTTCAACATGGTGATACACTATTCAAACTCAAGTTACAGTAACTCATCCCTACTTAGGAATACTTCATTAAAAGGTATGTTTGTCTAGTTTTTATATGCATACGAAGCTTTAATGTACTAGTGTAACGACATTATTTCCCTATTCCAAATCTGCTGTGGCTGAGTGTTATGCGCAATATAAATGATAAAATCCAGAGTTCAACTTCACCTTACCTCAGGATGTCGAGCATCAACAGCATCAAGTACGTCCTTCAGAACCTCTAATGCATTATGGGCCTTCTGAACAACCCTGCACGATATTGATCGAGTGCTAAATGCCTTATCAGCAGAAAAAAAAAAAGAAGAGGGGGATATGAAAATGGTTCTCCGTCTTCCCTCTACCTATGCACCCAACTCCCCTTTCCTCACCCACGCATGCAAAAGAAGATCAAACAAAAATGGAAAAATTGACTGGTGATGGCAAACGTTTTCTATAAGAAGATTAAAACAGAAATCTCATTTTATGCCCCAAGGAGAGGACCCATTTGTAGAAACCTAAAAAAAGCACGAAGGATCTCCATATGTAAAGGTCTTCTTTATAAATTGGAGCATGCTAGTAGCTGAAAAGCCCAATCAAAACAACAAAAAGCACTCTCCTAACACTTTCAAATTACTCTCCCACATTTTAACTTCATCAATAAATTAAAGAATCAGAAACATACATATGATACTGCCTATTTTTTTGCATGTTGTGTAGGTTTGATTCAAGCTCAATTAGTTGAGTCAGTTCAAGCACACGCAACATTTGATGAAGTGACACTTGAGCTAGAAAAATCAAGATAAATCAAACTCGATGAGTATTGATCCTTAAGATCCAGGTACAATCGAGCTTATCTTGACTTGGCATGGCTTGATTACAGCTCTAGCTTCAAGTTTGGAGAAATCAAACATGGGAGTGCCATGTTAGTTTCAAAGTTCTTAACCACTTAGGCGAAAGATACCCTCCTACTAATGTTACAATAATCCAAACCCCACACTTTCGGCAGCATCTCTAATTTCCATAGCCCATTCATAAGGCTCTACAACTCCTTCCTGCACTGTGACTTCAATCATTTCAAGCAAGAAAAAGTTCGCTAATATCTTTTCCATTGATATGAAGAATAATCACCAACCAACGTGTCCCTCCAGAGAAATGACTCACTATAGATCACCAGCCACTTTTATCTATCAAAGAAATATGACCACTCATCCTCACTGACGCAATTCTAACATCGCTCTAATGCCTGGAAAAGCAAGGCTTTCAACCTCATCCCAAATTCATTCAAATCCATGAGGAGCCCTGCATATCAAGCTGACTGAGAAAGAAGTAGACAACTAGGCAAGAGGGGTGACTACCAATACATAGAGCCATCCAGTGCACTATGATATAACTACTTATCTTTCCTTCAGTGGAGGCTGTAGTTCATGCATTTGGGAAAAGAAGCAGATATTTCATCTATAACTTAGACTCCAAACCGTGTGGATCATGCTACCAACAGAAGCATTCAACTGTTATCAGCTAAGCCAGGGGGGTCACTACCGTCAGAGGCACTCATGGGTGTCAACTGAAGCTGGGTTGGGTCCTAACACATAAACCACACGACCATACCAAATTTAAATCATCAGAGGACTTGGATCTGTCACATGTTTCTAACATGCTCCTCATAAGTATGAGAGAAGGTCCATGAAAATCCCAAAACCACTCTCCTATACTTGTGATGACCTGACTTATTATTATTACTATTATAATTTTTTTACCTGACTAATTGACTGATAGCAAGATCAGTAGTCTATAGAAGCTCAAGTCTTTCAACCATTAAAAAGTGGACAATTGTTCCAAACATAAGGTAATCCGATGGTCTGAAACAATCAATTTATTGTATAGATTGCACCAGCTATTAATTTCTCAATGAAATAGCAAATTCACCAGCTGCCATGCCTTGTATGCCGGAAAGCTGAAAACTTAGTTTAATTTCTTCCAATATAGAAAAAGAGTCCATTTGACACTTGGACAATTTGTCTTTGCAGATAACAATGGTAAATTACAATGACAGCCCTCTCTCTTTCCTATGATCAGATATTAGCAATTGCAGAGTTTAGTTTATTATGATTCTTAGTCAAGTGTAGAGATTACTGACATGGACATCGTTGATCATGACTTGACACAGACTGAACAAGACAAAAACTAAGAACTAGATTAAATAATAATCTCTCTGAAATCAATCTCGTCCCATTAAGAAAAAAGAACTCCTAAATATTGTGAACACTTGTGCACAAAGTGCATTGATATTAATTTTACCAAAGTAATGACGTTATACCTTGTTTTTTGCCTGCACTACTTAAATGCAGGAAGGACAAAGATATTACAAGAGAAAGTTTGAAGTCCTAAAAGTATAAGAAATACTAAGTATGTTAATTGCATAAAGTCTTTGGTGGTTGACTAAAGCAAGGAAACTTCCAAGAGAATAATTCACATGAGGCCTCTATGACAAAATGCGAAGAAGAAAGGAAGAATTTGACAGGAAATTCAACTTTGAATAGGCTTTGGATTACATGCCTGATGCTTTCAGCATATTAGCCTAAAATCTTCTGCAAATCATGGAAAATGCTACTAAAATTGCTATGTTTTATTTTATCAATATGATAACTGAAGAGCCTCAATGTAAATGGCTTAAGAGTTTTCTGTAGGAAAAGGACATCTGGCTGATGAGCCAATTGCCCAAACAGAGCCAATGTTATCTGATGGAAGTTGGAACATACGTCAATTCAGAGACAGAATGTGTGCCTGATTGCTGAGAAAACCCGTCCTGTCTACTAGATGCTGGCTCCCTGTGAGAAGGAATCTTTTTAATTGCTTCTGCAGTAGGTTGACCTGAGGATCTTCTCACAACTTGTGCAGGAGCATTGTCTGACAATAAGGACAGAGACCTCTGGGGAAACTGAACTCCAGAACTCTGAGTGTAATTCAAATAGATTATAATGCCTAAGTTTCTGACCAATGCAAATCAGAAGTTTGGAAATACAAAGGTTTTCAATATAACATCCAAAACATGATCCCAATTTTAAAGACTAGTATTTTACCACAAGGTCATAAAATGCAGAATAATATCGAGGGAACTTCCCAGAAGCACCACCAAGGGATGTCTGCGTGGCATCTAGAAGGAGAAATATCCTCTCTCGTACTGGCAAGTCAGTCTGAAAGAAATTTTCCATGAAGTGCATTATTTGAATTTTTTTGAATCATCTAGAATACGTGACATCAAATGCAAACCTTTTTCTTAACTATCTTCACAAGAATAGGGAGAACCCCCAATTCAATGACTTGCTTATGGATAGGTTCTCCAATATTGTTCATCAGCATCTCCAACAACTGCAACACAATAGACCTTCTTTCAAAGAGTCATTAAGAAACAGCAAAGGACAGGACTATGGCAGCTGTTGCTGCTAAAACTATCGATGCAAAAAAATAAAATTAAATAAATATAAATAAAAATAAAATAATTGAACAGCATTCAGGAAAGAAATTACAACAATAAAGAAGTATAAAACTGTATTTAACAGGGAAGAAAGTCCCAGAATGGAGAACTGAGAATGACAACAAAAGAATCACACTCACCATGACTGCATAGAGTTGTGCATTTGAATGTTTACTCCGCAGTCGTTTTTTGAGGGTCTTAATAACATCTTTTGATACCCTGCATGGTTATTGGAGATACTGTGTTCATTGCTTATTATAGCTGAGAAAACATACTGTATGTGCAGTGTATGGCCAACTATTTGGCAGACCGATATAGGGCATGCTGTTTAGAACCAGAATTGTGCATAACCAGTAATAATGTACTTAGAGGGTGAGCAACAATGTACCTAGAGGGTAAGCAACAGTTGAACCATGATATTGGCAAGAGTGCCAGTTGAATTCGTTTCATATACAACTGGTTTCATTAACAGTCAAGATATTGCAAGTTACCATATCAAGGATGACATCTCTAAGTGAATTGCAATTCAAGTGCATTTTTTGTCACCAATGGAGTTGGGTGAGGAATGAGGATATGCTGGAAAGGTTGTGATTATTCTGTTAAAACCAAAAGTTTGTCATTAGAAAGAAAAAGTTTTGAATTTTTATTATTTTCATTTAATTCGACAAATATTTCCATTTTAACAGCAGTAATCAGATGATAAATCTAGGTTTTGCAATTGCAGTGTTCCACTCAAAGACCAAAGCCAGAGAAAAACTTACCCTGGATCACGAGCAACTAACTCACAGATCTCAATGCTCTTCGTCCAATCCATCTCTGCCAATTTATTACTAGTCGCCGTGTTGACAAGCTCAGCAGCCATCTTTCAAATACTTATTGACTTGAAAAGAGATGGAGCCGGAACTGGAAGAACCCTCTATATTATGGGGCATATAGTCAAACTACCATGTAGACTAAAGAAAGCAGGACCATGCTTATTGATGATCATATTTTGCAGCAACAGAACCAACCAAGAATATCAGTATCACATAAGAACAAGAAGATTTTACTTGCAAGGTTTAAATTTGTTCGAATTGTCAAGATTAGTTGTTTTTCAATTATGATTGTGCATGGCTTCTCCACTTCACTATGAAACCATCCAAAGTTGCACTCAAGAACTTGATAAGGAAAATAAAGACAACTACTGACAAAGCATTACGTGGATTTCAGAGCTGAGGAAGACCGAAGCAGTCAGCTGTCAATCCTCCTAAGCACTATAGAAGCCGTCAAAGTTGTGCAGCACACATTAAGTAAAGTTTACTAGTGTTGCACCAATCATAACAACTATACTGATACCCAGGAGGGAAACAAGAAAAGAAAATCAAGCCGGCCGATCATATTACGTAACTTACAGCAAGAGGGTAGATTTTTACTTCTTTTAGGCGCACAAAAGCATAATCATCCTTTGGAAAGCCAGAAAGAAACTACCGTTTGATCAGAGGAAATCCGCACTTCATTGATGTATAATTTCAGGACAGCAAATTGTACAAAATCACATTGGTTTATAGGGACGTAATTGCATAACACCTAACGAATCAGGCTAAACACAAAATCGCCCACACTCGGAAAAGAAAAGGCGAAAGAAACCAAGAACTCGAAAGAAGAGTGTTGCCTTTGTGGACACTACAGCAGCAGCGTACTTCCTCTGTGCAGCTTCTCCTCTGAAGTGAGAGCAACAAAACAAGAACGCATTAAGGCTTTGACAAAACCCCTCGATCACGGGTACCCAGTTCAGCACCGAGAGAGTTTGTGTCGGGACGAAGTGCTGAAATTTGGTACTCAATCTGAACGCCCATCGAAGATTAAAAAAAAAAAAAAGACAAAGGTAAAGTCGGGCATGAACCTCGGGCTCAGACATACCAAGTGATTCGATGATTATCATGAGCAAATCCCATTTCCTTCCGTTTTTCTCCCACTTAATTCCCAGGCAATCACGGAGCCTTTGTTGATGCACCGGTGTTATCAAATCGATTGGCAGAAAGTTGATTCAGAGTCTCAGATCTTCGAGATCGTCGAGGATCAATGGAGGGTAAGAGCAAGAGAGTGTTCTTTTGAGGGGTATTGATTGGATACGCACTCGAGCTAGTTCCAACTCCCCCCTTCAAAAAGGAGTCTATTTTTCCTGTGAAAATTGGGAACATAAGATTTACAAAAATATCTTCTCAATTTTGTTGTTTATATTTCACATAAGAAAATATTTTTCATTATAGATGAAATTGTATAGACATAAATTTTTATTTATAATCAATATATTTTTCAGTTCATGATTCTTCCAAAAATTCAAACAATCAAAATATTTTGTATATTATCAATTGTCCGAAAAACCAACACACCAGCAAATTTATTCTATAATTTGACTTTTCAAATGAATTAGAAATCTTTATCAAATATGTATATCTCAAAATTGAGAAATATGTACATTGCATGATCTAGGGACTGAAGCGTCTAAAACACACCAATCACATTTTTTAGCGACTATCTAAAGGTTTGAGTTTAAGCTCGAGATCCCTAGTCTTAGTGCAGAGGTTAAGTCCCCGTGGATCGAAGTACAAGATTAAAGTGGTGGATTACACGTACATAATAAAAGTAGTGCATGGAGAAGTAAAAATTGTTAGGATATGATATGATGGACGCATTGTAAAGCCAATATCTCACTCAAATAGATATTTATGTTGGCTATTTTTGGGTTTCAACATAGTGCTCGATGAAAACAAAAGGAAAACATACTAATCAGATTAGAAGCTAAGGGCTTGAAAGGCAACAATTCTGCTTTAGAAATCAACTTCTGCTTCTGGAATTAACACAAAATCTTCTACGATAAATTATTTATCCTAACTAAAATGCATGTTATTCAAGAAAAGTGACATGCAAATACTGATAGATTTATGTATAATTTATCATTTAATTATTTGTGCATATGGAAACCAATTTTATGGGGAAAATGGTATTAATGAGTATGATGACCAAGCTTACATATTCACTTTAAAAGCAAGGATAGTTCCTATACTTCCTTACCTATACCTAAGAGTGTCAAAGGGGTGGGGCAGGTCGGGTTTATATCGAGTTGAATATGATTCAACCCATATTAACCAATTTAACCTATTTTGCTTCTTAAATGCGTGTGTATTTAACCAAATTATATAATATTTATTTCTTATAATTTATTAAGAAAAATGATATTGTTAAACACTCTCATGCAATTGAAATTATTTTAACTATTTAAAATTTTTATTTAAAAGGTAATTTTTTTTACTATTATACATATTATTTAAGTTTAAAAAAATATTACTTATTTTTCACTCCAACCGCTGGAGACGGTAACCCAGCATTGGCAATGGTGGGAGGCGCCGGCAATCGACAGCAATGGTTATTGGTGGTGGGTAATGGTTGGTGGTGATGGGTGGCAATAGTGTTCAACGATTAGCAGCGATGAGCCATGATGGTGAATGTATGTTTAGGAGTGAATATAGAGAGCAATTCGCAGCAAAGAGATAGACACTGAGAACGAAAAGAGGCCGAAGTGAGAGACATTGATGTTAAGAGATTTCTACTTTTGAAAGAGAAATTCTAAAAGTGGGTTAAAAACAACTTCTGAATTTGAAGCAAAAAATTACTTCAAAAGTAGAAAATTTAATATGGCTAAACCAAATGGATTTCTGCTTCGGAAGTTACGTTACCAAACAAATTTCTTATTCTAAAAGTACTTATGAAGAAAAAATTTTACTTCAAAAGTATTATCATGCCCGCCCTAAGTATCCTCTTCAAATTCATAGGGGAAACATAGAGAAACGCCATAATTAAAAGCAATGGGCATCATTAGAAACATGGAAGGGTAATAGTATTGAATGTGGAGCTAGGTTGGGTCAGCATCAATATAGCGGCCCATGTTTAGAATGGCGAATCTTGTGAATTTTATCGTTCGTGCGTGTATATGTATGTATATATATATAATTTTAAAAATTAGGCGCACAATCATAACTATAAAGAGAGATCAAGATACAAAGTTTATCTTGCTTCATCTTCAAATTGGGGTTTCATTTAGGAGATGATTTCGCTATAATTAACAAGTATCAATATTCAATTATAAGAGAGAGATTATACGAACTCAAACTATAAAAGCCCCGTAACATTCTTTATCCCCTTACAACCCCATCGAGGTCGCCTCCAAAAACACATTCGCTCACCGGATAACGAGACCCCCATGACTTCTTATTGACGAAGAACATGAGCTACATTTCAAAAAGGACCACACGTCTCTACCATCCACTTGGACTTGTGCTTAGATCCATAATTAATTGAGAGAGTCTTGCTTCGACACTAATTATAACGATTTTGCTCCACCATTTTATATGGATCGAGCCTCTTAGGATGCATGTTATCAATGTAAAGAGATTTCCTAAATTTAAGGAAATATTTTAAATAAGATCTTTTTTTCAAATAATAGTCTGAAGTGTCTTCTTTGTTTTAATTAATGGCTTGACCAAGGGCATTTTTCATCATTTGCTTTTCTGATTTCTTTTTTGAATTTCTTTTTCCTCTCCCATTTCTTTTTTTTTTGCCCCTTTTGTTTTGGCTAGCAAGTGTTGAAAGGTCATCAGCCTCGCCCATATCTTGCAGGAGTTGTTTTCGCTAGATCGAGCAAGGGCTTGCCTCGCCTAGGCCAGGTGTCCCTCACAGCTGTCGAGGGCGGCCTCGCTTGGGTAGGAGGAGGATGCCCTCATGGTTGTGGGGGCAAGGCCAGGATCGCCTTACTGCGATTGGTGAGGGCTAGATAAGGGTCGCATTGCCGTGGCTAGCGAACAAAAAAAAAAGAAATTGGGAAAAAAAGAAAAAAATTAAAAAAATAAAGTTCAATTCTGATCCTTATTTAAAAAAAATGAGATGTCCTTGACTGATTTTTTTTTTTGAATTTTAATTTACCGTGAAGTGAGGGCGATGGCCGGTGATTCTCGTCTTGGGGAAGGTGATGGTTATTTGAATGTCTTCATAGAATAACAAAGAAAGATAGAAGAGAGAATCATCCATTGGTTCTCTTCCTTTCCCTTCCCTCAGTGTGCAAATTGCAATAGAAAATAACAAAGAAAGAAAAACTTGCAACATGTTGGGGTGAGCAAATCGAATCAATCGGATCGGTGGTCTGATTTTCAATTATAAAGGGCGATGGTTCGATTTGCAATTCTTAAAATTGAAACCGATGATCAGGCAGTTCGGTTCTCAATTCCTGGGGCTCGAGCCTAGGATCGGACTAGATTGTTCGAACCGGATTGATCGAAATTTTTATTTTATTTTTTAAAAGCAACCTTAGGGTTTGCTTCTTTCTTTTGCACTTCCTAGTCCTTTATCTTATGCCCATGTCTGAAACTAACCTTTGAGGAGATCTTATCACATGGACATTTTGATGCGTGGAATATTGCTGGAATGGTGCATGTTTTATTTAATTTTTTTAAGAACATGTTCGAAAACTGATGTCCGGGACAATTTGATGTGGTGTAATCTTGATATGGGCATGTCCGAAAGTGCCAGAGTGATTGGCTTCAAAAGCCATCAAAATGTCCAAAACTACTCTCTGTGCCCGTGACCGAATGATGCACTTTTTTTTTTTTAGGCATGTTTTCGGTCCAATGGGATTCCGAAAAATCGGGAAAGATAGGTGGGGCCCGCAACGTAAATCCAAAAGGATTTGGCTAGGCTGGCGGTACCGCCGTAGACAAGCCGCCACATGCTTTATTTAACAAAGGATGGATAACCGGATGGGCAACCGAGTGGAGAAAAAAAATATCGGATACTTGTTGAATTTACTTGAGCCCACTTATCAGTTGCCACGTGTGCATGACGACCCCACCTCTCATTCCATGCCTCACTCTCCACCGCGGCTTTGCTCCTCTCTCTCTCTCTTCTCTCACTTTAATTTTCTTCTTTCCTCATCGTCTCTACTCAGAACCACGCGGTGGGCGTAGCGGGGCAGTGCCGTCGACGGCTGCGGCGAGTTCATGGCGGCCGGGTACTAGGGCACCGTCGACGTCCTCAAGTGCGCCGCCTGCAACTTCCACGGCAAGGAGATCGACTCCGGCGACGGAGGCGGCGCTGGGGCCCTGTTGAGCTACCACCACCCGCACCATCACCACGACCAGCACCACGACCAGTCGCGCCCCCGCCTTCGATGCACCTGCACCCGACCCGCAGCAGCGGCCGCTGGCCCCGCCGGCGGCGTCGGGGGGCGGGCACAGCAGGGGCGGTCTGGGGACGTGTCGAACCCCAGCAGCAGCGGAGGCGGAGGAAGCGGGATGAAGAAGAGGTTCAGGACCAGTTGCTCTCTCTCTGCACCGTTGCTCCGCTCTCGCAACTCCATCCTCGTCACTGGCGCCTCTTCAACCTCGACGGTTGCCCTCTGCTCGAGCCCGACCTCTTCTGCTCCGACACCCTCGCCGTGCACGGCGTCGTCCAGATCCTCTCTTACTCAGTCTCGGTTTGAAGAAATTATTGGCCAGCGTTCTTTTTTTTTTCCGTTAAGTTTTTTTTCTGTTCTTCTTGGAGTTCCTGTCTAAACTATTCAAGCAAAGGGGAAATACATTTACCGAAGGGAATCAATCCTTCTTGATGTATCAAGGAGACCGGACAAGCAAGTTGTTCAGCTTTTTATTATTTTAAGAGCCGGAACCAAGTTGTCCAGTTAACTTGGCAAAATATATGGTGCAGACTGCACCGTCACTTGTCAGCATATCGTTTTCCAATCCAAAATCAACGACAGTGAGGCGTGGCGTCACCCTCTTCGATTCGACGGTGGTGGTGGTCTGGTCGTCTTCTATTTAGTGCTGCTTACATGGGGGTGGGAGTGGTCGTCGTCGTCTGTGAAAATTTTAACTCCAAATCCAAAGCTTAGTTTTTCAAGCAAGGAAGAAAGAAGAAATGAGCAGATTGGCAAAGAGGGTGTTCTTCCTGTCCAAGTCGTCGTCGTCGTCGTCGTCGTCTTCTGCTGCTGCTGCTGCTGCTGCTGCTCCTCCCTCCTCCTCCTCCTCCTCCTCCTCCTGGAGATGGCTAGCTCATCATCAACACGTTCGCGATACGGAGATCGGCATGAGATGCTTTTCTTCATCCTCCCCCTCCTCCTCCTCTGCTGGGTATCACGTCAGCCCGTCGTCGTCCATGAAGGGAGCTGTGTTCCGGGATCCCACCCGCCCCCTCTCTCTCGAGCTCCTCCAAATCCCTCGTCCCCAGCCCGGCGAGCTCCTCATCCGCACCAAAGCCTGCGGCGTCTGTCGCTCCGACCTACATGTTCTCAAAGGTGTGCTCCCCTTCGTTTCCCCTTGCGTGGTCGGTCACGAGATCACCGGCGAAGTCGTCGATCACCACCCCCTCACCGATCCCAAGATCGTCCACAGATTCCCAGTTGGGTCTCTCGTCGTCGGGGCCTTCAGCATGCCTTGTGGTTCCTGCTTCCACTGCTCTAAGGTCGGTCCCTCCTTTTCCCCCTTCTTGTTTCGAACCGTGCGTGTCTTTTTAAGATTACAGAAGGCTGTATCCTCTTTGGCTCACCTGACACTTTCTCTGATTTGACTTCAGGGTCACGATGACCTGTGCGAGGATTTCCTCGCTTATAACCGTGCGCAGGGCACTCTTTATGACGGCAAAACTCGCCTTTTCCTCCACGGCACTGGCAAGTTCTTCCCTTCCCACCCCTGTTTCAATTCATCGAAAAACAAAAATCAGAAATATATTTATTAATGTAAATTATTCTGATTCTAATTCTACTTTCAAAAATAATTTTAGATTAAAAAAGAAAAAAAATTATTTTCACAAAAAAATACCAATTCTTTTAAAAAATAAATTTAGATTTGAAAATTACTACTAGTTTTTTTAAACTAAATTTAAAAATAAGCTTTAAAATTTAAGAAAAAAATTAAAATTTATAAAAAGGGGAAATTAAAAAATATAAAAAAATGAAAAATGGAAAAAAATTTAAAAATAAAAATGGGGGAAATTTAAAATATTTATTTTTAAAAATTTAAAAATTTAAAAAGGTTTGAAAAAAGATGAAATAGTTTAAAAAATGAATTCTCCCTACTTGGTTGTTTTTAGGAATAAAAATTTTGTTTAGGTACCACAAGCTTTTTGATTCTTTATAATAATTTAGGGAATAGAATCAGATAACATGATTTTAATCGGAATTACTTTAGAGAAATAGAAATGCTACCAAATAGAGTAACATTTCTATTCTTCTGATTCTATTTTAAAAAAAAGATAAAAAACATGTTTGGTAATGCAAATAATTTTGATTTTGATTTTGCTTTTGAGAACGGTTTTGGATCAAAAAATAAGAAACAAAAAGAAGTTGGTTCTTAAAAAAGAAACTTTTGAGAATCACAAAAAATAACAAAATATCAATTCTTCTAAAAAGATTAGGTCCACATGGACTTTTGAACTAAAAATAATTAGATTTGAAAATTTAATCACTGCTAATTTTTTAAAACACTTTTTTAAAATTAAAATTAAAAATAACCTTTAAAATTTTAAAATTTTAAAAAAATTAAAAAATGGGGGAATTTAAAAAAATGCAAATAATAAAAAAATGGTAGTTATATGTAATTTTTAAAAAAATTAAAAAGTCAAATATTTTTTTAAAATGGTTTTAAAAAATGATGAAATATTTTTTAAAAAGATTCTTGCCACTTGGTTATTTTTGGGAATAAAAATTTTGTGTAGTTACTAAATAAATTTCTTTTTGAGAACATAAATTTTTTCTAATTACTAAACAAATTTCAATTCTTTAAAAATCATCTAGGGAACAGAATAAAAAAAATATAACTTTAATTAGAATCACTTTAGAGGAACATAAACGTTATCAAACAGGACGTTTTTATTTTTTTATTCTGTTTTTCGGGATAAAAAAATCAAAAACATATTTGATAATGCAAATAATTCTGATTGTGATTTTGCTCTCGAAAATAGTTTTGGACCAAAAATAATAAAAAAAAAAGTTGGTTTTAAAAAAAAAGAACACTTTTGAGAATTACAAAAAATGACAAAGTTTTTGTTCTTTTAAAAAAAATTAAGTGCACTTGAACTTCTGAATTTAAAAAAAATTAAAATTAAAATTGAAAATTTACTAACTGCTAATTTTTTAAACACATTTTAAAAAAAATTAAATTTAAAAATAAGCTTTAAAATTAAATGAAAAAATTTAAAATTTTTTTAAAAAGGGGGAAATTAAAAATATAAAAAAATTCAGAAAAATGAAAGTTTTTAAAAAAATGAAAAGGAAGAAATTAAAAAATGAAAATTTTATAAAAATAAAAAAATAAAAAATATTTTGAAAAAAAGATGAAATATTTAAAAAAAAAAGTATTCTCACTACTTGGTTGTTTCTGGAAATAGAAATTTTGTATGGTTATATTTTGATTCTCTAAAAATCATCTAGTGAACATAATCATAAAATATTATTCTAATTATAATCATTTTTTTTTGAATTTGAATAGTTGCCAAACAATCTCTAAACAACTATTCTAATCCAACTTAGCCCTACCCCTTCTTATTAATGCTGTTTCATGTCCCAATAGTTGTGCGAGTTTCTTTGATCTCTAATTCGCCATGTGTAGCGAGATTTGATGGCTCTCCTCATTTTGCACGATGCCCTCTGCCTGAACGTTGGATATATTTGCAGGTGAACCTGTTTATATGTACAGTATGGGAGGGATGGCTGAATACTGCATTATGCCCGCAAATGGATTAGCTGTATTACCTGGCTCATTGCCCTACTCGGAATCTGCCATTCTAGGCTGTGCAGCTTTCACTGCGTACGGTGCTATGACCCACGCAGCTGAGGTGCGTCCTGGGGATTCCATCGCTGTTATTGGTGTTGGAGGTGTTGGATCAAGGTAACTCACTCCCACTTCATCTAAAGCTACAGCCAACAACGCATATGGATATCTAGTATTTCGCTTACAAACATCCTAAGCATCTTTGCCTAAATGAACATCAATTTTGTTACGGCATAGAAAAATGCAGAGTGATCCAATTATAAGGTAGATGGAATGGCATAGGCCTGCAATTGAATATGGACATGTTTCTTTTTTTTTTTTCCTTGTAAATATGCATCACTAGGTATGGTATCATCTGAACTCTCCTGGGACTAAGGTGATTGATTATTTTCCATTGATTTGTGCGAAAAGTTCTGCACTTCAGTCGTGCACTGGTAATGTGATCGATGAACTCAATGGCAGTTATATCTATCGGTGAAGTTTCTACCACTATGTCCAACAGTTCGCCTTTTCTGGCCATTCTTATTTGATTTCGAAACTTTTCATCTCTCGCTCTTGAGAGCCCTCCAATTTCTTCATTTTGGCATCAATCAATAGATAGATTGAGGAATTGGGGCAGTTCATACTTTCCCTTTTCCTCTGAAAATTTCTTCCCCTGCCGGCAATTGTTGAATCTCGTTGAAGGGTCCCTAGATGAACCCCGCATATGCCCCATAAAGAAACCAATCTCAGCATCTGAATACACTCAGATTCATAACATGATGCAACTGACAGTTTCTTTGTGCAAGTTCCTTGCTGCAGGCAAAAACTTCCATCAAGTTTACTTGGCTAGGCATCACCTAAAGTCCCTAAATATCATGTTTAAGATTTCTAGAGACGAGATTTACAGGTTTTAATCAACCTGCTTTTTATATACCTCTGTTTGTCTAGAGACAAGGTTTCTAGGTATCCATCTAAGGTGTAATCTAACCAAGAAAAGCGGATCTTCTTTAACAAATGAAAGATATTCCTTAAGCTGGTATGGTTAACTGGTGCAATATAAGAAATTCTATGTGCCGTGAGAACAACGAATTGCCATGATTTATGTCACCGGATCTTGTCATTTTTGTACGAGGGGAGGTCTGCTGGTTTTTCCATCCTATCCCTAATGCTTTGCCTCCTTTGATACCTTTGTCCTCTCTTCCTACATAAGTATGACCTTTTGAATGTTTCAGTTGTTTGCAGATAGCTAAGGCATTTGGTGCCTCTGATATTATCGCTGTGGATATCAATGATGAAAAATTACAGAAAGCTAAAATTTTTGGGGCCACCCACACCGTGAATGCAATCAAAGAGGATGCTATTGAAAAGATTAAGGTATGTGCTTTTGGGCTTATCCCTTTTGGGATCACCGTGAGGTGTAAAAGCATGAGTCGCAGATGTCTTCTCCCTCTGTGGAGTTCGCCACATGTATCTTTCCACACCATGTTGCCCTATTTAATATGGTATGTTACTGGTACTCTAGTGAAATTGCATCTGAGTAGTTGGATGCACGATAATGTTATCTATTAGTGGCATCCTCTAGATTCAATGGTTCAATTGTGTGAGGAGCAATATTTGGGAGCATGTAATAATTGCTCATTTAGTACGATGCCCGCAAGATTCATTTATTCAAGAATCAACAATCCTTTGTGGAGGTCTGTCCATGGTCTGTTGGTCAACCCATCCTTTTAACCAGCGCTAGAGTGCCATCTTCTCTTTACAGCACTTTAGGTTGTTTTTTCCATGGCTACACCATATTAATATTGTGGGAAGGGGGAAGAAGATTTCTCGGCACTTTGTTTCTGGAAGAAATTAAGATGGATAAAAGCATTGTTCATAAATCTCACTCCATTTTTCCTGGAATATAACTGTGGGTAGCCGTAGATGATTGTGTGCTCCATCCACATCAATTTTCACTTTCTACACTTAGCTTTGACCTTGACATGCTCATCTAGTGATTGGCTTCCAGTGTGCTTTGTGAATTGGCTCAATTTGCTTTCTGCATTATCTCCTTATTCATACTTTTATTGTCATTGTTGTCATTGTACTTTTTCTTGGCTAAGCGCTTCTCCCATCTCTTGGCAGACAATAACTGGAGGGATGGGCGTTGATATTGCTGTAGAAGCCCTGGGAAAACCTCAAACGTTCATGCAGTGTGTTCAGAGTGTTAGGGATGGTGGAAAAGCCGTGATGATAGGACTAACAAAATCTGGTGTCGTGGGGGAGGTAGACATAAATCGACTTGTCCGCAGAAAGGTGAATAACCGAGTCTACTTGTGATATGTGAGAATTTGTTCCCATTTGCATGACACTAGTCACAGAGTTATCTTGCGGTCACTAAATTACGTTTTAAGTTGCTGTTCCCTTGTTATTAGTTGAAACCTTCTTGTTGGAAAGTAAGGGAGTTGGGAAAGGATGAATACTGGAGTGCAATAGCTGTTTTACTTGCTGGTATGACTTATGATAATCACACGAATTTCGGACGTTTATGTCATAGTGAATTTCTGATATTTCTTTTCGGCAATTGCAAACTTGATTCTGACAAAACTTTTGACTGAAATTCTGCTGAATAGTTTAGAGAATTAGTTAACAATTGCATCAGGTATACTTGTTAAGCAACCAATTGGGGAAACTTTAAGGTTTCCAACGTATAAATTGTCCTCGTATATAAAATTTACTGAACAAGTGTTTTAGGAGCACTCATCAACACCCCAGTTCAGATTTCATATCATCATGTATGTCGAAGTAGCACCTAGAGTGCTTTATTCTCATTCTTAGGCTATTGTGAAGAATGGTTGATATGTATGGTCATGGATCAACTTGCTGCATTAAGACTGAAATGATTTAACAATTAGCAATCATTTTCTCAATCAGATTAAAGTCATTGGCTCGTTCGGGGCAAGAGCAAGGCAGGATCTTCCCAAGTTGGTCAAGTTGGCGGAATCAGGGATCTTCAATCTCACCAGTGCAGTTTCGAGTAAATACACATTTGAGGAGGCTGGCAAAGCATTTCAAGACCTTGACCAAGGAAAAATTGTCACCAGAGCAATTGTTGAGATGGTGTAGTTCGTCACTCCTACACTCAGCTCTGAATGCTTGTTAAAATGTGTGTGTTTTTTTTATCGTTGAGGGTGCGTATGGTAACACCTTTGAAAGTAGATTTTTGTTTTAAAAGCGTTTCTGGATTAGAAATCCATTTTATAATAAATTTTTGAAGCAGAAATCTGCTTCTAGAATAGAAATCTGTTTGACAATGTACCTTTTGAAGCAAAAATCCGCTTGGTAGAAATTTTTACTTCTGAAAGAAATTTTCACTTTTGAAGTTGTTTATTTCCCCAAATTAAAAAAAGTTACTTATCAACTCAAGAAGTACTTCTTGTCACACCCTCATTTCATTATACCATCACCCTCTTTTTAATCATGCCTACCTCCGTCACCCATTGCTGCCCGTGACCATCGCCAACAGTTGACCATTGCCCGCCGCCTCCAACTGCAGATCTCCGTCGGCTGCCACTGACCACTGCCACTCATCGGCCACTCCTGTTGCCAACCACCGCCCACTACCGACCTCCATTGGCCATGGCCTATTGTCGCCTGCAATCATCACCAACCGCCGACCACCGCTGTCATCGACCACAGTCGTCATTGGCCGCCGCCCATTGCTAATCTCCACCGATCACTAACCACTGCTAGTCGCTGCCAACCGTTGACCACCACGCTACCAGCTCCCTCAATCTACGTCGGCCTCTATTGACCGCTGTTGCTGAGTCGCCTTCTCCAACCACCAGAGTAAAAAAATAAATAATGATTTTTTATTTTAAAGATTTTTTAAAATGAAGTATAAATTTTTCGGCCATCGACAATAATTTTTCATAAAATATTTTATATTAATAATATTTCAAAAATAAAAATTTTCAACCGTTATCAAATAAATTTCTCTGATAAAAAATCGACTTATGCAGCAGAAATAGAAAAATCAACTTCTGAGCAGAAATTGATTTTTGAAGCAAAAGTATTGCCATCCACACCTTAGCTAAATAATTAGAGTAATTTCACTCTTCCATAACGCACATCAACTTGAATTGGCCGCTGTTTTTCTAATAAACAGCTAAAATCAATGATTTTTCTCACCCTTTTTGTACCTTTAGTATGGGTAGGTTTCTCGCATTCTTTGTGTGAAAATACGGTGAGTTTTAGCATTTCTTGAGAAACACTAGTAGACTTAAATGGTGACTAAATTTTCGACCGGCGAGTTAGGGCATGCATGACAAGACTTTTTTGCTCTTAAAATCAACTTTTGGCCAGAAATTAATTTTTCTATTTCTAGAGAGATGTAATTCTTTTTTAACTTCTTCAAGTGATTTCAAAATTACTTTTGAAGCAAAAAAAAAAACTCTAAAAATAATAAAATGAAGTTATGCAACCATACAGATATCTGAAAGTTGCGTTATTAAATAGATTTTGCTACAAAAGTGTTGTCATGTGTGCCCTTATTTAACGAGCAGCATGTTAGTAAGTTATCGACAGTTATTTAACTCATGATATCTTAGTAAGTTACTATTAGTTTTGGAGATTTGCCGACAATTATTTGATCATTTTAAATTAGAATTTCTTTAGATTATCAATATTAACTTGTGTAGCTTATCGAAGTACTAGAGTTGCCGAGTTATGTAGAGAATTTACAACTTTTATTTGTGCCATTTATCAAATTTTAGTTGATTGTTTCGAAGTTATCAGTTGTTCAAAGAACTTACTAATATTGATTTGCTAAAGCCAACATTGTTTTAAAGTTACTTAACTCTCATATGTGTTGATACTCAAAACAGTAAGACATGTGCTATGTGTGATACCCCAGGCGCACTACCTTGTTTACAATCTTTGCTTAAATCTTATATTACTTTTATAATAATAGAGGGCGTATACAGAAGCTAAATTACTAAAAGGGCGAGGCCGTCACAATTCTTCCTTCTTTAAGAAGTTTCGTTCTCAAAACTTGATCTTTGTCCCCTCCTTTACAAACCTTAGACTTTCTAGAGTCAACATTTCAAGCGAAATCTATGGCCGTACTATGCTTTCATTGTGCTACCCTGATCACCTTCTTTTTGCGATTCACTTCATTTCACAATCTTAACCATTATCTTGGGTCATCCCCGAGCTTAATGCTCGCGGATCTATCTGACAACACTACTATGCCACTTACTCACAAATTGCACTACAAACATCTCAAGTCCGCTTTTCACTACTTGCCAATTCATATGGCATTGTTCAAGACCACTCTATCCATCGTATTTCACTAGGCAAGTTGTTTGTCACCACTTGGAATGTAACACACTTTTGCCATTTCTCGATGCCAAAACCACATGCCATGATCGAGATTCCATTGGTTATGGTCTTTGAATGTTCACACCCCACCATAACGTTGTTGGGTCGCTGTCCGGCTAGCTCTTGTGGGTCTCATCTCGTTTCAAGGCTATCCTAATCACACCGCAGGGACTCTCTCCAATCACACAAAGAAAGTATACAACCTACTTTCACTGACTTCCCACAAAGCATTCAAGCATTTCCTATGTCCTAGGCATCATGCATTCACTCATCACTATCCATCATTCGAAATGCAGTGCTATGTTATGCCACAACAAAATTGCTTCCGTTCAAACTCAAGAAAACATTTTAGATGCCATAAACATTTTTCGTTCAAAAAACAAAGCATTCCGACTTTGAAAATCATTTCTAATGAGAAACTAGAAAACTTTGAAAACATGTTTAGATTTCAAAAATATGTCAGACTTAGCACAACACCTATACCCTCCTTTTTCGATGTATGACTTAGTTCATTCCTGCCCCTATCACCCTCTTAGAACCTTGCTAAGAGCAACTCCTTATCTAGGCCTCTTTGCCCCGACTTCACTCCCGGTCCTAATCAAATTGAGTCGGTACAGGCCTACCAGTTTTCACCCGGTTCATCCCCAAGCCACGATCTACGAAGGGAGTCTTGCTTGACGAGTCTCATATCAACTTTCATGATTGTCAGGTATCCCGTGTCACTTGTCCCATAGCGAGCTTTATAGTTTATGAAAGTTCGACTAAAACCAATGACATGCTCGTGCATGCACGTTCCTCAAACCTTCATTTCGATGCAACAAATCTATGCAATGCATGGATAATCTCAACTTCCAAACTCATATCACATACCACTTATTTTCCATAGCATCAATTCTTATCTTAACGTGAGCATTCTAACAACATATGCGATCATTATATCAAATATTAGATACCTAAAATTAATCTATTGCACTCTTTCTTGGTTGTTGGCAATTCAGAATCAAGATCATATAACCAAACTGACCATCATCTAGAGTCAATAACTAAACCTCAAGCATCGTGTGCTTCCTTGTGAACCTCATATCATCATTCAGAGCCTTTCGATACGAATCGGCATATAAAACCATCAAAATACAATACAGATTCAAGCATAAGCTCCACAAATATCAATCCATCATAATTTCATGTCCGCAATCCGTTATACTTGACTAACCATCAAATTTAAATGATTCAAGTCTATTAATAAGTCATTACCATATCGACTTATCGTCCAATTTACCTATCGATCAATGAAATACCCGCAGTGCATAAGATCATTAATCCTAAGTAGTGATTGACGAACCTTATTATCTATAAATTAGCCTAAACTACTACTAATCCCCTGCTAACCACAATCATATCCACTTATAAATTTTAATTGCGCATGTACTTACCCTGTTTAGTGCTTTTTATTTATTTATATGTTTATTTATTTATTTATTTACTTTTGGGTAGCCTTATTTTTACTTTTATTTTAGTATATTTTAAACTTTTTGCTTTGGGCTCATCAACCGCTGACCCCAACTGATTTGCGATAAAGGCGATGTTGATGTTGATGTTGATGTATGTACTTACCAAACACTTTAACCACTAGCGCACCTTATCACTCAATTGACCCACTCTGATTCCAAAAGAGGATTTGATGCCCTAAGTGTGCCACCTTGCGTATGATCTTTGCTTAAATATGATATTACTTATACAATAGAGGGCACATGTGGAAGCCAAATAACTAAATGGACAAGGCCGTCACACTGCAAACATGAGAAATTGATACACGTACAAAACACATGACGAGTTGACACATGTGCAAAACATGTGAGGAATCGATACTCGAGTAAAACACACAAAGACCCGACACACGTGATAGATACTGTGATAGATACATGAGGAGAAGACATTTTGATAGGGGATGAAGAAGGCATGCATGGAGCATGTGAAAAGGCTAATGAGTGTTGTCAAACAAGCTATTAACATGGGCACAAATGAAAGGAAATCCCGTTAGAAATTTTAGAACTTTTCAAGGAGTGCCTAAGAAGACAAAAATATGTCTTCGAATTTTTAGTGGGGAGAACAATTATCAGCATGAAAAGATGGAATAGCTCCCTAAAAATTCGGTTTAGGAGTTCATGCAGTGCAATGGAAGTAGCGATGAGCCGCATGAATGAAGGAGATTAGCTGATATAACTAATCTGGAGCCGATTGAAAGTTACTGAGATTTTAACTTAAAAGTCCTAGAAGTGGAGAACGTGGACATGATTGATCCGAGTAAAAAGGTTGAGCTGGGTTGAGCCGAGAGTGTTTTTTGTTGTTGTTGGAAGTCAGCATGTTCGAAGCAGATGCGGCATTGACTAGTAATCGGGTAAGAGAGATGAGGATATGCCCTTGATTGAAATTTTTTCCGATTTTCAAATTTCCGGTGAAGTGAGGGCGACGGCCGGTGATTCTCGTTCTCGGGAAGGTGATGGTTATCCGAATGCCTTCATTAGAATAATAACAAAGAAAAGAAAGACGAGAGAATCATACATCGGTTCCCTTCCCTTCCCTTCCCTTGCCGGCGTGCAAATTGCAATAGAAAATACCAAAGAAAGAAAACCTTGCCCCGATGAGCTGTTGCTGCTCTATATATATATAGAGAGAGAGAGGGGTGGGGCCCGCAATGTAAATCCAAAATCAACGGGTAGTCAAGCGGGGTGTCGTCCTCTTCGATTCGATGGTGGTGCTGTGGTGGGAGTGGTGGTGATCGTCGTCGTCGGTGAAAATTTGACTCCAAATCCAAAGCTCAGGTTTTTAAGCGAGGAAGACAGAAGAAATGAGCAGATTGGCAAAGAGGGTGTTCTTCCTGTCCAAGTCGTCGTCGTCGTCAGCTGCAGCTGCTGCTGCTGCTGCTTCTCGTCCCTCCTCCTGGGGATGGCCACCTCGTCATCATCATGTTCGCGATACGGAGATCGGCCTGAGATGCTTTTCTTCGTCATCCCCCTCCTCCTCCTCTGCTGGGTATCACGTCAGCCCGTCGTCGTCCATGAAGGGAGCTGTGTTCCGGGATCCCACCCGCCCCCTCTCTCTCGAGCTCCTCCAGATCCCTCGTCCCCAGCCCGGCGAGCTCCTCATCCGCACCAAAGCCTGCGGCGTCTGTCACTCCGACCTCCATGTTCTCAAAGGTGAGATCCCCTTCGCATCCCCTTGCGTGGTCGGTCACGAGATCACCGGCGAAGTCGTCGATCACCACCCCCTCACCGATCCCAAGATCGTTCACAGATTCCCAGTTGGGTCTCTCGTCGTCGGGGCCTTCATCATGCCTTGCGGTTCCTGCTTCCACTGCTCTAAGGTTGGTCCCTCCTTTTCCCCCTTCTTCTTTCGGACCGTGTGTCTTTTTAAGATTACATAAGAATATTCTCTTTGGCTCACCTGACACTTTCTCTGATTTGACTTCAGGGTCATGATGACCTGTGCGAGGATTTCTTCGCTTATAACCGTGCACAGGGCACTCTTTATGACGGCAAAACTCGCCTTTTCCTCCACGGCACTGGCAAGTTCTTCTCTTCACTCCTCTCCTCTCCTCCCAAATTTGTAGATGCATGTTACACTTAGCCATACCCCTTCTTATGAATGCTGTTTCTTGTCCTCCCAATGGTTGTACGAGTTTCTTTGATCTCTATCTAATTCACCATGTGTAGGGAGGTTTGATGGCTCTCCTTCTTTTGCACGATGCCCTCTGCCTGAATCTTGGATATATGTGCAGGTGAACCTGTTTATATGTATAGTATGGGAGGGATGGCTGAATACTGCATTGTGCCCGCAAATGCATTAGCTGTATTACCTGGCTCATTGCCCTACTCGGAATCTGCCATTCTAGGCTGTGCAGTTTTCACTGCGTACGGTGCTATGACCCATGCAGCTGAGGTGCGTCCTGGGGATTCCATCGCTGTTATTGGTGTTGGAGGTGTTGGATCAAGGTACCTCACTCCCACATCATCTAAGCTATAGCCAACAATGCATATGGATATCTAGTATTTCGCTTACAGACATCCTAAGCGTCTTTGCCTAAATGAACATCAACTTTGTTACGGCATAGAAAAATGCAGAGTGATCCCACTATAAGGTAGATGGAATGGGATAGGACTGCAATTGAATATGGACATGTTTCTTTTCTTTTCTTTTTTCCTTGTAAATATGCACCAGTAGGTATGGTATCATCACAACTCTCCTTGGACTAAGGTGATTGATTATTTTCCATTGATTTGTGCGAAAAGTTCCGCACTTCAATCGTGCGCTAGAAATGTGATTGATGAAGTCCGTGGCAGTTATATCTATCTGTGGAGTTTCTACCACTATGTCAAACAGTTCGCCTTTTCTTGCCATTCTTATTTGATTTCGAAACTTGTCATCTCTCGCCCTTGAGAGCTCTTCAATTTCTTCATTTTGGCATCAATCAATAGATAGATTGAGGAATTGGGGCAATTCGTACGTTCCCTTTTTCTCTGAAAATTTCTTCCCCCGCCAGCTGTTGTTGAATCTTGTTGAAGGGTCCCTAGATGAACCCCACATATGCCCCATAAAGAAACCAATCTAGGTATCTGAATATGCTCAGATTTATAACACTATGCAACTGACAGTTTCTTTGTGCAAGTTCCTTGCTGCAAGCAATAACTTCCATCAAGTTTATTCGCTAGGCATCACCTAAAGTCCCTAAATATCACATTTAAGATTTCTAGGGACGAGGTTTACAGGTTTTAATCAACCTGCTTTTTATATACCTCTGTTTGTCTAGAGACAAGGTTTCTAGGTATCCATCTAAGGTGTGATCTAACCAAGAAAAGTGGATCTTCTTGAACAAATGAAAGATATTCCTTAAGCTGGTATGTTTAAATGGTGCAATATATTCGACCTATATGGCTGAAATTTTATGTGCTGTGAGAACAATGAATTGCCAAGATTTATGTCGTTTGAACTTGTCATCTTGGTATGAAGGGAGGTATGCTGGTTTTTCCATCCTCTCCCTATTGCTTTACCTCCTTTGATACCTTAGTCCTCTCTTCCTATGTAAGTATGACCTTTTGAATGTTTCAGTTGTTTGCAGATAGCTAAGGCATTTGGTGCCTCTGATATTATCGCTGTGGATATCAGTGATGAAAAATTACAGAAAGCTAAAATTTTTGGGGCTACCCATACTGTGAATGCAATCAAAGAGGATGCTATTGAAAAGATTAAGGTATGTGCTTTTGGGCTTAGCCCTTCTAGGGTCACCGTAAGGTGTAAAAGCATGAGTCACAGATGTCTGCTCCCTCTATGGAGTTCACCACATGTATCTTTCCACACCATGTCGCCCTATTTAATATGGTTTGTTACTGGTACTCTAGGAAAATTGCATCTGAGTAGTTGGATGCACGATAATGTTATGCATTAATTGCATTCTCTAGATTCAATGGTTCAATTGTATGAGGAGCAATAATTGGGAGCACGTGATAAGTGCTCATTTAGTGCAATGCCCACAAGATCCATTATTTCACGAGTCAACAATCCTTTGTGGAGGTCTGTCCATGGTCTCTTGGTCAACCCATCCTTTTAACCAGGCGTAGAGTACCACATTCTCTTCACCGCACTTGAGGTTATTATTTTGCATGGCTACACCATCTTCATCTTGTGGGGAGGGGGAAGAAGATTTGTTGGCACTTAATTTCTGGAAGAGGTAAAGATGATAAAAGCGGGTCTTAGATGACTTGATATAAGATTAGCAGGTAAATTGCTGTTGAACCCATGGATGATTGTATGCTCCATACACATCAATTTTCACTTTCTGCACTTAGTTTTGACCTTGACATGCTCATCTATTGATTGACTTCCAGTGTGCTTTGTGAATTGGCTCAATTTGCTTTCTGCAATCTCTTCTTCTTCGTCTTAGTAACACTGTTATTGTAACTGTTATCATTGTACTTTTTCTTAACTAAGCGCTTCTCCCATCTCTTGGCAGGCAATAACTGGAGGGATGGGCGTTGATATTGCTGTAGAAGCCCTGGGAAAACCACAAACGTTCATGCAGTGTGTACAAAGTGTTAGGGATGGTGGAAAAGCCGTGATGATAGGACTTGCAAAATCTGGTGCCATGGGGGAGGTAGACATAAATCGACTTGTCCGCAGAAAGGTGAATAACCAAGTGTACTTGTGATATGTGAGAATTTGTTCCCATTTGCATGATACTAGTCATAGAGTTATCTTGCGATCACGAAATTACATTTTATGTTGCTGTTCCCTTGGTATTAGTTGAAACCTTCTTGTTGAAAAGTAAGGGAGTTGGGAAAGAAATGAATACTGAAGTACAATAGCTGTTTTAGTTGTTCGGCTATCATCCTCAAAAGCAACCTATCTGGTAAGGTAAATACTATTGAGTTTTAGGGACTTCAATTTTTCTGAACAAATGGTTATAAGAGCAAGTCTGTAAAACATGTTTTGCAGGTAACAAATAACAGCAAACCTTTTTTTTCATCCCTTTTGCACCATGTTGGTGGGACGACTTCAAGTGATATTCTCTGAACTGCATGTTTGAATTTGAATGCAGTATAAACACAGTGCATTGACACGAATCCCCGAGTACTCTAATGTATTTTAAATGAAGTCTTGTAGTATACTTGCATCTTGTTGTTTTTCTGAAATTATTGATATGAACATTTCACTAGAACCATGACTTCATTTTTGCTGGTATGACTTATGATAATCACACAAATTTCAGATTTTATGTCATTGTGAATTTCTGATATTTGTTTTCGGCAATTAAAAACTCGATTTTGATATACTTTTGGCTGAAATTCCGCTGGATAGTTTAGAGAATTAGTTAACAAGTGCATCAGGCGCACTTGTTAAGCAACCAATTGGGGAAACTTTACGGTTTCCAATGTATAAATTGTCCTTGTATATAAAATTTACTGAACAAGTGTTTTAGGGGCACTCATCAACACCCTAGTTTGGCTTTCATATCATCATGAATGTTGAAGCAGCACCCAGAGTTGTTTATTCTCATTCTTATGCTATTGTGAAGAATGAGAATATCTCGGATCAACTTGCTGTATTAAGATTCAAATGATTTAACAATTAGCAACGAATTTCTCATTCAGATTAAAGTGATTGGCTCGTACGGAGCAAGAGCAAGGCAGGATCTTCCCAAGTTGGTCAAGTTGGCGGAATCAGGGGTCTTCAATCTCGCTAGTGCTGTTTCAAGGAAATACACATTTGAAGAGGCTGGCAAAGCATTTCAAGACCTTGACCAAGGAAAAATTGTCAGCAGAGCACTTGTTGAGATTGTGTAGTCCGTCACTCCGACACTCAGTTCTGAATGCTTGTTGAAATGTGTGTTTTTGCAGTTAAATGATCAGAGAGTAACTTCACTCTTCCATAACGCACATCAACTTGAATTGGCTGCTGTTTTTTTTTTAATCTAATAAATAGCCAAAAATCAATGGGTAGGTTTTTGGCATTCTGTGTGTGAAAATGCGGCGAGTGCTAGCATTTCCTGAGAAACACAAGTAGACTTAAATGGTGACCAAATTTTCAACTCGCAAGTTAGGGCGTCCATGGCAAGACTTTTGCTCTTAAAATTAACTTATGGGTAGAAGTTGGTTTTTCTATTTTTAGAGAGTATTTTTTTTTTGTTTGACTTCAGTTGGCTTCAAAATTACTTCTAAAATGAAAATATGCTCTAAAAGTAGAAAAATGAAGTTGCTGAACCAAATAGATTTTTGAAAGTTGCATTATTAAATGAATTTTTGCTTTAGAAACATTGTCATGCCCTTATTTAACTAGCAATATGTTGGTAAGTTATCGACAATTATTTAACTGGTGATATCTTAGTAAGTTACTACTAATTTTGCAGTTTTACCAACAATTGGTTGATTGTTTTAAATTACTATTTCTTTAGATTATCAATATTAACTTGTGTAGCTTGTAAAAGTGTTAGAGTTGCCGGTTGATATAGACAATTTACAACTTTTATTTGAGTCCATTTGTCAACTTTTAATTGATTACTTCAGAGTTATCAATTGTTCAAATAACCTACCAATATTCATTTGCTAAAGTCAACATCTTATTAAAGTTACTTAACTCTTATAGCTGTTGGTACTCAAAATAGTTTGCTTGCCAAGACACATGTTGTGCATGTGAGAAATCCACACACGTTCAAAATACTCGAGTTGGCACGTGCGAAACACGGAAGGAGTCAATACTCGAGTAAAACATGCGAAGAATCGACGATACACGTGAGGAGAAGACATTTTGACGGGGGATAAAGAAGGCATGTGAGGAGCATGTCTAGAGGCTAATAAGTGTCATCCAACAAGCTATTAACGTGGGCATAAATGAAAAGTAATCCCGCCAAGGATTCAAGAACTTTTTAAGGAGCATCTAGGAAGACAAACATCTATCATTGAATTTCTAGGTGGGAGAATAGTTATCAGCATGGACGGATGGAATAGCTCCTTGAAAATTCGGTTCATGAGTCCAAAAATTGCGAAAGAAGTAGCCACAAGCCACACGAATGAAAGAGGTTAACTGATATAATTAATATAGAGTCGATCGACAGTTAATGGGATTTTAACTAAAAAGTCTTAGAGGTGGAGACCGTGGACGCGATTAACTCGAGTAAAAAGGTTGAGCTGGAGCTAAGGTGTTAACAGTTATTTGAAGCCAAAGAACTGCTTAAAGACTTGGTAGAAAAGGATCGTAGAAGGTGACAAACGTGTCAACCATTAGTATGCTAAATTCACAATTGCTAAATAGTAGTTACTGCCTCAACCATTATAAATACCACCAGACAAACTCAGAATGAGTCTTCCAAACAAATCAATAAATTTATCTTATCTTTACTTACTGTATTACATTTTACTTTCTTCAGTTGTAGCTTTCTGATTCTCATTGTTGAGTCAAATTTTGGCATTTATCTTTATTCCAGATATTGCATCATTGAGTCAAACTCTGGTATATTATCGGAGCATATTTAAGGCTTTATCATTAAATCAAACTTTGACACTATTTAAGGGCGTTTGTTTGTTATACTTTGGAGGTAATTGTGCTTGTCAAGCCATATCATTGAGTCTAACTCTAGTTTGATCTACGTTTGTGTATTTCCTTTCAATTCCATTTGTATCAATTTCTTTTGAATTGTACTTATAAAATCTTTCCATCGAGTCAAACTCTAGTTGAGACAATATTTGTATGACTCCATCGAAATCTTTGCAAACTTCACGCGTTGAATTTCTAACTATCTAGAACTCTTACGTCCTAGATCATCACAAGGCCCTTCATCACATTTGAAAATTGAAGAGCAAATCTCGATTAAAGATATTTCTGTCGTGGAGAAATTTTGGCGAAATATCTTTTTGGCACGCGTTGTGGGACTATTGTGGTTGATCTGAGGAGTATGTTATTGAAGATCAGAAATCAACATAATCTAGGCAAACTTTATTGTGATACTTCTCCACCATGCCCTAATGATCGAGTAGGTATATTGAAGCCATCAAATGTTCAACCAGTTGCAGATCAAGTGCAAGTTGCCGAAACTGATGCCCCAAGGCAACTTACAAATAACCAAAGTGTGTAAATGGGGATAAATTTGACTACTTCCTCGATGATACGAAGGATATTCGAAGAGAGTTATAATGAGTTGGCTAATTATGTGACAAGATACGTGGCAGAAATGATCAAACCCTTGATAATCAATACGATTATAGAGTATGATCAAAGGCGAGAGTCATCAAGCAATCTTGGCCCAACATATGGTCCATACACCAACGTGCTAATGGTCTCTAGGTATGTTCCTCAGTTTGGTAATGTTGGAGCTACTTATAGGAATCCTATTCAGATGGTACCTCCAGCCCCTCTGGTAAGAATTCTCCAAAGAGGTGAAACCATTGGCACAAAGCCCATAGAGAAACCATTGGCGCAACACCAATTGTTGGAGTCCATAATCAAGCGGGCCAAAACGTCTATCAAAACGTGATATCGCCAATTGCCGGGCCCATTCTACAAAAACATCCAACTACCCAATCCACAACCTATTTTACAGCCTATTCCACAAAACCTTCCACAACCTATTCCATAGTCTATTTCACAAAATGTTTAACAATCTATCCCACAAAAAGCTCATCGGAACATGTTTCAGCAAGTTCCTCAGCCACATCCATAGAATTTGCATTGGAATTTCATGTAGCAACTACCGCCCCTGAGATTGTATGTGCAACCTACTATATCTCAATAGTGTTATGGAATCCAGCCTGTGCCATAACCTATCTTGCGAGCTTCTGATTAGAATCAACCTAGACTATATGTACAACTTGCTATACCTCAATAGGGTTATGGAATCCAACTTGTGCCACAGTTCATCATGCAAGCTTTTGATCAGAATTAAGCCATATATACTTAAGTACCAAAGCATCATGGGATAGAAATAGATGGAATCAGGGAGTATTGTAAACCATATCCATCATGGATGGATGAGATTGCTTATCCAAAAGGATTTAATATCCCCGAGTTCACTTTGTTCACAAGAGAAGATGACCAATCGACACAAAAGCATGTGAACAGGTTTGTTTCCATGTGTGTAGATGTTGGTCATGTTGACTATTGGGAGTTGAGGTTGTTTCTATTGTCATTATCAAACGGCCTTTACTTGGCACACTTCATTGGCGCCTAATTTTTAAATACCCGGCCCCAAATGGAAGTGATGTTTCATGGTTAGTTCCAAAGGGTTCTACTCGAAGTGACAGTGGTAGACTTGGCAACCATGAAACAATAGAAAAATGAGTCCGTAGGTGGCTTTGTTGCTCGACTTAAGCAAATCGGAAAAAAATGTCTCTAGTCATTTCCTGAAAAGACATTTGCAAATCTCGCATTGAGTGGTCTCAAGTTTAACCTGTGCAACAGGATGGTTGGCTAGAATTTCAATGACCCTTTTCAACTAGTGTCGGCTGCTTCTAAGCATGAAGCTATTTTGAAGGAGAAAGAGAAGAAATACACCAAGCATGATGTGAATTTCTTCGATTATTTCTTCGATGGTTATGAGTATCGAGATGAGCTTGACTAGGTAGATTACGTCGAAGTAGCTGTGATCAAGATAGTGATTGACAAGACTTTACACCTGTTAAGCTTTGAAGCCTACAAAAGGGAAAGTGAAGTTCAAAGAAAGCATCATGTTTAAGGCGAAAGATACGTAGTTCTATTTTTTGGACATAAGCAAGGTAGACAAAGTGTTTGACCTACACCCACCCATCGGTGGCCCAGCTGGTTTATGCTCTGGTCCTTTCACGAGAGGTCCTGGGTTCGAACCTCGCTGGGTGTCGGTGATTTAAGCGGAGAGTCGTGGTGGTGGGATGCTGCGCTAGCCCTCCCGGAGGATTAGTCGAGGTGCGCGATCCGTACGGACGTTGGCCCGGACACCTTCGATACAAAAAAAAGACAAAGTGTTTGACCTACTACTAGTTGATGGGTCGATAAAACTGACAAAGAATTAAGTCATTCCCAGCGAAGAAGACCTCGTCGAAAAGGAGTATTGTAAATGGCATCATTCGTAGAGCCATAATATAGTTAATTGCATTGTGTTTAGGAAAAATATATAAGAAGCAATCAAGCAAAACAAGATTAAGTTTGCTAAAGAGAGAGAAAGAGTCTTTGGAATCAACGTTGAACAATTTCAAGCGATAATAGGGATGGTGTCAATCAAGCCTAAGAAAAAACAATTCCATTGGGCGAGCTTATGTTCCCGTTGCAAACTAGAAATTGTTCGAAACCATTGTTCAGTTTTTGTTGGTGAACTTGAGAAAGACCTCCGTGTAAGCATTGGAGAGGGTAATGGTATCCCAAGCCACCCAGTGAACAAGAAAAGGATTTATTGAACGCATAGGTCTAGAGGGTCAAAAGTAGCCCTTCAGGGACCTGCAATAAGACTCAACTGAAGGAAGTTTTGAGAGTTTGATCAAAGCATGTGTTTCCGATGCAAGCAAGAACTTGGCAAGGTTTATTGTCCTCCATTCCAAAAGAGACCACCAATACAACAATTTAGGATCTGTGATAATTTTTATGTAGTTGAAAACTATTATGTTCCAAGATCAAATGGTCGTCAAAGTGTATTCAGTTGGATGGCTTACCCTAGGGGGAAACCTTAGAGGAACCAGGCTGACAACAAAGTGCAAGGGCATCAGAATCGCGGGAAGGATGTGACTGAATTACCTTATGAAGGAGCTTACCTTCCAAAGACCTTTGATTGGAAGACAACCGTTAATGTGTCTTATGATCCCCTAAAAAATCAATGGTTCGAGATAGGGGAAGTCTCCAAATTAGGGGGCACATCGTCAAGGACCCAAAAGAGAATGTTCTTGAGGAAGAAGAAGATGCTGGAACTTCAACATTTGGTGGATCATGTATAGATCACCCAAGTTTAGCTTTATTCATCTCCCATAAACCCAAGAGGGTTAGGTTTCGAAACTTACTTTGGAAAAGGAAAAAAGATGAGAGTGTCCAGATTATGGAACAAGAGGAGATATGGTCTACTATTGATTGCAAGTCAAAGTTTAGACCAATACTCTCATCCTGATCCAAGTGTCCTGTAACGTCAATAATAGTTCAGGTTAAGTTACCTTCAAACTTGAAAGCATCCTCAATAAGAATTGAATCAGGAGCAGACATAGGCTGTGATGAAGAAAACAGAGTGGGCTTAGTTTGGTGATGAAGAAATGATGGAAGTTGAAAAGCCATCCATACAAGATATTTCCAAGATCTTAACATCAATGCAAAGGTCAACAGCCAGCCTATATGTAAGGCGTTAGTTGATAGGGGTTCTACTTTGAACCTTATTCCTTACAAGTAATTTAAAAAGTTGGGGAGAAAGGACATCGAGATAATCCCTTTAAATATTCAACTAACTAATTTCACGGGTGAGATCAATGAAGTAAGAGGGCTATTTGTACGAGACTTAATAGTAGGATTCAAGACATCTGAAGCCTCATTCTGCGTAGTATTTACTAATGGATCATATAGTTGATTGCTCGAAAGAGATTGGATTCATGGAAATCAATTTGTACCATCTACCATGCATCGGATGTTGTCTTTTTGGAATGGTAACAAAGTGGAATATATCAAAGCCAACACAAAAAACACAAGTGACTTGAGCTTATGCCCTTAGAGTCAATCAAAGCCAAGGCGATCAAGTACATAGTAATGACTATATTATCAAGCCACCAAATGTTGACCCCAAGAATATAGCATTTGCCGTTTTTATGAGGGAGTTATTGAATGGATTCCCAAGAGTGAATAGGTAGGACAGTTGAGTGGGGTTGTACATGAAAAGCCTTACATTATTAAGAGACCTTGATAAGAGTTATCCAACCTCTAGGGCCGAGCAAGCTGAGCAGTTAGAGGACATAAATGACTGCGTAGCAAAGTTCGAGTCACTTATTAAAGAAGATGACAAATTCATACAAGACCAAGATCCTCTAGAAGATGTTGACGTGGGAGTAATGCCATCAACCTTTGTATGTAAGTGTACCTTTGTATGTAAGTGTATTATTGGACAGTGATTTCAAAGCACGATTGATGGAGTTGTTAAAGAAATATAACATTGTTTCACATGGAATTACAATGAGATACTAGGGCTAGACAGAGATGTGGTGGAACACAGATTGCCAATTAAGAAAGGGTTTGGGCCACATAAGTAGCTACCAAGGAGATTTTCTCGTGACATGATCCTTAAAATTAAGGAAGAAATCGAGAGGTTGTTATTTGTTGGATTTATCAAAATTGCTTCGTTTGTAGAATGGCTCTCAAATGTGGCCCCTATGAAAGAAAAAGAATGGAAAATGCAAGGTGTATATTGATTTCAGAGATCATAGTGTTCCACTCGGAGGGAAGAATACCAAATGCCAATGGTCGACATGCTAATTGATTAGGCATCGGGTAGTGAGATCATGTCCCTCATGGATGGCCACTCTAGATAAAATCAAATATTTATAATTGAAGATGATGTGTACAAAACGGTGTTTAGATGTCCAAGAGCCATAGGAATAGTTGAATGGTTGGTGATGGCCTTCGATTTGAAGAATGCTGGTGCAACTTATTAAAGGGCCATGAATTTCATATTCCACGACATGATAGGGAAGTTCATGGAAGTTTATATATACAATGTCATCGTGAAATCAAATCAAGTAAGTCATTTGAATTATCTCGAACAAGCGTTTATTAGAACGCAAAAGAATTAATTAAAGATGAATCCCTTAAAGCGTGCCTTTGGAGTTAAAGTTGGAAATTTTCTTGGCTTCTTATAACCCAAAGAGGAATAGAGATCGACAGGGATAAAGCTAGAGCAATTATCGAATTGCCACCTAACAACTAAGAAGCAAATACAAATGATATTAGGAAAGATCAATTTCTTGCGTCATTTTATTGCTACCTTTAAGGAAAGGTTGAAGTTTTTTCTCCTCTCCTCAAGCTAAAAAAATCAAGAAAAACTTCATTTGAAAGAGAAACATCAAAAAATTTTCGATTGCATAAAAGAATATATGGCAAGCCCACCAGTTTAAATGCCACCCAAGAAGGGTAGGATGTTGAAACTATATTTGTCAGTGTTCGATACTACCATCCGGAGTATGTTGACATAGGAGAATGATGAAGGAATAGAACAAGTAGTATACTATCTTCGCCGGATGCTAAATGTCGTAGAGACAAGATCCATAGATAAATTATGTTTGTCCTTGTATTTTACATGTACCAAGTTGTGACCTTACATGTTACCAACTATGGTACACATAATTTGCCAGTCGAACGTGATTAAATATATGTTGACCAGATCCGTCATCAGAGGAAGAGTGGCTAAGTGGACGCTTGTTTTAATCAAGATGAATTTGGCATACGTCCCTCTCAAGGTAGTGAAAGGACAAATAGTGGTAGATTTCATTACAGAGTATTCCAACGTCTATTTGGAAGAAGAGAAGGAGTAAGATCATAACCAAGTGGTGCCATGAATTTTATACTTTAATAAATCAAGCACGTCAAAGTCATCAGGCATTGGAATCCTCATCGTTTCACCATAAGGGTAGAGGACTCGGTTCATTTTCAAGCTAGATTTCGATTGCTCAAACAACCAAGTGGAGTCTGAAACACTAATCTTTGGATTAAACACCTTGATTCATATGAAAGTGAAATTTGTAAAAGTGAAAGGAGACTCTCAGCTAGTCATCAAGCAACTTTCTAGTGAATACCAATGTCTTAAGGAAAACATTATTCGTTATTATGCATTCGTTCATATCAATTCGGAAGCCAATGAGCTAGCTCAAATGACATCCAAATACAAAATATCAAAAGAATTGGCAAAACTCATAGTGACTCAAATAAAAATATTGCCGTCAATAGATAATGAAGTAATGATGATACACGCCGGTTCAATCGAGAACATGGATGTGAATGCGAGACAAGATTGGAGAAAGCTCTTCATTGATTATTTGAAGAACCTAGTTGCCAAAGATAAAAATTTCACAAGACTGGCGATAAAATGTCTATTAATTGGCGATGAGTTATACAAGAAAACTATGGATGATCTTCTTTTTCGGTGCCTAGACAAAAAAGAGTCAACAGTTGTAATGACAGAAGTACACGAAGGGATATGTGGTGTCCACCAAGTAGGCATTAAGATGATATTACAATGACACGAGCATTTTTGGTTAAATACGACCCAAGGCTGCATTGATTATGCTAAAAAATGTTAACCGTGCTAGAAACATGGCCTAACTCAACACATACTTGCATCGATACTTAAGCCTATTGTCAAACCTTGGCCATTTAGAAGTTGGCCAATGGATATAATTGGGAAGATACATCCTCCTTCATCAAAGAAATATAGTTTTATTTTGGTTTTTACCAATTATTTCACAAAATGGGTTGAAGCGGCCTCTTATAAAATCATCACATAGAAAACTGTGAAAGAATTCATCGAGGAGCGAATCATCCATTGATTCGAATTACCTGAGAGATAACTGCTGATCAAGGTGAAGTTTTTACCAATCAAGAGATAATGAATTTTACCAAATCTAGGGGAATCAAGATGATTTATTGTATCCCGTATTATGCTCAAGCCAACGGACAAGCTGAAACATTAAATAAGGCATTAATAAACCTTTATTAAGAAGCATTGGATGAGAACCCTAGAGAATGGGATTCATATGTTGATGGGGTTATGGGCCTGGAGGACATCTAAAAGATCAAGTACTGGAGTAACCCCATCTATGTTGATACCCCTAACTTAGCTGCTTCCGTAGCCAATAGAGCACTCTTAGTTTGCTACAGTTCTTTGAGGGAAAGGGCATTTCGGCATAGATCTTCCTCTAAATCAACTCTCTGAGCATGCTTAAGTTGTCATCGCCGATCTAACTCTTGCAAGTTCTTCTCAATCTCCGCTAGCTAGGTCAAAAGAGTCTGCTCCTATTCGTCCATATCATGGATGTCCTTCATCACATTCTGAAGCATAACCCATTGAGCTTCCACATTTGTAGTAGCTTCAACCATAAGCTTGCTAAAGCTTAAGTGCTCATAATCGGGTGTGGTGAAAGACATTAGTCTCTCAAGATTATGCTGGTGAGTTTTTCCCTTAGTGGAAAAATCCTGAGAAACCTTGGAGATCATATGATGCAAACCAAGAGTAGAAAAGGACCGGCCTTATGAAGAACATCCAGCAAAGACTCAAGCTTACCAAAGAGCTCGTCGTCATTTGCAATCAAAGAAAATCCACCCAACGAGAGATCGTGGAACTGTATAGCACTCTTGGTTTTCTTCGATCGAGCATTCAACTTATAGAATACTAGAGCATCTTGGTCAATAGCTATAATTTTGGAGAGTTCTTCAATCATGCACTTGGACTTATCCAAAAGGAGATAAGGAGCTTTCGGCTGGAGCTATGGTGCTTTCATCTTGAACTTGTTGGCAAGTTAGAGAAGAGCTTTGAATGTCTACCAGTTGAATGATTGAGTCATGAACCTGAATCGGTTCGCAAGTTGGGGAGAAATTCTGGACTCAGCCACTTGAGGAGTTGGGGAAGAACTTTGAGCTTGACCTAACTGATGAAATAAAGAAGAATGGTTAGCTAGAACTGATTTTTGAATTGGAGATATGTTTTGAACTTCAACTGTTGCAAAATAGGGGAAGAATTTTGAGGTTGATCTCACTGCTAAACCGGAGAAGGACATTGAACCTGAGTTGCAGGAAGGATAAAGGGAGGACTCTTTGGAGCTGGACCAGTCAGATCGACAGGTGTAGCCATAAGGTCAGCAAAGCTAACTCCAATTTCAGGAACTGATAGAGAGGGTTGAACATCCTCTATAAAAGAAATGATGGCAGAAGTAAGATCTGATGCAGATACTACAATGATAGCTGTAACGAGCAAAGAATTAGATGTCAATTCTTCAACCATCAAAGAACAATATAAGACAACAAATAACGTACCTAGTTCAGAAGCTGCAGAAGACAGGGTATTAGGTGTTGACACCTGATTTTTAATCATCTTTTCTTTTTTAAAATTAATGAAAAATTCATAAAAATTAATAAAATTAGAAAATCAACTTTGGGGATCTTGGCTAAGCCTAGAGAACTAAAGCTGACCAAAAAATGATTTTCCATATTTTCAGTATTTTTCAGCATTTTTATTTTCAAAAATTAATAAAAACATTCATAAAAATTCATAAAATCAAAAAATCAACTTTGGAGACCTTGGCCAAGCCTAGGGAATCAATTTTGGCCAAAAATGATTTTTCATATTTTTAGTATTTTTCGGTATTTTTTATTTTTGAAAATTCATAAAAAAATCAAGAAAAAAATGAGAAAATTGCAAAATCAACTTTGGAAGTCTTGGACAAGCTTAGGCAACCATTTTTGAACAAAAAATAATATTTCTTATTTTTTGTTTTTTTATATATTTTTTTAGAAGTAAGGAAAATATTTAATAAATAATAACATTTGAGCCCACAAAAATACATAAAAATAGTCAATATTTTTTATTTTAAATCCCTTTTCATGTTGGCCATCACAAATTTAAAAAATCAAATTTGGGGTCGTGTATTTTTTCACGTGTATAATCTCGAATCGGGCCTAAAAAATTCAATTTGAGTCAATTTATTTTCATTTTTCAATGTTAGGAGTTGTGACATTCTTCTCTAATATTTCAAATCTTCATCTTGGCCCAATTATACCTAGAATGACTCAATTTTGCAAAAAGACTTTAACTAAATTTTGCATTATTTTCAGCGGTAAGAAATGAGCTTAAATTTGACATGCGATGAATTTTGACTAAGCATAGGGGAGGTGTGTCAAAAATTGTGAGGAGATTTGGACTTAAAGAAATATTTCTCTATGGACTGAATTGTAAATACTTAAAATCTCAGGGACTAGAGTGCAAATACCTAACATTTGAGGGATTATTTTGCAAATAACAAAAAGAAGAGTTAGTAGAGAAATTAAAATAGAGAAGGGAAGATGGAAAAGAGGAGATAGAGAAGGAAAGATGGAGCAGAGGAGATAGAGAAGAGGAGATGGAGAGGAGAAGATGGAGGAAAATAGATAGAGAAAATAAGATGAGAATAAAGAAGGGAAGATTGAGATGAAGAAGAGTTAGTAGAATAGGAGATAGATATGAAGAATGCATTTTGGTAAAAGATATTTTGTCGTGGAGAAATCCCGGCAAAACAATAGCAAATTGCAAATATTTAATTCAAATGATTTACAAACTTCTCACATATTAATAACAAGTTTTAGTTTTACAAACATTTATTTGATTGAGTTCCGAATGTCTATTTAATTGATTTGAGATCATTACCCCTTTTATTAATTTATCATCGTTTATATGTGAATGTTATTAACATGTTAAAGTTATTGGCTCTCATAAAAAAATTATTAACTCTTTTTTAAGTCTACTTACCAATGTCTACTTGGTTGTAACTTTAATACGTTCGAAAGCTGCCCAAAGAAGTGGGCTAAATCATGAGAACAGTTGGAATAGTTGGTACTTTTGGAACGACTAAATAAAAATTGTATAGTGACTCTAAGAGTCAGTAACTTAAGCTTTGGAAAAAAAATGTTGGTAAATTACTGAAATGTAGCCGCGATTCGAAAGAAGTGGGTAATTTCTCGTAGGAGTAGTAAATTTAAAATAATGGAAAGTTGTCCAAATTATATTTGGCTAAATATTGAAACATTTGGTATTTCCGAAACATTCAACCAAACACTGCTAACTAATTAAAATAAAAGATGATAATGTTGTAACCTTTTTCCGGTAGATAACTTGCAAATAGAAGAGGAAAAGAAAAAAAAAGGAAAAAATATAAAAATATAAAAATTATTAAAAATGTCTATGTTAGTGTTAGTCTACCACGTGAAATGGTCAGCATTTACGTAAGCAATTTTTGGGTAAAATTGATTAGATAGACTTAATTAGCACAAATGCAAAAGTTTTAGAACTAAATTGGCACAAATGCAAAATATTTAAGACTAAATTGACACAAATACAAAAGATCTAGCACTAAATTGATGCCAATACAAGATTTGGAACTATATTAGCACTAATAAAAGGTGAGGCCACCCATTCAAGCCATGGCTTGGAGCTGGCCACCTATAAAAAGAAGAAGGAAAAAGAAAGAAAGAAAAAGAAAGGAAAAAAAAAGATAAATTAATAAAATGTTCAAAAAAATTTCAAAATATGTTCATGTTGGCATCGATTGTGCCACATGGGAGGGCCTGCGTCTATGTCAGCGATTTTTGCCTAAAATGGACTGGATGAACTTAATTGACATAAACGCAAAATGTTTAGAACTAAATCGGCACCAATAAAAGGTTTGTGATTGAATTAATATGCGATATGTTTTGTAACTCATAATAAATAGATGTCGGTAAATTATATGACTAGTTTGTAATTTCCAAACCAATCTAATAAACGTTCGCAAATGGACTCAAATAACATTTGAACAAATTAACAACGTGGACAATTTCCTAGTGGAGTTATTAACTTGAACAAATTGGTGAGCTGCGCAAAATAAGTCTTGGTAAATTTTTGAACTATTAGTAGTTGGTAATTTCATATAAGAGTTAACAAATTTAACATCTTAGTAATTTAACAAATAAAAATTAGTTAAATATTTGGTAATTTCACAATCAAATAAACATTGATAAAAGATTCAAATAAGAGGGGGAAATTGTCCGATTAGTCAAAAATCTATTTAAGAATGCCAATTCAATTTTAAATATTTCATTTTTGTCAATTTAATCCTAATCTTATTTACAAATTTCAATAAAGTCATTCCGGCCAATTTTTGCGTGTAATAGTTGATGTGGAAGTGTGTTACGTAGGAGGCCAGCAATGACTAGATTCCCACATTAGAAATTTCTGGTGAAAATTGACCGAAATGATTATATCAGAAATTTTGGCACAAAGATTTAGAACAAAATTGACAAATTTGAAACGTTTATGATTGAATTGACATATATACAATAAATTTAGGATTGATTGAATAATTTTCCCTAAATATGAATAGTTGATTTCTCTTAGTTTTACCAACGCCTGATGGATTGAAGCGGACTATTTCTACTTTTTTGGCAGCCAAAATACTCTAACTAAAATCACTGGGGGCAGAAATAGACGCCTCATCCAATCAATAATTGAGGTGAAAGACGAGTTTAGTAAATTTAATACGTCAATAAGCTACGCAAGTAAATGTTGGTAAAATATTAATTCGTTGATATTTGCGGGAACCATCAAATAAATATTTGTAACCCACTCAAATAAGAGTTAGTAAAGTAAAAAATAGTGGGTAACTTAAACTGTGAAAATTGTTAAATCTCCCGAATCAAGGCTGATAATTTCCTATATGACTTAGTACTTTAATGCAGTAGTAACTTTAACAAATAAGTGTTGGTAAGCTGTTGAAACAGTTAAAAATTTCAAAATGAATCATATAAACGTTGGTAAATGGACTTAGACAAGAGTTGATAGTTTTCCATAAACATTAGTTACTTTAACGTATGGAAAGCAATGTAAAAAGGATATTGGTCAAATTATTGAAATAGTCAGTAATTAAGCAAACAGGTACTTGTTGGTACCTTCATAGAAGTGTTGGAAACTTAGTCACATTATCGACTATCAAGAAGCCGTCGAAAATTTTGTTGCCAAACAGTTATTGATAACTACCAACGCTATAATGTTCCGAATTTCGCCATACTGAAGATCTGGTAACCAAAATGTTCTATCTCGACATTATCGACTGCACAAAAACTTCTAGTTGATCTCTTACACTTTGATCTTTGATAAATTGCAGTTTATTGCTTCTTCTGGATCATGCCCGACCCTTGTCGAAAAGTAGTATTTTTTCTGTAAAATTTCACGCAAAGAGAAAATTCTATCCTACACCTTGGAACATGCATAATAAATGAGGTCAATATATTGTTGAACTTCAGATGGAGGAAAATAACCTTTCCTCCACATAGGTTGATCGTGATTCCTTGGAAAATCTGATGAAAATTGGGTATAAGAAAGGAGTAACCCTCAGCGAGACAGACGGTTGCTTGCCATGTCCTCAGAGTAAAGATTGAATGCAACATCAGAAACACAACTAAAGAGACGGAGCAATGGGAAAACATTTCATTCACAGCTGTCGTGAAACTTACGGTGCAACATTGAACCTAAAAAGGAAAATTTGTCGGAGGCAGGAAATGCCCAGTCATTTACAAGAAAGCAAGCCAAAAGAATGCTCGACTTTTTAATGAATTAAACGGAAAGAAAAGATCTAATATGATCACCACTGCCCGTATAATTCTGTACCCCATCCATGCTGCCCGCCCTAAGCCAGGTCCCACCAACTCCGAAGACCAAAATGAAGGAGGGACATTAAGAATATCAAGGATAACACCAAAAACCTGCAGATTGCAGGACTAAGCATGAAGCTATAATGAATAGAATTCTATTGAAAACTAAGACCAACTAATCTTCTTTCCATTTGTTAACATATCGAAGGAAAGCATCGGCAGGATTATCCCTAGGAGGTGCCCGCACACGTGTTGACCTCCGAAGCACTGCCTCCTCCAGTGCGATCTTGTCCGCTGAATGCTTCGATCTTTTCTGTAGCCCCGAGCTGGTAAATCAAATACATGCAGAGTAGTTAAGTTGATTAGGCCTAGGCCATCCTAAAAAGAGTCCATATGTGTGAGAAACCTGTCCGTATGCTATGTATAGATTAAGTTTCCTATAGTCGACTCAACAATTATTTCCAGTTTACCACATTGAAAAGGAAATCCTTCTGATTGTCTTTCCAGGTAGTAAAGGAAAATGGCAATGACATGCTGGTTTCTGTATCCATTTTGAAACATACCAACCATGTAAGTTAATGCTGGCACAGAAGACACACATGCATATATGGTGATACCTCAAGAACCATGAAATTGTATTAGCCAGTCAAATTTTGATAAAAAGAGTATCAGAGCACTTCGAAAATGAAGACAAGTCATGCCCATCAGTTGTTACATCTACACAAACCAAGCATAACAGAAATGGTGCAAATTTCCTGAATTCCTTAAAAAAGAAAATAGTTCAGCAAGTACCAGATTTTGCCATAGAATTTCTCTAGCTGTGTTTGAAGAGATCTTTCCCTCTCACCCTTGTGATTCAGTGAACCCATTAACGCATCAAGCTGCTCAAGAAATTAACTGGGATCACAACCATGTCCAATTATAATTAGTATAAGAAGCATGATGACTCAAGTACCTCCTCCTTGGTACCATAGTAGCCCCACATTTTGTGGTCCAAGCTCTCAATAAATATCCTCCCATCACGCCGGAACCACCAGTATCTATTATGATGCTTATCCTTCCCCAAGGGATTTGTGCGTATAAATCTTTTCTCCATTTCAGTCTCATAATGTTGTTTCTGCAGGTGTCAAAAGATCCTTTTATTGACTCTTGTTATGACAACAGTATGCGACTGATGAACAGATACAAAGAGTAACAGGATAGATCAAACCCTTTGTTCTTTGCTGCTCATTTCAATTTCTTCCCTTTCAACAGTTTCCGTATGCTTTAATGCAATCTTCTGTGCTTCCTTCTTAGATATATGTTGCACATCCTCAAGCTTGTGTTCATCTTTCCCCTTATGCTTCTTGGTTCTCTTTCTCAAAGCATCATCAGTTTGGCTGCTCTCTCTGATGGAAAGAATACAGTTAAGACCACATCTAATTTGGAAAAAATAAGATCTAAGCTTCTAGTGTCCTTAGTCAAACCTTTTCTTTGAGACATGGTCCGTTTTCTCGGATTCTGCTAGACCATTCTGCTTATTGTGAGTACTATTCACCAGCACACCTAGGTTGTTTCCTGAGCCATCCAAGCCATTGCCATTTGTGAATCCATTTACCTTGGACTCAGCTTTCAAACGTTCCTGTTCTTCTCTCCTTCTCTTGGCTTCTTCCAACGCTTCTCCCCTTCTTGTTGATCCAATTTTCTGCCACTGTCCAATATACTCATCAAGCTGCTCTCTGATCAAATCAGTCTCAAGGGCACAATTCAGCAATTCCCCGAAGATTTCCAACTTAGCATGCGTATCTAAAAGGCCATAGTGTCCTCTCTTAATCGTAGCCATATAAGGGCGAAATTTGGGACTGTTATTCCTGTCTAAGAAATCACACAAGTACTCGCTCCAAGTGATTAATGTTATCTGCAGTGGAAATGACGTCTCCATCAATAAAATGATATCATAGAAGCAACAGAAAAAATCCAATACAACCTGTTAGAAAGTCCAACCCAAAAGCTTAAGTTGATGAGTGAAGAGAGACCACATGAATATAAAGAGCATATATAACCCATTCACAACCGACGTGGAACAACAACTTCAACACCCCCTCTTACGTGCAAACCAGATTACAAGCGACACGTGAAAATTGACTAGTGGGGGGTGGGTCCACATACGCAGACATGAATAGCACTGGCTCTAATACCATGTTAGATTTTGAAGAGCTGCTGCCAATTATTCCAAAAGCTTGAGCTTTTGAATAAAGGCATAGTTTAATTTTTAATTACTCTTAACACAACCAAATGATTTTTTTCTGGTTAAAACAAGGAGTAGATGTGACAAACAGGACTGACCTTAGACTTGCGCTTTCTTTTTACTATAGTTGAAGCATATTCACCATTGTCTTTTATAAGCAACCGAAGAAGAGCTGAATGACACTCGACAATAAGAGTCAAATTGCTCTCTTTATGACAGACAGCATTTTCAAAATCTTCAAGAGAAAATGGTGACAAATGCAATAGCCTGCTAAAAGATGAACAGAAGTCCCAAATCATCAGAAGTTCCCCAACACAGTCCATTGGAACTTTAAAGTCTCTTGATGGAGAAGGTCTCTCAGTAAATATTGGATCGTCCGGACAAGGCTGTACTAAGAGGTCTTCAATGGGATACTTGATGGCTTCTAATCTTTTTAGGTTTTCTGCAAACTCAGATAAAATGTTGAGGGAAATATGTCATTAAATAATTGGGAAAAAGTAAATCATCAGTACTTAAATCTACCTTTCTCACTTCTCTCCTCCATCTGTGAAGCTCCAACTTTCTCCCTCTCTGTTCTCTTCTTTCCTTTGTTCTTTCCAGATTCATCTTTCCCATCCTGAATGAAAGTGTTGTGAATATATGGAGAACATTAATGAATCCAGACAAAGAAAGACCAGACCAAACTAGATAACTACCATTTCTTCTTCCCCATTTTTTCTATTCTTCTTGTAACTGATGAGAGTGCCATTCTGAACGTAAAACTTGCTCTTCAACTCGTCTGGAAGATGGGTCGAGATCCCATGCTTTTCTGAAAGTCTACCATGGAGCACCCAAGGTGCATTACGGTATGTAGATTCTCGAATAAAAGACTTCACCATTTCTCTACTAAATGGGAGCTTTCTCTTAATTAGATCCTCATCATATACTAAATCATATCCAAGTACTTCCTTATCTTTGTCCAACCGAGCAATCTTGTATTGTTTTTTGCCAGTAGAATCATGCAATGTCTTTATTATTCTGCATAGAAACACACCAGTTTCTTTTCGTCCATATAACTCCAGTCCAGCAAACAAACACTCTTGCAACTTTAGCAAAATCTTGTCTGCAAGATCTCTCAGTGGAAGCATGCCTGCCAATGTAAATGTAATTATGCAAATAGGAGATTTACTGCCTGATCAAAAGGTTGTAATAAAGTTAAAGCCAGATAAAAATAAAAATATACAGTAACCTCATCAAGAGGACCTACATAAATGAATTCCTTATGTTTATTACTAGAGACGCACAAGGCAACCGTTTTCAATTGTCGATACTATATATCCAAGTGAACATGCCAGGAAGGTACAATACAGCTGACCCACCATGCAACAACCTTATGTCTACAGGGAAATCATGCGAAAATTTTGATGAATCAAACATTAACATGCCCACCATCCTAATTCCACTAATCTCAATGTTCTCAGCATATGACGGTTAGTGATTCAGTCAAACTGCAGCTTCTTTATCTAGTTAATATCAGTAATTAGAAAACAATGACCATGGAGTGCTGCAGATTGCCCGATGCAAACGTTTGTCCCATCATATGAAGGGCCAAAATGTATGTATAGCGCTATGTCATCTTGAATTTGCTTCAAATGAGACCTCAAATTTGTGTCAGATGAAAAGCAGAACAGGCCTATGCATATGTCAACTTTACAATGTCATCTGACTAATAATGTTATACTTTGATCCAGGGATGGGCACAAAACATGGTACATTCTTTCGGTTGAGCCCTGCCTTGTTCTCTTCTTTGCTAGTGCATTCTCACTTAATTTTTAACCATTGACTAACCTATTTGCGTGGTCCGTTCCAGTGACAGCATTCCCACTTTTATTATCACCTCCAGTATTGGCAGGCGCAATTACCATGCTATTAACCGATCGAAATTTTAATTCAACCTTTTATGAGCAGTTTCATTATCTAATCATTGTGTAAGTTCCCTCATTATAAATGATCTTTTGGATTTCTTCAGGCCCATGATGCTGCGTCATAGTGACAACCAATAAGAATATGTATTTAATTGGATCACTACCCATTGTTATCAAAGTTTAAGCTCTTAAACAAATGCTTGTTTTCATATGCGTAGGTTGGAATATCACTTGCCACCACCTATTCTAATACCATGTAAAGCTTTATTACAGGAACACCACCCAACCATTTCTTAAGTTATTAGACGAAGGTATGGAATCATTGTAATGAAAGTAACTAACTATAGCAATTTCATAGCACCAAGCATCATCTAGGGGAAATATCACAACAATTGTAACCATAAGCAACGGCATAAAATATTTGTGGAAGTGTCGGGGATGTAGCCAAATATCTTGTGCAGTATGATAATATCTTGCATATTCTAGTGAATATAGAGATCTCCTTCATTGCTTGAACTTTTCTTACTAGAAAGAAATGTACTAAAGCTTTACCTAGAATGAGAGGATTAATACATTATGTATGAACTAAGAAGCCATAGTTAATAGGGTTTTACATTTGAGTTAAACTTTTGACTTTTTGCTAATTGGGCCATGATAACAACCTAATTCCCTACAATTTATCGACGAAATTGATTTATTCTCCAAAGAGTGGAACGATGTAACATTGAATGTTATATTTTCAATATCAATGGCAGGTGTTTCATGTATAATTACATACGTACATATTATATATAATAAATAAATTTATAATGGAAGTCCAGCACATGTTACATGAAAAAGGTCCCAAACAAAACGAGCTTGCAAAAATGATACCCAAGAAACTTTTCCTACTATAATAATAAGACACTAGTGCATTAGCAATCAATCTCATTGAGAATCAATCTTATATCGGAGGAATGTACTTGACTACCTGTGAACAGTAAACCTTCAAGATGGAAATACATTCTCATAATGCAGGGGAATAGGAATGGATTGAAAAGCAGGGCTTCTCCCACATCAATGGTATGCTTCTGTTTTTTTTTTTTTTTGGGTAAGGAAAAAATAATGGTATGCTTCTGTTTGTCAATCCTTTTCCTTTAAAACTCAAGCCATCAAGCATGTAGCTCCCAACTAATAAAAACTAAAATTGGAATTTGAGTTTAGATAAATGCACCAACCTTCATTACAAGTGGAGTTATGTTTAGCTTCTATTACCTAACATGGAAAGAACAAAATATGCAAGACTAGATTTCTCAATGCCTACCTGACCCAATGCTCCACCAACTATTTTTTACTCCTACTTTCATGCTTTTCTGTTTTCCTCATCTCAATGTGCCTCCATGTGACAATCTCTATCTCCCCCTCTTCCCACCCACCCAAAAAAAAAAAAAAAGACAAGGTTCTGTTCTTTCACTCGAAAGGCTTGATAAAATTGAGATTTATCATAAGCTAAGAGTAAGAAGTAAACTTTTTTGTTGATTCTGGAATGAAGAAAAAGAAGCGAACTTTTAGAATAATTTGCAGCACATGCCCATTCAAAATTCCAAATCCAGATCCGTAAAAAAATCACCCATAGCTTGTACACCCTTCCCCTCCGGCCCGCAACACCCATCCATCCAATTTAATAAATGTCCACCAAGAAAGAAGGAGCAAGAGGAGTCTGTCCAAGTAGAAGATTAAAAGCTGTTCTAACGTTTCACTTTTAGATGTTGTCAAGATAGCATCTTAGAGTTAAAAAACCAAAAAGCAATAAATCGACATAACAGCAATATACCAAAATGTTACAACTCCATGGAGCAAATCCATAGCTAAACTCTACCATCATCTTTGTTACCCAGACAACCTTGTATTTTACCAGGTCTCCAACATAAATAGTAGGACGCCAGTCCAAACTGGAAGACAGATAGCCTAAAAACCAGATGCTGATCTAACACTTACTGAATTGAATGATGCTCAGCATAGGCGCCACTAGCTCCTGTGGGAACTGTTGAACCTTCTCAATTGCACGTTTCTCGGACACCAGAGCCTCTTCGTAGGTCAAGTTAGATTTTCCGCTGATTTTACAGGTCCATAGTCTTTGTCGATACAAATTGATGCGGTTCAAATACCCTCTTACTCAGGTTAAGGAAAGAAGAAAAGACATTTTAATAACCTGGTTGATTGAATTTATAAACAATTTTGCCTACCTGCATGAAAAGTGAAGAACAGGCACACAAACAGGGTCCTCTCATTGGCCATGTCAGAAACTAAAATCTCAGCCAAAAAATATTACGAAAACTAAGGACTCCTAGCCCAAGAAGGATACTGGTAATCACGAAATATCTCCTTCGTAAAACGGATTTGGAATACAAGTTCCTTAGGATCCAGATCATTTGGCACTTCTACAAGGGAAAAGGGCTTTCTCTTGTAGAGGGGCATACTTGAACTCCCGTCCACCAGTACAATGACAAACAACAGAAACGGCAACGATTAAGAAAGCAAATTGAATCCTGCAACAAATGAAACATAAGAAGATTCAGTGAAGACAAGTTAAACCAACAAGCAGTAATAATTACAATAGTTAGCAAAAGCTATCGTATGAACCCAATGCACAACGATCAACCCAATGCTTTCACTTCGTTTGCAAGTATGAACACATCCAAACAAGAGAAGAATAAGAGGGTACTTCCACAAGACGGAGAAATGATGAAAGGAAACTCATAGAGTTGCATAGGACCCAAAAGAAAAATCTGCTCGACCAAGATTAAGAAGTAATAAAAAAAAAAAAATCTCTAATGCGATAAGCGACAACAATCTTATAACCACGTTATTTGGGTAGTCTATCAGAACACACGCGTTACCCAAAGTTGTCTACATATCTCACAATAGACATAAACCCGGGAAAAAAAGATACAGGCGAAAACGTGGATTTGGTTTCAAGGAACGCCACTTAGGGAGCATTTTTTACAATGTCCAGTTCGATGATCGTCCGACAAAAGTAAAGGCGAAAGACATGAAGTTGTTCGCGCATTGGACGCAATCAAGAAAAGACCCAGCAAGGACAAAAAGCGGTGGACGACAACAGAAACCCTAGAAGGCCCCTTTTTGGGAGGAATCCGGAAGCGCAAGACCGGACCCAATAACCCCGTGATTAACGGCGACACGGAACCGACGGGCGGCATCAAATTAGAGGATCGGGGAATCAGAACAGCCGACAACCCATTGAACCGGACAGAGAGATTGAAAGAAGAGGAGAGAGAGACAAGAGGGCGCAGGTAGAGGAGAGAGCGTAAAAGGAGAGGAGGAGGTCCAAGAACATGGCGTTCCCGCCAGAATGGGAGTCAAAAAGGCAAGAGCTGCAGTGGGAAGGGAAGGCGAAGACGACGAGACGAGAGACGATACCTCTTGGGAGGAGCAGAATGTGCGGCAGCGGGTCAAATCTGAGGCGAGACGAGGAAGCAAAAGGGTTGTGGGGGAGGAGGAGGAGGGGTGAGGTGGGAGAGAAGAGCGGTGAGTTATATGTTTCGAAAGGAGAGAGAGGGAGAGAGAGAAGGTTTCTCTCTCTTTCTCTCGCTCTTTCCTTTGCGTTGCGTCCCCCCTACTCCCCCTGCTTGTGGGAGGCACATATGTTATAATTTGTTGTCAAGTGAGAGACCATCCGCTTGGGCTTTTTCCAAGTGCTTCATTTGGGCTCTCTGCTTGGGCCCCCAAGAGAGCAGTAGCAGCAGCGGCAGCCCCTTTTTAGTGTTTTTTTTTTAGTAGGGTTGAGAAAAAAATCGAAATCCACCCAAATCAAAGTGAATCGTACCCAATCGATCGATTTTGGATTGTAACCGGTGGGCAATGGTTTGGATTCTAATTCCAATTTACTAGAACTAGCGGGTATCGGTTCGGTTCTCGATGTCGGATGGGAACTACCCAACTGGACCAAAGAGTAGCGACGGTAGCCCTTTGTAGTTTTTAGTAGGGTAGAGCAAAAAAAAAAGTGCAACACTTTTGACATTATAGAAACAATTTTTGAGTAGAAATAAGAAACCACAAAAACTTGTTTCTGTGTTTTCAGAACGCTTTTTAGAAATGTATTTGGAACATTTTTCTAGTAATAATTAAAAACACTTTTGTTCTTTAACACACTCTCTTCCCTTTTATTTTTCCACGAGCAACTCCTTCCTCCTCTCTTTCTGTGTTCCTCGATCAACCGACGTCGTCGCTCCTCCGATGAGTTTTCGCTAGTTCTTCCTTTTCTTCTTCTTTCTCTTTTTGGCAACCGACTAGTAATCGACACGGCGGGTGAGCTCGCACGAGCTTGCTTAGATATAGGTGGGCTTGCGCGAGTGAAATCCCACCATCATCTGTAGTGCTTTGACCTTGGGCAGCAATGGTGAGGTCAGCCTCGCACTCCTCGTGCAAATATATATACATATTTTTTTTAGATAGAATTTTTTTTGCAATTATCTAACGCATTTTGTTCCCGAAAATCGTTGTCGGGAACTGAAATAGAAACATTACCATATGCAACCTAAAGAAATGCGAAGCGCATCCATCTACGGCACCGCAGCAGCTTGCGGGGAGAAAAAGAGAAGATGGGGTATAAGCAACGAAGCAAAAACCTTACCAGGATCGGGCCGGGTCGTGTCTGTGGAAAGATGCAACCATTCGCAGGATCGTGGGAATACAAGACTCAGCCGATCCTGCCCGGATGCCGCCGAGGATGCAAAACCGTTGTTGGTTTTTGTTTGGTTCGAATGGAGAGCGGGAAAGGGAACAGAGCTGGAGGTGGCTTTTGTATTGCAGTTCCATTTTGCACCTTCTTGCCAAGAAACGTGAAACCAGCGAAGCACCACCGCTTTGACTTCCTGGTTCCCGACCCCTTCAGTCTTCTTCTCCTCTGTTCCTTCCCACTTCCTACCCAGGCTGACCCACTTCCACCTAACCTGCCCTTTTTCCTCCCGACCTTCGTATCATCGTCTCGGATCACCAATGGATTTGTGTTTTTAAATTTGACTATTAGTTTTTTTTTTCTTTTTCAAGACAGAGGAGGAAAAGGACGAATTGTGTAGATGGCCGGAGAGCAGCATGCAATCGAAGACCGTCAAACCTTTTGACCCTTCTTTCATCTCATCCGCCCACCACCCACTTGCTTATTCTTACGCGATCGTCTCCCAAGGTGTCCATTCTATTAAGTATTGACAAGGAGGACACCCACCCCAGTCAGCTAGATTGAATTTTCTTTAATGCAAATAAAACGGGAAGAAGAAGGGAAGAAGACGACTAAAGAATGGAGGGTTCTACTGCTTGACACATTTGGGCGATTGATTTGATTTGAAAGTGCTGACTTTGATCCATCGAGAGGCAGAGGCTTGAGGGTTGGAAGACTCGTTCTTCTCTGCGACTTTTTGAAGCCTTCTTTTCTTGCTTTCCCATATGATGACCAGCTAAACGCAGGCAGGCAGGCAGGCCAAAAAACAGAGACATACAGCATACATAGAAGAAAGAAGCATCACCCCCCACCGATTGACAAAGGCGATGGCGACCAAGGCGCTGGATGGGGCTAGGGAGGCCGCACGCGCCGCCGTGGAGGCGATGGGGCTGGGTTACGACTTGACCGTCGATCTCAGGCTCAGGTACTGCAAGAAGTCGAGGCTGGTCAGCATCACCGATGACCCCGCCCTCCACCACACCATCTCCATCCCCGGGGTCGGCATCTCCCTCCCCAACGTCCCCACCTCCGTCCACTGCGACAAGGGCGAGCGCATGCGCTTCAGCACCGACGTCCTCTCTTTCCAGCAGGTAATTATTCTCTGTGGTCGTGTGTGTGCTGCTTAACTAATCTTTACAGAGCCGTCCTCATCGTGATCGTCCGAGAAACACCTTCATCTTCTTTGGCAGATGTCGGAGCAGTTCAACCAAGGGCTGTCTTTGTCGGGGAAGATACCGACCGGCCATTTCAACGCGGACTTCGACTTCAGGCAGGGATGGCAGATAGACGCGGCCAACACCAAGACGCTGGCCTTCGATGGGGTGTTCATCACCCTCTACAACATCCAGCTGCGCAAGTCTCAGCTCCTCCTCTCTGATCCCGTCAAACAGGCCGTTCCCTCTACCTGGGATCCTGCTGCTCTCGCCCGGTACCTATTCCTTTATTAGCCTCACCTCACATGCTTCTTGGATTGTTTTAGAGTCGGACGTTTCTATGCCGGAGCTTAAATTTGTTCCTTTGGATCTATGACTCGCTTAGCTTGTCAAGTATCTCCAGTTAGTTGATTCTTTCCCTCTCGTCTTCCATTCCCATTAGTGCATGTGCATTTCGTTATTAGGAGGCATCTGGACAATAGGCAAGCAATATGGATTTGGTTGGAACAAGAAAGAATCAGGATAAGGAAGGGTCGAACTTCTGTACATCTTGATACGCTTTGCAGACATTTTTGTAACTTCCTGAATAGCACGCTCCCCATACTCAAAACTCAAATTTGTACCCCTTCTATCTCTCCATGGGCACCTGATCGTGCGATGAAGTGTGGTACTCTAAAAAGTCTTGACTAGAAGAACCGGGTTGATTTCTCCAGTACCAATTTAAGAAACTGAGACTGAGCGACTCTTGCATGGTTACCACAAAAATCAAAGTTGATAATGATATTTGCTTCAGCAGCCGCATCTATACTGACCATCAAGTGCATTTGTTAAGTCTTTCCATTGTTAGATCCAAATGCAAGTGACTGTTGACATAATCATGTGGGGGTAAACTCCCATCCTCCAATTCCCATTGCTAATTACTTCTGAACAAGAATCCCACAAGATGTGGATAATCCCATCTCACATTGAAATGCTTGGCCAAAAAATCTAATTTGCTATTTCTACATCCGCCCAAAAGCTCTTCTTTTACAACTTTTACTTAGTCCAAAAGCAAAGGGCATAATAAAGGAAAACTTGTTGTGATATATACACATCAGTGAAAAAATCTTTTTGTCTCAATTGATAAGAAAAATAAGTGATTTTGGTTTGTCAGATCAAATCAAACTGAATCCACCTCTTTGCTTTCTTTGTGTTTTCTTGGTTGTGTTTTGTCCAAGGTAATGGTAAATTTTTTAATCAATTTTGAATTGAAGTTTTTCATTTGGTTTGTTATTCCAAAAACTCCTCGTTCCAGGCCAGGGAGCTCCTCAAGAAGTTAGCTTCCAGCTTAATCTGCTATCCAGGCTAGTTGTTCCAATAAATCTGCTTTCGGGCCATCTTCTCTGCTAGAAGGAAGAGAATTGGGAATATCAATCCATTTGGACGTTTGAGCTGCAGAGACTTAAGGCAGTACTTCCCATGTATTCCCTATGCGAAAACCCCCAAAGCGCACTTGCAGTTGGGAACTTTTATAGTCATTTTTGTATCCAGAAACACTCGATTAGACAAAGTTATATAGAGATATTCTGTGCGACTTATTGTAGAGGCAATGATATTTTAGATACGGAAAATATTTCACAGTAGGATTATGAGATTTCTACCTTCGAAATCATTGCTTGGTTGATTAGTAAATAAGGCAATGCAAACTCAAATGATAATTGACAAAGGCGAGTTCACTCAGTTTCAATGAGCTTTCTGTGCTCTTTCCGCAATTTTCCTTAGCTTAGGAGAATTGTTCAGGAGAAAAGCTTGTCATTGTGAGTAAGTAATGTGACACTCATTCTTGTGATGTTGCAAAACTTAAAGATTATTGGTTATTTACTTTTCCTGAAATCATTTATAGTATGATGCATATAGTTGAAACTATTGTACATGATGCATAACGTTTATGGTATTGTTTCTCATTGATGGTTAATTGTCAGGTTTATTCGAAAATATGGTACCCATGTTGTTGTTGGTGTAAAAATGGGTGGGAAGGATGTGATTTATGCCAAGCAGCAGCATGCATCCCCTCTTCAACCTGCAGATGTGCAGAAAAAATTGAAGGAAATGGCAGACAAACTTTTTATTGATGGGGCTGTGCAGAACAGGGAAAAGGTCTGACAATCATTGAAATATCTTTTTTCATTGATATGCATGATTTTACTCTATCTGAAACCACCAATTACATCTCTCTCTCTCTCTCTCTCTCTCTCTCTCTCTCTCTCTCTCTCTCTCTCTCTCACGCGTGCGCGCGCACAGATACCTTGCAAATAGTGATCTACATGGGTGAGATGATGATTTTTCCTCTGGGACTTAATTATTGGAAAAAGGACACGAAAGTAAAATCCATTGTATTAACTTCCATCTGTTGGTTCTAGAAGATGCCGATTTAATGTCATTGGAATGATTAAGTGATAGTTGAAGCACCTCATTTGATGAATATCATTTGGATAAATCATGCATTTTCTGGACCCATTGCTATCCAGTGCTACAGCATGACCCGTGACCTAACTCCCGGTCCACCCCTGCTCCCTCTTTCTAACTCACAGAATAAATCTCTCTCTGAACATCTGTCTACCCAATGTTGAAGTTGTCAATTACAGTACATAATTCTTCATATGTGTGGAGCCAGCTTATGGGTATTCAATTGCTTGAAATATGACAGTGCAGAAAAGACCAGGCGAACTATAGTTTAAGATATCATGTCTAAAGCAGAACAATTGATCAGTTAGAAGGATGTTGAATCTTTTTCAATAGATGAGAAGGATATCAAGTCTTCTTGGTTTTTTGGTTGTTAATGAGAGGTTTCTGCTCTTTTGAAAATTTATCGCTATCATCTTGAACCTAGAATCCATATTTGCGCAAGGTATAAATTTTATGGGCATGCCTGACAATTGGTGCTGTTTGTGCGTCCTTTGATATGTATTTCTGTTAAGTTGGGAATTTCAGGGTGATGCACAGTTTGCATTCCTTTTACATGTGTTTTTAACTTTTTCATGGTCTTGCCAGATTTCTTCAGTTGAAAGTTCGTAAATCTGTTTGTATTCTTTGACTGCTAAGTCATGTTATTCTTCTTGAAATACTAAATGTCGAAAAAGAAATGTCCTGTCAGATGATACTAACTTTTATTCATATATCTTAATTTCTTGTCTAGGAACGCGGGCTAAACCTCATGGGGACATTTACATCCAGTTCTTACTCTCGAATGGAGGTACAGATCAATGTTTATGACTTGAAGCATGTTGCATTCCTTTAGGAGAGCCCTCTTAGTCAGTTTTACATTGTTAAGCCTATCATAAATCATGTTATCCCTGTTTCTGCATAGTTGCTTGTGGTAGCTTCGTATCCATCCTTGTATCTGGCCAATATGTGTTTTTCCTCTGAAGTTCGTGGGCTGGTACTTCTGATTAGTCAAATAGGATACTAATTTGAGCAATCAAAATCTCTGTCATGTTCAGGTGCAGGACGTCGTGTTTGATTGCAAACGTAAAGGTGGAAACACTAGGAAAAATCTATCTCACAGTGAGTGGAGTCAAACTGTTATATACGAACCTGATGTTGTATCAATGACATTGATCCCAATTGCATCAATGCTAAGTGGGATTCATGGGAGCGGATTCTTGAGCCATGCCATTAACCTCTATCTGCGTTGTAAGGACTGATCTGCCTCTGTGTTTCTTTGGAACTTGCATTTTATTGGAACAATGATGCATTCAGAAATAGCACACTAGGTTGGGTTGTCTATTTGAACATTTCCAAGCTAACCGCATCCTGGATGATATATATTAGCTATTTTTTGCCAATTACATTTCATGCTTCAGTGGGAGATTGTCTCATTATTAAATTTCCAAATTCTTCCTAGTTTGCCGCATTCCATAGTTCTCTTCCTGGTGCAATATATCGTCACTAATAGTAAGCTATGGCCTACCGCCCTTATCATAGCAATTGTAGATGGATATTTGTCATCTTCTCCTTGACCCTGAATCTTCTTAGTGCTTTCTTGAGAGGCATATGTTTTAGTTAACCACTTCTAATAATTCTTTTGCCTTTTGAGTGAGGTTGAGGTCCTCATACTATTAAGCTCTACCTTTTGGTAGTTTAAGTCTCATTCTATCTAATCCTTTGGTGGAAAACACACTTTTGCCTAGCACCACCCCAAACATGGCTGAGTGAAGCATAGCATGTGGACAATCTCACTAACCAGGAATTGCTTGGATATTGTGATAATAACAACTGAAGTCAATAGTGTGTACTAGTGATTGATATATTCCGTTGGTTCTACTTCCGAGTGGCTTTTAGGGTGGATGTAACGAAAAGTGGCTTGAAACTTCTAAATTGAGATTATGGGCAGTGAAATTGCATTGCACTGGGAAAATGTGGAGTATTTGTAGGGCAAGATTAATGAAGGACTAAGCATGAAGTAAATGGTAGTGGAAGTAACGGATAATGAATTATGGAAAGCTGGAAATTCTGTACATTGTATGCATGTTAAAGTAGATCGAGATGCCCTCTGAGAGGATATTATTTGGATGCATGAATTTGGAGAAGTGCACTGTAGTAAGGCTGGCAATTTATTGGTTGGAGGCTGAGTAGTTAAGTACCAAATCTTGTAAAATGCTGTCCTAGTCAGGATAGGAATTCTTTGGTAAATGCATGCATAGTCTGGGAATTATTAGAGATCAATTCTACTTTTACTTTTATTTATCATTTGCTCTGCATGTATACAATCTATGTGGACAAATTCGTTAGGTTCAAGAATATGATATGTGGCCTCTTTAAGGGTGGTTGACATATTAAATGTCTGCAGATGCTTTAATTAAAACATATGACTTAATGGTAACGTTTCCGGTCAAATGTAGTAGGGAAAGAGGCATGTCAATTTGGAGGGACTGAATTTTCGGATTTGCAGTAGGTGTATTGCTATATTAATATGAGAGGATGCATGCTTCAGCATTTACCACAATAAGTTTTGGCTTGCTTTTGCTACTTGTTATTATGGTATTATTGCTCCTTCTGATGACCATGTGCCTTCGAACCTCAAAATCGGGGACACTTTTCGTGATCTTAACATATATCATTGATGTGGCTGCCAGAATCAACCTTAAGTTCTGAAATCTGAGGATGTGGAAATAAGTCCAGTGTGGTTCCAACCAAATTCTTTTTCTTGGGGGGTGGGGGAATTGAGATGAATGGTGGGGAGGGACAATAGGTGTAGCAACCCAAGCATTACCATGGGAGTTCTACTTCTGCAACAAAATGCTTGGCTTGAGTCATAACTATTTTACCCAGTTCAGAGAACAACTTGGGCCATGCGATTCTTGCAGTGCGACAATGTTAAGTCTAGTAAATAATGACCAAACAAGAATCTTTGAAAGGCCTCATCCACTGATCTACCCAGTATCTATGCTATTAAGATGTGGAAAGGCTAGTCCTAATAATCAGCGAATAAATTCTCTCGTCTTAGAGAAAAGTTGAATTTTGACGAAAAAAGGGCTGCCTGTCTAGTGACACTTAATGTCTATGCAGCTTTGAGCGTTTTGGATTGCTTCTTTTGCCCATTTTCTTTAAGGTTTGCTTTTCTCTTGTCACTGTCAAAGTGTCTTGGTTACGCTTTTTTGGATGTTGCTCTCGGTTGTCTGTACCCACCTTTGTGCAAATGTCTTTGCTGGTATATGTTCCAATTTATTGATGATAATGATGATAGACTTCCATGTCAGTGATTCATAAAAAAGAAAAGAAAAGGTACAAGCACTATTGCGGCATAACTTTCATCAACATCTCTTTCAGGATGAGTCAGCATCTCTTTTAGAATGATTTGAGTCGCTGAACATAACTCTCTGTTCTGTAAGCAATTATCGTGCTTTATTTATTTATTTTTATGCCAAATTAGCAAAAAAACAATGTAGAAGTTTCTAAACTCTTGATGCTTTGTATGACAAAAATTCTGTGATAGAAGCAGAAAAATCATCCTCTTTTGTGCTTGTAAGTGCAGATAAACCACCCATTGACGAGCTACATCAGTTTTTAGAGTTTCAACTTCCAAAACAGTGGGCACCTGTATTTGGGGAGCTTGCCCTTGGTCCTGATAAGAAGCAACAGAGCAGTGCATCTCTTCAGTTGAGCTTTATGGGTCCAAAGCTCTATGTTAACACAACTCCGGTAATGCCCTGTAGTGAGAATAGTGGCATCCTTTATCTGTGTTGGTATTGTGTTCAACTTAATGGCTAGTTATTTTTTAAACTACCACTTGATTTTTCATGTTTTGGGATCAGTATTTCCTAAGAAATCTGTTATCATAGATTCATCCTCAAGTAGTAGGCTTTTACTTGACTTTGCACCGGAAGCTTTGAGGTAAATATAATTATGATACGCAAATGCAATCAATTATTAAGAAAAACGGTGTCAATTGGCTCATTAGAAGCTTGTACCTCCACCTTTTTGTTCCCATCTGGAAGTTTAGCCGAGTGCATCTTCTCGCATCAATCATAGAAGTGTTGCCTCGAAACAAGCTCGCTAAACAACATATGGTACCGAATTGAAAGTTGTTAGCAAATAGTGTCATATTAGTGGCATCTTAGCACAATGACATGTTCCACTGATATGGCATGGAATGGTAGGACCAAAGGGATGAAAATGCCAGTTTTGAGCTTTCTTTATGAGCTCATGTAGCACCACCATAAACAAAGTAGCAGTGGGCAATCTTCTTAATTTTTTGCTTATTAGTGTCCTTACTCAAAAATTCATCCATAGCAAGAAATGAATATGAGCTGAACAGTAATTTTCTTTATAAGAATGGTGGGAAATAAGATGTTAATCTTATTCTTCATTGGGGCACCCTGGATGTAGATCGACTTTGATATCCTCCATAGGATAGACAGACGACTCATCGAAGATTCAGCCTAGACGATTGAACTGCAATTACACTTTCGGCGGCTGCTTTCAGATCTTCTATTACATATACTAGTTCCTTCCTGTTTCCAGCTGAGTGTTAAGTATCAGTGCTGCATGAGTAACGCCATCATATATGATGTGCATGCAGGTTGATGTAGGCAAGAAGCCAGTCACTGGCCTTCGGTTGTATCTGGAGGGAAAAAGAGGCAATTGCTTGGCGATCCACTTGCAGCACCTTTCATCGTTGCCCCAGACCTTCCAACTAGTAGATGAGTCAAATGGTCACTTCTCCAATCTTTCGTCAGACCGTAGGTACTATGAGAAAGTTCAATGGAAGAGCTTCTCACATGTTTGCACAGCTCCTATTCAGTCTGAGGAAGATCTCTCCATTGTCACTGGCGCCCATTTTGAAGTGGGGGACTCTGGCTTGAAGAAAGTTCTGTTCCTGAGGCTTCATTTCTCAAAAGTTATTGGTGCCACAGTAGTGAGAAAAGCTGAATGGGCTGATTCCCCTGCCTCACACCAAAAATCCGGCATGATCTCGACCTTGATCAGCACTCGTTTTTCAACTGGTCAGAAACAAGCTCCTCCCCAACCATCTGACGTGAACATTAACTCTGCGGTCTATCCTGGAGCTCCTCCTGTGCCATCCCAAACTCCTAAACTGTTGAGGTTTGTTGATACTACGGAGATGACCAGAGGGCCACAGGACTCTCCTGGGTACTGGGTTGTATCAGGAGCAAGGCTTCAAGTGGATAAAGGGAAGATTTCACTTCGAGTCAAGTATTCTCTTTTGACCATGATATTACCTGATGAAGAGGCGGATATGGATTTGTAAGTTCCTGTATGATTTTTCCTGTTCTATACGGAATGTTTCGCCAAGCTGTGAGGTTGCACTTTAGCTTGTGTGGTCGGTTATGAAGATGTGAGCAATTCATTTAGGAGATTGATGGGCGTTGTATATAGATGATTTACATTGCTTTATGCAATTTCTCCCATACTTTTTCTCTTCACTTATTGTTACAACTAATTGTAAGTTAGACATGTGCAAAGTCAGAAACAGTAATGTTTACTCTTCGTGCAGTTCATGCAGGTTATCCTACTCTTAGGTTCATGTTGAATAGTTATCGTAGTAGTTACGTCGTCATTATGTCTCTAGTTGGAGTTTGATCTAGTGCAGGAAATTTAGTGCAGTGGCAGTTTTCTGCCTGGCTGATATGAATATAGGTGATGTGTCCCCTGATTATGTCAGATAAAGATGACACTGAGATTAAGTCTGTGTTGAGGTTGTGTAATAGCCCTTCTGGAGACTAGAGTGGAAGTTTCTTGAGAATCGCCTGAAAAGCTTGTAGATTAGTTTACTGGATGTAATTACCCCCAAATGTTTGAGTAATTAGAGTGGCCGTAATATCCCTTGTACCACTTGTTTTTAGTGAAATATCTTCTTGTTCTTCTCATGGATGTATGTCATATTGGTCGAATATTGTATGTCAGTGTTATTTCAAAGTAGTCCATATCAATCATTTGTAGCAATTCTCTTATTCTTGAAGCCAAGAGCATTTGCGTAAGGCTCCTATAGTCTTCTCAACTCTAGGTTCTGAATGACCTACCTAGGTTCACTTCTTTAAAATACCTTGTCAGTCTCCATGGATCAATTCACTGAAATCAATCTCTATTGGATGTGTCATTCCATCAATTCCCAACTCTTCGCCCTCCTAAAAGCCTGTCGTAAGCTGACCGAACTCTCTCACCTTGGTCTCCAACCTCAAGAGATCGGCTTGGGCTAAACTCGTCCACGGAGCACACGTCTATTAAAACGGTTTTTGCCTAACTACCATTTGTATCGATCCGACGAGCCTACATAGTTTAAGCCCCAAAGGGAGTACTCAAATAATCACCAAATGCAATGACCATTTGGACGTGACTTTTACTTATGAGCATTATCAGTAGGTCTCCCCCATCCAATACGGAAGTGGGCTATCATGATGTGCATAGGTTAGGATCGCAACTTTGTTATTAGCAACAACAAGCATGAAATGGAAGGAACAAAGTTTGATTATGTGAAATTTCGTAGAGCTACTATTACTTGTTCTAAAAGTCTAAATTGCTAATAGCTGGGGCGCAAATTTAATGCTTAGATAGTGGAACGTTCTCCCCAGTGTATAGATTTAAAGTTTAACCTAAAACATGTGATTGAGAAACCAAAATAGAAGGAATCTACACCGCATTTACTCTGATAACACGCCCAATTTACTTTGGCTCCACGGGAAATTTATGGCCCCATCATCCACTCTTATAAACACTTAAGCTGTGACTTCATACTCCCATCAGTCATGATTTCCTTCATTCCTAATCGGAAAATAGGGACATTACTCACATTTAACTATAGTAAATTTTTCATGTGGGCGACACTCATAACTTGTAATTCACAAATTAGAGGTTTGTATTGAGATGCACGAGTGAGTAGTATTAAAGAAGTTCCATATGGAAGAATAGGTGTAGTATTGAGTAATTAATATATTCTAGTTGACTCATAACTCATTAATTTAAAGTTTTTGGTGAACATGGGTCCAATGATGAGAGAGAGGAAAGGATTGCTCATCTTTAAATAATGTTATATATGCCATTTGCATTTATTCGAAGTATCACCTAGTTTGGTGCATTGTAACTTCTAACAATTTAATCATTGAAATTAGATCTCTACATATTAGCTAAATAGTCTAAAGAAAATAGTTGAATCCATGGGAAGTGTTGAGATCTTTCGCATGCTCAAAATTACCGACAAAATTATGGTATTGAGATGAGCGCTAATGATATTCAAGCGATCGAAAAACACTCAAATGATCATCATATGAAAGTCGTGGCACTTGCGTAGAGTCGTTCTCCCAATTGCTTTCCACCAAATGTCTCACCTTTCTCATCCAACCAACCTAGGATCTGATTGCATTTACAAAATGCTCAGAAGGCAGCTTTAGCCTCTCAACTATTGAGGAATGGCGATAAATGTAACATTTTGTTGGAAAGCGTGCACACTTGACATTTGACCAATTAAATAAAACCAGTAGAAACACTCATCGAAGAGAAATTGTTGACAAGATGCACTGCAAAGAAATTATATAGGGGAAATTACAAATATGACCCACAACTTTGCTCCCCCTATCAATTCTCCTCTTCACATTTTAAAATCTATGGTTAGTCACCGTCCTCAGAATTTTTCCATTAGATTTCAAGTTACATATCTCGACCACGGATAGTTTACGGGTCACCATTTTATATTCTCAAATGTCAACCTTGCACTTCACTATTGGGAAGCAAATTTCAGTGCACATAGGGGCAAATAAGTCTTTAAGTCAGAAAGATGCATGTATGGATTTTAGATTGTGAATACTGAATAGGATATTTGATAAAGAGGGCTATGTTCAGCATAGCTTTTTGCACTTATCCCAAATAGAGATAGATATTTCAAAATTTTAATCTCTAAGGCTTTATTTATTTCACAAAAAAATGGATATTTTAAATAATATTTCTCTAAAATGGACTACTTATATCGCTCGAAATAATAAACCAATGAAAAATATTTTTATTATGAACAATAATTTATATATAGATATCTTTGTAGATGATAAAAATATTTTTCGTTCACTCACCTAGTAAGCGATAGAAATAATCATTTTTAAGAAAATTATTTCAAATTATTTATTTTCCCTAAAATTGAAATAAACAGTCTTAATTTGAAATCAGTAATTCCGAAACAATCAAATAAATGACAATAAATAAAAGCTAGTAATTACAAATAGGAGTTGATAACTTAAACTTCATAAATAATTATTGACAAACGGTAGAAGTGTTGGAGATTGAGGAAATTGTATAAGGAGTCTTAAAACTTGACGAATCCTAAATCTTTCGATTGGTTCAATCAAATTATATGCCTTTACCAAAAGGTCCTAGAAGAAGAAGAAGTCATCATCAACTTCCAGCTTACTCAATCATCAACTAACTCATCACATGTCAAGCAGGACAATAAGTGTGCTTCCGGATAAAAAAAACTCGGAAGGCCTATAACTGCGTCATATAAAGCCTCAAGAAAATGTTTATACTGGGCAAGCCAAATCTTCCTGGCTGTTTTGTTCATCAATGAGATCAGTTGACGCAACGGAGGGTATCCTATGGCGCTTCAAAATTGTAGAGGTGGCAATTTTAGCTGTACGATAGTCAAATACAATTACCCTTTCATCGTCCAGATCAAATCGTATGCTTTCACCACTGTGGTGCTCCACAAGCCGATACAAATGCCTCAAATTTTCAATTTCGATTCCATTGACCTTCCTCACCTGTCAACGACAAAATAAGAGTAATAGTTAATTACTCAAGTTTCACAAAAACAGGACAACTTCCTAGTGGAGAAAAAACCAGCGTCCATAACCAATAAGATCAGATGCATATTGGCTTAAAATTGATGCCGGGGAGCAATTTGTACGTTGGCCAGACCAAAAATTGACAGCATTGACTTTCTTCATAATGTTTGTTTTGATTTTCCTTTCTACCTTTATTTTTTCCAATTGGTCAGGAGTACTATTAAAATGGTGAGATTGATTGTACGTGTTACAAAGAAACCATAACCGTGGAATTCTACCCTTCCAATTTCTTGAAGTGACCCCAGGATCAGTTCTTTAAAACACAAGCTCAATAATGAAATTCGTCCATCCCACGGTGTAGGTACCTGTAATTCTGCAAGCCGTTCATACCCCGCATTGATGTCATCCATCAGAACCTGTAGCAGTCAGCATTTGTTAGTAATTCAAATATAGCCTTCAGATTTACCTTTCTAGTCTTCTTTCATGTCCATATAATAATCTTAACAGATTCAGTTTTTGGAACATCATAATAGTTTGAGATATCTGGCTGCCACCTGTTGCGCATGATGAAAAGGAGCATGGTTCCCGGCCAATATTCCATCTCGCAGTCACAATGACCAGGTATCAGACTCAAAGAAAGGCTTCTCATATCACTTTAAGCTCAGCATTAAGCTCAGCATATACATCCCTCATCACTCTTAGTCAAACATAAGTTCAACATTCTATCTAACAAAAACTTACAGCTGATAAAAGAGGTCAACAGCCTCTAGTAGAATGTGGAAAAATACCAACCTGTGAAAGAATAACAAGTTGTTCGCCAGCATTTTTTGGAAGTTCCCTTAGTGCACGTTCACACAACCGCCGAGGTGACGTGTTATACCAGTCTTCACCATATTCATGAAGGTATGGTTGGGTGAGTGGAACAAATATCAAACCCGCAAATATGTAATAAGTTGGAAGCTTGTCAAACTGATGTACTGGAACTAACTGTTGCAACTGCAAAATCCATTATTTTTCAAATGTTAACAACTGTAACTGTCTCCCTAAATACTCTCTTTGCTGATAAGACAAGAACATATATACAACAATCAATCAGCATATACTTAGTACACAAACAGGTGGTAACTCTAGGGGCTACTGAGTACATCCATCCTTGCTCCATGCTATGTACCTAGAATGGGCTCATGGGAAATGCAAAGAAAGACATAATTATCCCATGAGGCTGAGCCTTGGAGGGTAGCAAGTTATTTTGATCATTCTAATGCTCTACTTCAGTTACAGATTGATGAAGTTGTTAGAGTAATTAAATATTAAACCACGCATTCACCTATAAGCTTAAAATTTTAGAATAGTTAGCGGTGGTCCCACTAAAATCTAACATGGCATCATAGCAGGAGATCCTAGGTTTAAATCTATCCAAGATTGCCTCTCCAATCAAATATGTCCATGTTTAGTACTAGGCAAAAAGAACAGACTAAGCATGAGGGGGAGTGTTAGAGAAATGAAATATTAAACCACGCCTTCATCGATAAGCTTAAGTTTTTAGAACAGTTGGCAGTGATCCCACCTAAATGTCATAGAAGTTAAACCCAAGAAGTCTTTCAAGTACTTCTGCACAGATCATGATGAGTACAAGGGAATCGTCCATTCTGTTTGGAATAAAGTGGTGACTGAATATCCAATGTATTGCCCATTGCTCATTAAGTAGGAGGTTTTTGGGAGCTTTGCCTAAGAAAGTGGAAATAGAAAAACTTGAGCTTGCTGCTGTCAAGCGTGCTCTTAGGAGTAATCACTCTGAGAGTTTAACTAAGGCAGAGCAGAAAATTAGACTTGAATGGGGCATCTGCAGCAAGCTGAGGAAGCTTTCTATAAACAAAAATCTAGAATTACCTGGCTAAAGCTTGGTGATCCAAATACTGGTTTTTCTCATTAAGTAGTGAAAGTGAGAGCTTTGGCAATGCTATGAGATCCCTGGTGGTCAGTTATGGAAGTATCTCATAAAAAAGCATGAAGAAATTGTGGCAGAACTTGTGGGCTTTTATTATGACTTATTGGGTGCTCTAGATGTTAATTACTGCAGTGGAATCATCTTTCAGCTGAAGGGAATGCTCAACTATCAGCTTTCTGATGATCTACAGAATCTCGTGGGTGCTCATATTACAGCTGAGGAAATCCAAGCCTCTCTTTGTTTTGGTCCTGATGGGTATTTCTCTCATTTCTGTAAAGATTCTTGGCCAATCACTGGTAGAGATTGTAGTGCTGCTATACTGAGCTTCTTTCAGGAAAATCAATAAGTGAAAGCAGCAAAGTTTACTGGTATCACTTTGGTTCCTAAACTCCAGAATGCCTCTAAAATGGCTGATTACCTATCTCCTGCTGGATGTTGTCTACAAATGCATAACTAAAATCCCGGCCAATAGATTGAAGATAGTGCACCGTTATTGTGTCAGTAAGAACTAATGAGCTTTCACTGAGGATATAAAAATCGCTGAGAATATCTTGCTTGCTCATGATTAGTAACAGAGAAGCATGCAGAAGTAATGCAAAATTATGAGGGAATCCCAGTGCAGCCATGACATTGAAAATAAATGGCCAATGCACTAGCAAAGGCCTTCCTAAGATCTTCCTTTATGACACTCCTAGAAGACTTCTTTCTTGTGATGGTAAGTCAAGGTGACCCAAATTTTCAGTATGGTGATTGAAGTGTTTTGTAAGGCTGCTGAGCAAGGAAAGCTGAAGTGTCATCCTTTGTGCTGAAAATAAAGCTCACTCGTCTTTGTTTTGCTGATGACATTTTGATACTGACTGATGGGAGTGTTGGGGCTCCAAAGGAGACATTGGAAACATTTCAGTGCTTCTATAACCTTTCAAGCATAAAGTTGAATCCAATGAAAACTGCAATGTATACTTCTGGAGTCTCTGAAGCTACTTTGGGGGAGACCGGGTCAGCTGACTGGTTTGAAAAGGGGTTCTCCACCTGTCAAGTATTTAGGGCTTCCTTTAATATCTGAAAAGCTATCTGAAGCCAATTGCAAGGTCTTAATTGAAGGACTTAGTTAAGAAGCTGGATTGCTAGGAGGCTGTCTTTCTCTGGCAGGTTACAACTCATAAGCTCATTCCCATATGGCACTCTCTTATCGGTGCATTATCTTTATTTTTCCCAAACAAAGTCATAAAAAAAAAAAAAATAGAGACGTGATATAATTCCTTTCCTTGGACTGGTACTGATGATAAGTTGAGAGGACTGAAAGTGAAAATGGAGGTTGTTTATCTACCAAACAAGGAAGGGGATTGTGATTGAAGCAAATATACCACTGGGATAAAGTTGTAGCCTCAAAATTAATTTGGCTGCCATCGGTTGAATCTGGATCCCTTTTGGATAGCTTGGATTGAAGCTCATCTCTTGAAGAATACCAGCATATGGCAGGTTGCTTCGCCTGCTAATTCCTCTCGTGTTTGGAGGAAATTGTTCAAGCTTAGATGTGATTTAGACCTTTTGTTCACTATGTAATTTGGGGTAGAAAGAGCACCTTTTTGTCGCAGGATCCATGGCATTCATTGGGCACTTTGCTGGAAATCTTCAGAAGAAGGATTGTGTATGATTCTGGTGTCCCTCTCCAAGCCAAGGTTGCTGATGTTAGTGAAGATAGCAGATGGGACTGGCCCATTTCAAGATCAGATGATTTCGTATTTGATTCCATCATCTTTGTGTGACTCTATCTACCAACTCAAGGAAGCCCGATAAGGTTCATTGGACAATTTCATCTTCAAAGAAGCAACAAAAGTGGAGCAGCACAAGCTGATTTGGTTCTCCACCGATGAACCAAAGCATAGCTTCATATGCTCACTGGCCACAATGGATATGATGAGAAAGTGGTTTTCTTCTACGAATGAGTGGTGTGCTCTTCCTGAATCTCACTTGGAGTCAAGAGATCATCAATTATGGAATATGTGGTATCTAAAGAGGTACGGCAGCAAGTTTATTGCAGATGTGTTGTTAGATCTCTACAGAATTGGAATCTAGAATTGCCATGGGCTTCCAGGACTTGGAGAGAGAAAGCCATTCCTGCTGTGATTCTCAAGTTAGCATGGTGTGCAACTATTGCTCATATTGGGCTGATGAATAAAAAGATACATGAAAACTCTTATGTTGCTTCTCATAGCTATATCTTTTCTATTGTTCAGCCTTATGTTGCTTCTCATAGCTATATCTTTTCTATTGTTCAGCACTATGTCATGTATAGGCTAAGTGCTAAGAGATTAAGGCTGCATATGGAAACGCTCTAGAAAAAGTGTTTCTGTTCCCAAAGTGTTCTCGAAACACTTTGGGAACAGAAAAACGTATGGTAAAAAAGTGTTCCCAAAGTGTTCCGAGAACACTTTTAACAAAGAAAAACACTTTTGGAGTAGAAACAAGAAACAAAAAAAACTTGTTTCTATGTTCCTCGAGCACTTTTTAGACACGTTTAGAATATTTTTCAGAAACAATTGGGAACACTTTCTTGAAAGTAATTAAAAATAAAAATAATTAAAAAAATTTTGAAAAACAAAAACAAAAACAAAAACAAAAACAAAAACAAAAACAAAAACAAAAACAAAAACAAAAATAAAAATAAAAACAAATAAAGAATAAAATAAAATAAAAAAATAATTAAAAATTGAAATAATTAAAGAAAGCAATTAAAAAATAATTAAGAATAAAAAATAAAAAATATTCGAAATAATACAAATTAATTGAGAAATCGAACCATTTAAAAAGTGTATTTTTTTTCCAAAAATAGTATTTGCATTTCACTAAGCCCTTTTAACTCAAAGGTATTTGCGTTTTTCCAAAGACATTTGCTCAAAGCTGAACCAAACAAACCCGATGTATGATAAGTAATGACACTATTAATAAATAAATTATTAGTTACATCAGTTATATATTTGGGTCTTCATCAAAATCCCGCAAATAAAATGGCAAGGGGCTATGATATGTCCAGAATTTCACAACTTTGTAATTTTCAATTATGTAATCATATTTTTATCTACTTGAGAACATTTATGTATGACTCATAAGTATAATTTTTCCTATTTATGGAAGACATATTTCATGCTTTCATTGTTCAATTCCAATTTGTCTTCTCTTTCATTTTTTTTTCATAGTTGATCTCGTCCATATTGAAAAAATTAGGAACAAAATTAAATGGAAAAATTAGGAACATAATTTTTTTTGCAGTTACCAAACGCGTTTCTGTTCCTTTTTTATTCTGAGAACAAAAATTTTATACAATTACTAAATACATTTCTGTTCCTAGAAATTGTTGCCGAGAACATAAACAGAAAAAAGTATTTCTATTCCAAAATTTGTTTCGGGAATAGAAACGTTACCATACGCAACCTAAGTGATGCTACTGCTTTCTCTCAGCATATAGACATTCGTTGTAGATGGAGGTTGTTGTAATTTTGCTGTTGCTGTGTTCGAGCTAATGCCATACTTCCCTAATCTATTTCATGAATAAGAATACTTGCTTACTCAGCAAAATGAAAAATATGGCTCATTTTTTTTTCTTTATTAAGGTAGATGATCTTTTTCTCTGATAAACTCAGAATTTGTGACAGCTAGACTTTTGCTTTCCCTATCTTAATCTCCACCCAGAAAAGTCCTCGGTAGAACACTCTTGAATCTAGTGGAAGATAGGCTCATATTTAACTCCGTACCTAAAAGGGAGACAGGAAAATGGTAGTGCATGCCTCATCTGGTTTATCACTGGATAATAATCATGGGAATGGTGTGAGTGAGTTTGGATACCTAACTTTTTGCTTTAAGTAAGAAAAAAAGTGCCTCTACACTCTACAGATAATTGTTAGATGAGTTTTTTTTTTTTTTTTTTGAACCAGAGTTAGATGAGTTCAAATGGCCATTTACAGGCTTGACATTGAATCCTTCTCAAACATCGAAGAGGATGCTGTTAAATGCAAGTTCATTGATGTCCAATCACTAATTTGTTATAAACATTGATGAGCATATCATGGTAGTGGGAAGAGAACAATTATGTAAAGATTTAAGTGGCCCTGAAGGTGCATGAGGGCTAGAACTTTTAATAATTAAAGTGGGAGCATAACAATTGTGCAAAGTTTTAAGTGACTCTGAAGGTGCATGAGGGCTAGAACTTAATAATTCTTCAACAAGTTTCCACTGCTCTAAAGCAGTCGAACAACTGGATGGTGGAACCAATTCACAGAGTCGCATTGTATAATTTTATAGAAGAGAGAAAAAAGAACTTCACAAAATACGAGCATTATAGCTGCCAGGATAAAATAGTATCAATGTATCTCTAGAATAAGAAAACGAAGGATCAGCCAAGATAACAACATGAGGAAAATGTCATAAAGTGCCCCTAAGGCACTTGCCTAGGGCCATTAATTGTGCTTTGAGAACAAAGATATTTCTCTTTGAGCTAGGTGACTTTTAAAATGTATCAGTACTCAATTTCCAAAGTGTGCTTATGCATAATTACTATTTTTAATAGTTTTAACTTGTGCCTTCAAACCACTCATTAATAAGACCTATGACACAAAAACATAGAAGCCAATAGGAGATTGACCTCAAATGGTTTCTACTGTATATCAAAAGGTTTCCTTATCAATACTGGAGAAGTGGGAATGCTATAGAGTTGCTTAACAAACCACCCTACTCCTTTGAGAGAGAGAGAGAGAGCGAGAGAGAGAGAGAGAGAGAGAGAGAGAGGAATCACAATGTTAACAAGAAAAACACTATCGGAATGTTTGGTGAGAATCATAGCTCTTGCTCATTTTGAATGAGGCCGTCATTGCTACCCCACAGGACAAGTTGGGATAGAAGTAAGCCCTATCCACTCAGCGAAACACCTCAGTGGTAAAAGCTTTGCTCCTTATTATGCCATAGCACAACCAAATCTATTCACGCCTTTCCTCCAAGTTCATTTTAAACAGCAGTACAACAAATTTGCAAGTATCAGATCTGTCAATGTTCTAGTTCCAAGCATTGTTCTCTAGTCATTCACTGTAGCCCTTCAGAATTAGCATGAGAATGATTTCTATTTTATTAAACTCGTTAATGCTATGATTCCATGAATAATTGTTTCACCTCACCAATCAAAACTATATCTCCATCTTCAACCCAAAATCATCAATCCAAAAGGTGAAATAGGGGATCATCAATCCGCTTGCCATTTCTCGCTTTAGAAATCTTCTAAGTTGAAAAACTCCTAAATATTTCAATTTGGCTTTACATGTTAGGAGATATTACCCTGTCTTTGCCATCGAGAACAGTACCTGCTCACAAATATATGGCATCATACAAACATAACTGAGACATAAATATGAAAGAAAAAATGTCAGAATGACTCACTGGTCGGAGGGTTATGCTGAATTCATTCTCTTTCCCATCCCGAAGAACTCTGATTAAGGCCGTTTCATTAGGCTTCTTCATGGATGACAAATGATCAAATGTAATGCGCTCTCTGTTCCGGAAAGGAACTGCAATATGCATCGCATAAAAGGAACATTAGGTCCAGAAAAACACATGCCAAAAAAAGCACAAAAAAAAAAAAATCTCAAAAGCAAAACTATTAGAAAAGCCCAGTCACAAAGACAAAAAGCCAGGTACAGGTTTCTAACTATTACAAACTCAAAACGATCGAAATTTACGGAGATGCCAAAGATGAAAAATGCATGGCTTATTGAGGGTGGATAAGAGTAAAGCCAGGGTGGTTATGAAAGTAGTACTATCCATATATTTTGACTGGCATGAATTGTATCAACACAAATATATTCACTGATATTACCATGATGGCAAACTATGGCTGAATGCTATAATTGTACAAACGTACTTGTTCCATCATTTGCCACAGGCACACCATCAAATGCAAGGATGATATCATCCTTCTTGAGGATCCTATAAGCATCTGAAAGAGGGTTGATTTTGTTTACAAGAACTCCAGTCATTTCTGGTAGCATTCCGAAGTGGTTTCTCAGTTGAGAATTTTCAGTTGGCTGGCAAGACAAGCCAAGGGAGCAAAAGCCTGTGTATTCTCCACTTTCTTCAACACCAGAAATGAAGTGTTTGATTACTGGAACGGGAATTATGTATCTACAAACCATCGATAAAAAAAAATTAGCAGAAAACTAAGAGAATAATTTATGAGAATTACAAGAAAATATACCTCCAAAATAGTGATCACAACTTCTTAGCAATTCCAACCACCTAAATTCACTATTTCGACAACTAGAAGGATTGCAAATTCAAACCTAATCCAATCTAGAAAGAACTATCTTTTATGCAATGGCATATAATGATGATAATCTGCATGAAGCACTGATAGCAATATAGTTTTGTGGTGGCAATTAAAAGAAAGGAATTCATTAAGTATCCACATGTTGCCTTTCTAGGTACACAACCATGCATATGAAGCTAGAAGAAATGAAACGGCAAAGGCAACTCTATGAGGCAAATCCAAACGCTCAGGTATATGATAAGAAACTCATGCTAAGAAGTTGCTCTATCCCTAACGGTGCAAAGAGTGATCTGCTAGCCAAGCCTCAGTACTGGAACGTTTTGCTTTAGTGACGTCCGAGAAGGGGTTTTGGGGCAAAACAGTAGCCACAAGAACACTGGCAAGATACAAGAATGTGGATGATTGCTGCTGAGGTGATAGCTTTCTCCATCCTCGAAACAGGACAGATATCCACATGATTGTGGGAATATAGAAAATATTCATCAAGTACAATTGTTCGGAAGTGGGCATGAATCAGCAACTCAAGCACATTTTGTCTAGGATTCTTGATGCATGCTAGGTGACAATCAAATTGAACAAAGAGGAATGAAAGGTTTGAGTAAGTACATCTCATCCATAAGTAAACAGAAGATTCTACTCAAACAAAGTTGACAGTGTGTGGGGGAAAGTCAAAAAGAAATTATTCATGTGTGGAAGCTGTACACACAACACAAACTGAGTCGATTAGAATTCAACAAGATGAAAAGGTTTAGCATAATTTTTAAGTGCAAGAGGAAGTTCTAACAGAATAAACGCTAAGAGGGAATAAAGCAAGGTCAGTGCAATATATGTCCGGTATGTAGAGCGTGAACAGTGTTCTCATCACAAGAGGAACAGAAGAACTCACCCAATATTCTCAGAACCGGTTAGGTTCTGGAAAGCTACACCGACAACTTTATCACCCATGAGAGCAGGGCCCCCACTATTTCCCGGGTTTATAGCTGCATCAATTTGGATTGCCATAAGTTGAGTCGCGCCATGAGCATATGGAGTAGGCTCAACTCTGGAGACCACACCTTTGGTTATGGAAATATTATCCCCACCTACAGCGAAGTAAGAGTTAGCTTGTTACCCACTAATAGTGTAATATAGGTAGGGAATTGAGCTGCAAGTACCTTGAGGATACCCAACAACAGCTATAGCTTCTTGTAGGAACGGAATGTCTCCAAGCTCCAAGAAACTCATGCCCGCCCAGAATTCTTGACTGTCCACCACCAGAATGGCCAAGTCACATTCATGACCAACAGACACAACATGTGCCCTGTACTTGGTAGGCGAACCATGCTTTCTCACGAGAACGAATGTATGGTCAGCAACTACATGAGCGTTGGTGATAATTCTTTTCCCGGGAATGACAAATCCTTCAGTCAGGTCAGCAGGAAAACAGATTAGATTAGATTAGATGCGAGGGAAAACAATGGTCAAACAGCAACAAGAGGAGGAGAGTACCGACCAGAACCCCAAGTCTCGCGTGGGGGCTTGTTCTGCCAGGGAAGCAAGTAGTTGGGGCTGCTGGAGACAGTGAAAATCTTGACCACAGAGTCCAATGCCGTTTCTATCCCCGAATATGCGGCGCTCTCGACTTCACTTGCGGCACTCGAGAGGGATCGCGAGGTAGAAAACCGACCCAAAGTGGTATTGGAAGCGTTGGCAACACGATGAAGGTAATAATTATAAGGGTTGGAACTGGAAGAAGAAGAAGATAAGAACCTCCCGCAACAGCCGGCATCGCCGTCGGACAGAGGTAGACGACTGAGACTCAGCAGCGACAAGGAAAGCCTGCGAACCCTTGCAGTTGCAGCTGACCAGCTCAATATCATCGTTTAGCCAGGGGTAGGGGTGGCAATGCCAAGATTTGCCTCGCCCTTCAACTTTACTACCAAGGGCGAGGCGACATTACTTCACATTACCTCGGATTTACCAAGTTCTACGAGCTGCAAGTTACTTCAACTGTTTCAGACAGCCGATGCCACCGGACGCGGAAACATCACCCGAGTTCTTTGTCACTGTGAAAAGAGGTTCTTGCGTACAAAAAATTTGTCACGGCAAACTGGGCGGTGAGAAGAAGTGTGGGGGAAAACGGAAGACAGCGGCGGCGGCAGAGACGGCCGGCTAAGAAAAAAGGTCGGTGACTTTAGGATTTGTACCTTAACCTAATAAACAGGGGAAAAAAAAAAAAGAAGCCCAAGAATTTATCAAATAAGGACCGATAGTCTTGAATAACAACATAAAATAAATATTATTTTAAATAAAGACCTAAAATGACCACACTAATATAAAAAAAAAGGTGCGATAAATTATGGGCATTTTCGTCATTTTTGTTCTTATGTTTTTTTATTAAAAGAAAAGTAAGAAAAGAGATATAAACTTATGGCCGCAATCCCAATGCCAGTGTAGTCGCAGTGATGGTTGTTGGGGTTATCGGCAACTAGAGGCGAGGGCCACATGAAAGAGGGCCGCGACCCTTGCCCAAGTTCAAGGGGTGGGCTGCGGCCCTCAACTAGACCTAAGTGATGGTCCTTGACAATCGGAGGCAAGAGGAGCCCCCTCTCACAAGTAACTCCTTTTTTATTTTAATTTTTATCTTTTGCATTTTTAATTTTAATTTAGTTTTTTTGGGTAAGGAACATTTTTAATTTTAATTTAGTTTAACTAAAAATTAGATTAAAATTTTATTTTAACAAAAATACCCTTCATCGGCTAGAATTTTTGGCCGATCGGCTAGCCGATGAGATCATACCTTTATGTAAAACATCTATGGCCACTTGAGGCCTTTATTTTGAGATGAAGAATGCACTTCAAGTTTTTATTTGAACAATATTAATTTCAGACTTTTATTTGAGAAAATGAGGAAATTTGGGGCACTTATTTAGAATTGTCCTTAAAGTTAGTGCGGAAGTGAAACATTTTCTTTGTTCAAATAAGTTCGTTTTGCAAAACTATTCCATGAATGGATATCCTTTCTTTTGCCAAAAAGAGTACAGTTACTCATCTGAAAATTAGAAGAAGGGCACAAAGAATCGAATGCAAGGATTCAATTCACTAGTGCACGGCGAGAATGAGAAACTTCATGTTACTAAAGTAATACAACTCATACAAAGAAATTAGCTCAATAGTAGAAATTCGCGAATTTTAAAAATATGATCAGGGGTGTGTGTTTATAGAGGATGGGACCAACCATGGATGCCAATCGGTAGGTTAGCATATGGTAGGATCGGGCTCCATACTATCCTACTCGACCTGGCTATTAAAAGAGGTGTTCCTTACCTGCCCTGACTCTGACCCGAACCGAAAATGAAGTGAACAAAAAAGCGGGTAGGGTCGGTTTGGGTCGGGTCTAGTGTTTTTTTTTTTTGAAAATTTTTTAACTTATGTTTTTCAAATGGAACCAAAGATAATCGCCGCAACAGGCAATAAAGTTAATAAATAATAAGAGAACTTTTTAAGAGAAGTTAGTAATTTAAAAGAACAAACGTCGCTAACTAATTCAAAATAAGAGCTAGTAATGCAAACTGAGTTGGTGACTCAGAAAAAGTTGGGAATTAAGGTAAATAAAAGTTGTAAGTTAGTACAAAAATTCATAGATAAAAACTTTCTCTCAGGTCAAAACGGGACAAAGGCCATTTGATTCAGAAAGCTAACGATGCACGGACACACAAGATGTGTTAACCACTACCTATTTTCAAGCACAAACAAATAGATAATGCACTTTGAATTAATCCAGGCAGAGGAGACATTTGGCATCAGGGAATATATATCATAAACAGTCCTAAATATATTCAGAGAAGGCTCAATTCATATTTTACAATGATTTTCAATCCATTAATAGCTAAACGAGACAGCTCTACTTCAATCACGCATAAGAATAAGGTGCTCCACAGATTTAGATTTGTCACACAATGCACATTTCGGGGATGAACGGATCCTTCTTCGGAAGCAACTGACTAAGTTACATGGGCAGTCAATCTCCCACTAAGTTACCATCAATCCGCACGGAGCTGGAAACTGCAGAGGCTTCAGGGAAGCTGATTTCCCCAGGAGATGAAAGGCAGATCTGACTGAGAGGATGCCATTCTTCTCCCAAGGCCACGAAAAGCTTGTCTAGACCCCTCACTCTACTAAGTGGATACTGAAAATGGTTCCCTTCTCTTGCATATTTAGGAGATGTTGGATATCAGTCCAGCTCCAGCAGCCCCATCCCCGAGAGAGCAAAGTAAAATGAGCACAAATAACAGTGACCTTTTCTGAATACTATCATATAAATCTTGCATGGCCAGAATACAAACTTTCAAAGGAAATATGCCTCAATATCATTCTCATGAAATCGACTGTCAACAACAGTTACGTCTCAAGATAAACATTTGGCAGATTCTCTTTCACACCATCTATCCTCTTTCAAAAATGGAGATGGGAATTTCACGTGGTCAGAATTCAGATTTGTCGAGCTTGTTATACGGAGGAAATAAATCAACAAAGCAGCAACAGTGAGTTTTTTGTTCCTGGATTTATTATATATCCAGTGAATTAAACATGTCAGTTTGGGGAGTACACATCCAGGAGCTGGAAAACATATCAAACTGGGACTTAGACGATCGTTCCCATATCATAGCTAGAACTTACATTCAGGCAGACTATAGTCTGCATAGAAACATGGACGAGACCGTTTTTCTTTAGATGGGACAATTACCTTTAAGAAAGATACTCTTTTGTCATAGAAAATGAATTCAGCTAGAACAATTGGCGTTACAGCAATCTTGGACATCTGATGAAAACCCACACTGAACAGTACGCATGAATCACATATTCTTCGAAACTAGCTTTGAATTTAGTGAGGATAACATGAAGTCAAAAGGAAATGAAGACGACAACAATCAATAAATGCCTAATGCAAAATATGAAGATGTAAATTCACAACAAGAATAAAAAAACTGGTTTAACAAGTACCAATCTATAACTTCATCAATCATTAAGATAATTCAATACTGAGTTTAGCTCCATGGTCGTAGTTGGCAATTTTGCACTAAATTCACTTCGAAAATGAGAAGAAACGACATGTGCTTTGAGATATAGAAGGGTATCAACATTCTACATCAATATCTTTCTCACCTGACTCAAGGATTTCGGATTCTTCTAAGTCCTCTTCAATTGTAAGTGGAAGTGGCATAAATTATAACTAGTCTTGAGCACACATAAGAGCATCCACCATCCTTGGGGTAAGCTCTGGGTAAGGAGCTGCGAAACACATCAAACACACGACCTCCTATACAAAATGTGGCCTCAGAAGCTACAATTGAGATGGGTGAGGCCAAAATATCTCGAGCAACGGAAGAGAGAATAGGATATCTTGAAGAATTTACTTTCCATCAACTTAAGATATCAAAGTCAGGGCAATAATTTTCACATCCTTCATCCAAATACTCGTCTAATTCAGTTTTTTCTTCCAAGTATTGTTGTCCGGTATGGCTAAGATACGTTTCATGAGACTTTTACATGCTTCTCATCACCAACCACATGAGACTTTCACATGCTTATCATCCGTGTGCTCTTTTGCCTCAAGTTGCTTTGGAGGCATATACGAGGATAGCCAATTGCATTGATTTTTGCACATCATTAGAATAAATTGTCTAGCATCATTTTGCATGTCTTAATCGGTTAGTTAAACTTTGCATATAGGGTAACATGACATAATTTTGCATGTTTTGCATTACATTTTTCATATATGCATATTCATGTCGTTTAGCAAAATTTCCATGTGTTTCTTGTCATTCATGCATACATTTAATCAAGAGAAAATCCAAAAATCACTCATTTGGAACATGAAGTGAAATCAATTCAAGTTGAGTTGCCAAATTTAGGATTTTTCATGAAATTTAAGGTACTGAAAGGGCATTAATTTTTCTAATGAATGTAACAGAGTTCCCAAACTCAAAATTTTTAGTTTGTAGAAATAAAGTATTTCTCTCGATACTTTATTTAGATTCCTAATCAACCTAACAAAAACGATTAGCGGCAACTCCACATTTTAAATCATTTGAATTTAAACTAAAGTTGCGACTTGGTAGAGCTTGGGAGAGTCTGTATTAGGTTAGTCATCTAATTAGCCTAGTAATCATGAACCTAATAGTTCTTCCCGATTTTAAGATTGCGATACCTGTCACTACTGCTTGGTTAAGAAGCATAATTATTTTGAAAATCTTTAAACCTCATAAGTGCCACATCTTGCATCCTCGCACGAGATTTTCATGCTCCTCGCTTTTTCACCGGCAAGGCCTACCACTCGTGAAAGACAACACCGACGACCAAGTCCACCTCTCCTTCGAACGGGGCTTATCGTGGGAATTAGCAAACCTGATAGTGGGGACAGGGATTGGGGGCCTGATTCTGCTAGGTGGGTTATGCACCCGGCGAACTTCCCAACTCACGCATCTCCAATAAATAAATAAATAAATAAAAAATGACCAAAGTGCACCCGCCAAGCAGCACGATCAGTTCCCTAATCCCAATCCCTACCATCAGTTTCACCAACATCCTCATGGGAACGCCCGTTCGGAGGAGAGGAGGGGTTGATCGCCAAAGTAGCCTTTAGCGAGTAACAGGCCCTAGTGGGCAACTTTGCTCGCCGGCAAACAAGCGAAAAGCACAAAAACCTCCCACACGCGAATATGCAGAGATGCGGCCACTTACGAGGCTTTATTGTTTACAGATCTAACTTAAGAAATGAGGCACTAACATCCGAAACGAATTAAACTCCAGAGAATGAGAGAGACGCCATTTCCTCGCCGTCGACCACCGACGCAAGGACCCAGAGCAAAAACACAAGGAGAAGTGTGATGGACAGATTCATTTGTAAGAACGATGACATGCGACAGGTGTCGAATCTCACCATTAACAAAATGAAAATCTACATCAGTACTTTCTCAGATCATACGTAATCACGAGGTATTCTGCAGCTATGCCTAAGCCGCATTTCAACAAACAGTTTGTGGCCGAGTCTAATCACAAAATCAACCAAGTTTTCTCGGACGAAACCAGCACCGGAACAGAAACATCTGTCATGCATCATCAAGCGACCACTCAGATTCTCAATGATTTACGCACGAGTGACACGAACGAGCACATGGGCGTCGATTTACATCACACGGAAACCAGAAAAAAAAAAAAACAGAGGAGCATGAAATTACCTAGTAGAAAAAGAAGAGAGGCGATTAGATAGACGGAGAGGGCTTCCTTCGGTCATCACGGATGGCCCGGGATCATAGCCAATGCGAGCAGAGTCGCACGCTGGATCTCGTCACTTGAAGGTTTCTCCATTTCGAAACAGAGCATAAGCAGAGCGTGCCTCCCGCGGTTTCTTAAATCCGGTTCCAGCAACGGTGAGCATCAGCGAGCGAAGATGAGGGTAATCGAAATCAGCATCCAAAAGCTGTCAAAGTCACCGCAAGGGGATATAGTACACTTGTGATGCTCCACAGGGAAGAGGGATGAGAAATCCATTTCTGCCAATGCGAGCAGTCATAACAGAGAGAAAACTCGAGGGCGAGATTTTTTCCGGTTTCGTCCCCGCTCCGCTCGCGCGTTTGACACAGCTCTGAAAGCCACGTTTCGGTTCCCCTCCTCCTCTCTCCGTTACTCCTCTCCCTATTCTCGTGCCTCCACCAATGCAATGCACAGCACCCCTCTCTCTCTCTCTCTCGTGTTAAAAAGGACTGAGATACAGAGATAGAGGGTGGGTTTGGTTCAGCACTCCAAGAGGTTTCCAAAAGCTCATCGGAAGGATGCTGAAGCAGTTGGTTCAGCTTTAGGCTAGCATTTTGACTCAACGTGAGGGAGACGAAGATGACGCGCATTGTCTTTGCACTCTACTTTGCAGCTGAAAGGTCATGAGCCATAGCGAAAGGTTGATGCCGCCACATCGAAGTCTCCGGTGGCTCAATGAATTTGCCGTTCCCGCCAATTTGCCACGAGAAGGAAGGTTGGATCGCCGAGGGCCGCTCGGCTCGGCTTGCCTCGATCAGATCCACGCGAGCCGTGCTCATTGAAAATTAGTGGTTATTAAATACTCTCACATTAGTTTACCAAAGTCGACCAAATACATGAAATATAAAAAAAAATAATAAATCAAGACAAAAATACATGAAATATAAAAAAAAATAATAAATCAAGACAATTCGATTAGAAAGCAGAGATGTTGGATCCATTTTTGTCAAAACTACATTGGATTGCGGGGAACGGTAGCACCTAGTGCGAAGAGAAAATGAACACATCGAAAGCCTAATATAATTATATCAAATACTTTGAGTTGCAAAATTCGGCAAGGTCAATTTTATTTCGATATAAATTCTATTTACATTCGTTTAAAATTGGGGTATAGATATTGGCTATTGAACATGTTCACATATCCATTCGTTTTTAAAGTTAGAACTAATTTTTTTCTTTTTTGATAATACAATCATGTATTTTCCCCTTAGATTTTCTGAGCAACGATTTGAGTCACGTTACGTGAAGCAACTGACTTTATTAGACCGCATGGTGCATTATAAGTGGAGAGTCGAAGCCATGATTAATATCATAAGAATAATAATAATAATATCTTATACTTTAGGACATCTTCGGATGGAAATTTTCATGTAGAAATATTAAAAAATTATCTCATCTGTAGTCGTTCCATTAATTGCACTCAATATACAAAAGTCAGCTTTACTAATATGGATCGGATTTGGTTATATGACGATATGTGATGCATTAATAATCACGGCAAATGCAGCAACTCATTGGGTTTGCTTTACTCATAAATTTAAATGTTTTGTACTACCTTAATTGTGATAATCGTCTTTCATCCTCCAGTTTTATTATTTGATGAAAAATATATTCAATTATGGTATTAATAGCGAGACCCACACACTTCGTAATACACTATTCTAGATACCAAAAATGTCTCGTCTGTCAGGACCCGTGCCCAAGGCGTGTAGGGAAGTCAAGGCAAAATACCATCGGATGAATAGGTCATGTGCTAATTGACAATGGCGTATACTAAGTGCTAAGTGCGCCTAATAATCGCACACCCGCATGCGGATACAGTGAGGGCTAGCGCACTTGCACATTTTTTATTTTGAAAGACCATAACGGCCTTCTAACTAATAAAGAGACTTGCGCTATTCTTTCTATCCTATGTAGGATTAGAAAAGGCAATAATATTTTTTGTTTGTTTTATAAACAAACTTCAACATAGACACGGTAGTTTCTCTCTTCCTCCATTATCAAGTTCCTGACTAGGCACAGTTCATCCTACAAGACTTGTCATATCCTGGTTACATTCTCTTTGAACATTTTTTTACTATTCTTACATTTGTGGCTGTTTGCCCTTTTTGTCAAGCAGGAAGAAGTTGTATATACTCCAGAGCCCGACAACATAGAATATGCTATGGCAATGGAGTGGCGTTCGCTGCAACAAAAATCAGATATTGTGTGGGAAAAAGTTATATAAGGTTAGTATTTTTCAACTTACATAAGGTTAGTATTTCTGAGTGCACCTGTTTTCCCGTGTATCCTACTGAGCATGCGTGTTATGCTGCTAAATTTTTTTTGTTTCCTCTCGTTTTAGCTACAAGGGGAGGAATTGAGAGAGGTCAAGGCAAGGTTGAAGTCCCAGTGAATTGTGGCGGCGTGCAAAAGGGACTTATATTCAGACCCTCGATCCCATTTTCAGGAGTACTGTCTTTTTGCCCTTTAATTTTTTCTAGGTTCTAGACGCGCACGGTTTGGTGTGACACCATCTCTTTGCACTAATTGTCTTATTTACACGTAACTTATCCCAACTAATGGTATAACATACAATGTGCTCAAGCAAGAAATCTGCTAATTTTTTCCCTTTTACTTCAGTTCTGCTAGCTCAAGAGAGACCTACAAGTACCGCACTCCCCGTGTAGTTTTTTTTTGTTGTTGGAAATTTACTATTAAAAATGAAAGAACAATACATTTATCCGTGATGTTCTTTTGTATTGACACTCGTCCATGTTCGGAATGCCCTTTGTGCTCATTCATTGATTGGTCGCATGATATTTGTATTTGTCCTGTGGAGATGTTTTGGTTAGACGCACACTTAAAAGCGTGTTGGGCTGTCTGATTTCAGGGATGCTGGGGAATTTTGCCAATAACTTTGGTGTCTTTTCACTCATTGAGTTTCTATAATTTTGGTGACTTATAATCACTGCATCCACAATTCAACCAAAAAAAAAAAAATTCAGTCTATCCACTGGATTTTCTCCTTTAAGCGTTTGAGTTACTATATTTTACATAAGATTCATACACTCGGGTAACAGGTTTATGACGTTGATTGATAAAAGCTCCTTTACATGGTCTTTAAATCGGCTAGTTTTAGAGTGTTGTGGTTCTTAATATGTTGCTTTTCATGTGTTGTCAAAAGATCGAAACGCCTTGCTGGAAGAAAGATTTGTCTTGATAGCATCTCTAACGCAAGTGCAAACTTGCTGAATGATTATAAGTCTTGCTAAGAACATCCAACTCCATCCATAAAATGGATTCATGACCAAAGTCGTCATTTGCTATCTAGTACGGAATAGACGTGAGTAGTGTTCACAAGAACATCCAAATTTTAAAGTTGGAAAACTTTTAAAATGGAGTAAAACTTTCATGGACGAAATAAAGCGTTCGGTGACAAGTTTGGGTGATTGATTATTCTCAATCCCATCAAAATCAAAGCCGAACTTAGACTTCCATTTGTTTCGTGAAATATTTGACATTTTTTTTTAAATTTTATAATATTTCTTGGTATTTAGCTAAAATCTGAAAATGGGTTGGAAATTGTTCCCCATTGTTTGGAAAGAAAGAGACATTTTTAGATCTCGCACCTCTCCACTTAAAAGTGTCTCCATTGATAACCTTTACGCATGATTACCTTACATGATTAAATCGTGCATCTATTGCTAGAGGTCACGAGGCGGTCCCAACCGTAGAAAACCTGGCCTCCTCCTCCAGAAATTTAGCTCCGGCTTCAGCTGCTCTCGAATTTGGTCATATCCAGTTGAAGCTTCGTCAGATGAACCCTGCCATTGCCGTTGAATTAGAGCTGAGTCCCTCCTCCTTCTCTCATTTTCATTTCTGGTTTCTTATCCATTCAATATCACCGATAGGGTTTTCCGTCCTTTCCTACATTTTCAGAGATCACTATTCCTGTCCCTTCGTAGTGAACACTTGGTTCAGCTTTGTTGATCGGAGAGTTTGAAGCGTTTTGGTTCGCACCTTGATTCTCCAGTACCTGTTCTCATCTTCACCGACGATACTTTCGGAATTTGTTTGTCAACCGAGAACCGCTTAAACAAAGCGTAATGTGTGAATTGTACGAGGTTTGTAGAGACTGTCCTGACTGATTTCTCTCTTTTTGCAGATTGTGTCTATTCATCTTTAGCTTCCAATTGCTATTATCGCTGTCGTCTTCTAAGTCCTCCCAAGGCCACAAAAAGTTTGTCTGGACCCCTCACTCTACTAAGTGGATGCTGAAAATGGTTCTCTTCTCTTGCACACTTAGGAGATGTTGGATATCAGTCAAGTTCCAGCAGCCCCATCCCCGACTGAGCAAAATAAAATGAGCACAAATAACAGTGACCTTTTCTGAGTACTATCATATAAATCTTGCATGGCCAGAATACAAACTTTCAAAGGAAATATGCCTCAATATCATTTTCATGAAATCGACTGTCAACAATAGTTACGTCTCACCCACCGGCTTGGTGGCCCAGTGGTTGGGCGATTACACGGCTGCAGGTCGAAAGTTTGAGTCTTGACTCGAGCGAATAGGCTCACGTGGAAAGCACAATCCTGGGTGCCAGGTGTCTTACCCGGAGTGCCGTGGTGGTGTGTTCCTGCGGCCCTCCCCGGGGGACTAGTCGGGCTTCACCGCCGAGCGTGAGTGTAAGTTCCCCGGCCGCGCGAAACCCCCGGTTATAAAAAAAAAAAAAAAACAGTTACGTCTCAAGATAAACATTGGCAGATTCCCTTTCAAACCATCTATCCTCTTTCAAAAATGGAGATGAGAATTTCATGTGGTCAGAATTCAGATTTGTCAAGCTTGTCATACGGAGGAAATAAATCAATGAAGCAGCAACGGTGAGTTTTTGTTCCTGGATTTATTATTTATCCAGTGAATTAAACATGTCAGTTTGGGAAGTACACATCCAGGAGCTGTAAAACCTATCAAACTGGGACTTAGACGATCTTTTCCATATCATAGCTAGAACTTATATCCAGGCATATAGTCTGCATAGAAACACGGACGAGACCGTTTTTCTTTAGATGAGACAATTACCTTTAAGAAAGATACTCTTTTGTCGTGGAAAATGAATTCAGCCAGAACGATTGATGGTGTTACAGCAATCTTGGACATCTGATAAAAACCCACACTGAACGGTACACGTGAATCACATACTCTTAGAAACAAGCTTCGAATCTAGTGAGGATAACATAAAGTCACACTGCCAAAAGGAAATGAAGACGACCACAATCAGTAAATGCCTAATGCAAAATATGAAGAAGTAAATTCACAACAAGAATAAAAAAAATTGGTTTAACAAGTACCAATCTCCAACTTCGTCAATCATCAAGAGAATTCAATACTGAGTTTAGCTCCATGGTCGTAGTTGGCAATTTTGCATTAAATTCACTTTGAAAATGAGAACAAATGACTATGCTTTCAGATATAAAAGGGTATCGATATTCTACAACAATATCTTTCTCACCTGGCTCAAGGATTTCAAATTCTTCTAAATTTTATTCAATTGTAAGTGGAAGTGGCTCAGATCATAAGTAGTCTCGAGCACATATAAGAGCCTCCACCATGCTTAGGGTCAAGGAGCTACGAAACACATCAAATACACGACCTCCTGTACTAAATGCGATCTCTGAAGGTACAGTTGAGATGGGTACGGTCAAAATATCTCGAGCAACGGAAGAGAGAATAGGATATTTCGAAGAATTTATTTTCCACCAACTTAAGATATCAAATTCAGGGCAATAATGTTCACATCTTTCATCCAAATACTTGTCAATTTCAGTTTTTTCTTCCAAGTATCATTGTCCGGTATGGCTAGAGCCGTCAATATGGGTCAAAGACTCATATTTAATCCATATTTTGTATAAAATAGGTTTTATATGGGTCATTAATTTTTGAAGGACTCACTAAAAATGGGTCAAAAAGATTGAAGTGAAATTAAATGGGTTAAAATTAGGCCATGCATGAAACCCATTTTGACTCATATTGGACCTATTTTCGACCCGTAACTCCCATAAATTATAAATGTGTCTAGGGTCTCAAAGCCTAGACTTTATTATTATTATATTTTAAAATTTTCTATTTTTACAAATGGACCCATGGCATTGTTCGCCGGTTGCCGTCCGCTGCCACGATCGCGATCGTCGTTCGCCTCCGCGATCTCAGTCTCCATCCGCCGCAGCTGTCGCTGCCGTGGTCGCGGTCGCCGTTTGCCACCGCGGTCGCGATGGTGGTCACCGGTAAATAGCAAGGGCATGTTATGCTGCTTGCACATTTCTCTCAAGGAAAACTCCTCAGCTTTTATTGATGTTGGTGACTATGACATGGGCTATATTGGCCAATTCACTGTACCTTTTGATTGACAGACATAATCTATTCGTTTGTGATTTGAATCCTCAAGCTGGAAGGGCATCGAGATCGACTTCCGCGGTTTTTCGTCTTTCGTCACGGTACGGTGACCCCATCTGTTTCGAGCAGAAAAAAAATGGAGCGAGAGTAGACAGGGAGATGCTATAAGCTTTGGGAACAGGTTTATCAAGAGCTAAGTATGTGTGTGTTGTATATCGTCTCAAGTCCCAACTATAGTAGGACCAAAAAAAATAAAATAATAAAAGGGTCCCAGCTACATGTTAGGTGACAGAAAAGAGGAACTTTCGTCCATTTTGTCTTTTTATTTAGCTTGCTCCTAACTTTGGCCGACCAAAGAGAAGATCAAAACATTATGTCTAGTCTCAACCTTTCCGTTGGCTTAAGATGCTAAAGTTCAACAATGTTGTGCTATCAATCAATAATGCCAGACAAACACTGAGATAGAGGAACAGATTTTTTCTACTTTTTTTAAATAAAAAAAATTTCACTAGATTTTTTATTGCATGAAAGTATTTTAGTAATATCAATTTTTATTTTATTTAATAATTTTTTATTATTTAATTTTCTTTTTTATTTGATGTAAAAATTTATCTGATAACATATACATGTGAAAAGCTTAAAATATGTTAAATAAGTTATATAATTTTTCTTAGAATATTAGTGTAATTTGGCAATATAGATCAAAATGGGTCAGGTTGGGTATGGGTTGATTACGGGTTGGGTCGGGTATAAGTCATTGAATATGGGTCAAAACGGGTTAGACGGGTCAATATGGGTCGGACCATATTCAACTCGACCCACCCATTCGACACCTCTAGGTATGGCTAACATACGTTTCAGTCAGAATATCAGCACCAACCACATGCGACTCTTACATGCTTGTCGTGTGTGTGCTCTTTTGCCTCAAGTTGCTATAAATTTAATAACTTGGATGATAAAGGATTCTCATACAGGAGGATATTCTAGATAATCATGGTTTGCTGCTGAAACAACTATGCTGGGGAAAGGCTGAATCATACAGCTGCGAGTATTTATTATTATTATTTTATAGTTTTACCTTTGATGACTGTTGACACTTGATTTTTAATCATTTTTTCTATTGTTAAAGTAATAAAAAATCCATAAAAATTCATAAAATTGAAAAATCAACTTTGGGGACCTTAGCCAAGCCTAGGGAACCAATTTTGACCAAAAAACGATTTTTCATATTTTCAGTATTTTTACGTATTTTTTATTTATTTATTTTCGAAAATTAATAGAAAATCAATAAAAATTCATAAAATTGAAAAATCAACTTTGGGAACCTTAGCCAAGCCTAGGGAACGAATTTTGACCAAAAAATAATTTTTCATATTATATATATTTTAATTTTTTTAAAAAAAAATACAAAAATATTTGAAAATTTTGAAAAAATAACATTTGAGGCCAAAAAATACACAAAGATAGTTAATATTTTTATTTTAAATCTATTTTCATATTGGCCATCGCAAATTCAGAAAAATCCAATTCGAGTCACGTGTTCCTTCACGAGTATAATCTCGAATCGGGCCTAAAAAAATTTAATTTGAGTCAACTTATTTTAACTTTCACTTTTTATGAGTTGTGACATTGTCTTCTAATATTTTAAATTTTCATCTTGGCCCAATTATACCCAGAATGACTTAATTTTGCAAAAGGGCTTTAATTAAATTATACATTATTTTCAGCGACAAGAAATGAGCTTAAATTTGACATGTGGTAAATTTTGGTGTGTCAAAAATTGTGAGGAGATTTGGACTTAAAGAAATATATTTTTTTTCAGGGACTGAATTGTAAATACTTAAAATTCAAGGACTAGAGTGCAAATACCTAACTCTTGAAGGATTATTTTACAAATAATAAAAAGAAGAGTTAGTGGATAAATTAGAATAGAGAAGGGAAGATGAAGAAGAGGAGATGAAGAAGAGAAGTTGGAGAAGAATGGATGGAGAAAATAAGATAAGAATAGAGAAGGGAAGATGGAGATGAAGAAGAGTTAGTAGAGAAATTAGAATGGAAGATAAGAATAGAGAAGGGAAGATGGAGATTAAGAAGAGTTAGTGGAGAAATTAGAATGGGAGATAAATATGGAGAAGGGAAGATGAAGATGAAGAAGAGTTAGTGGAGAGATTAGAATGTGAGATAGAGATGGAGAATGGAAGATGAAAATGAAGAAGAGTTAGTGGAGAAATTAGAATGGGAGATAAAGTTAGTGGAAAAATTAGAATGGGAGATAGATGAGTAGGTTATAAAAGGAGGAAGAAGTGAGCTTGAGAAAGGATTCTTGGGAGGGAGAAAATTTGAAGTGTTTGGGAGAATTTTTTGGAGAGAAAATTTTGGATGTTTGAGAGAGTTTTGGGAGATTGAAGAAAATTTTGAGAGAAAGAAAATACCAAAAGAGAGAGAATTTTGAAGATGATGGGAGTTTAAAGCTAGGGGTTATCATCACAAATTCCTTCATCGATCAATATAAATCAAGAGTTCATCCTCGTCAACGAGCAAACAAATTCAAGCTAAGTGTTTTTATTTATTCATTTATTTATGGTTTTACTCGCAAATTAGCACAAATTGTATACACTTTCTCCATCTCCTTTTTCTTCCATATTTTATGTCAGGAGAAGGATATCTCTACGTCAACAGCAAAAATCTCGTCGAGATGCAAAAATCGGCCCAGACAAGCTCCTAAGCTGTCCACCGATTTCTCAACTGATCTGTGACTAAAAGTCCCTCTTAATTCAAAAGAAACTCTCTATATTGGGAACATAGAGAGCGAAAATCAATTATAGAAATCCCTCCCAAAAAAATGGGAGATAAGTACTCTTTCTACTCTTCTGGTTTTAGGTGCAGATTAGCACATATTTTGTATACTAACACTTCACTCTATTTTATGTCAGGAAGCCGCAGCTCTATATCAATGGTCAATCCTATGGAAGCACAAAATCGGCTTGGAGGAGTCCTCAAGCGCGCACAAATTTCAAATTGTTGAATCAATTCGTTGTATTTCATTTTAAAAAATTCATACCCCAAAATGGAGAGGACAAAGTCCATCCGCAATCTAAATACCTGCACCATAAATCCCAAAGGGAAGAGCCAAGCCAATGCTTAGCCTCCCATTGGAGGTTTTTACTTATAGTAGTTAAATACCTGCAACTTAAATACCTGCACCTTAAATCCCAAAGGGAAGAGCCAAGCCAATGCTTAGCCTCCCATTGGAGGTTTTTACTTACAGTAGTTAAATACCTGCACCTTAAATCCCAAAGGGAAGAGCCAAGCCAATGCTTAGCCTCCCATTGGAGGTTTTTACTTACAGTAGTTAAATACCTGCAACTTAAATACCTGTACCTTAAATCCCAAAGGGAAGAGCCAAGCCAATGCTTAGCCTCCCATTGGAGGTTTTTACTTACAGTAGTTAAATACCTGCAACTTAAATACCTGTACCTTAAATCCCAAGGGGAAGAGCCAAGCCAATGCTTAGCCTCCCATTGGAGGTTTTTACTTACAGTAGTTTAAATACTTGCAACTTAAATACCTGTACCTTAAATCCCAAAGGGAAGAGCCAAGCCAATGCTAGGCCTCCCATTGGAGGTGTTTATTCACTGTCATGTACTTCCTATAATTTAATTTTTGAATCATCAGACCCAAAGGATGAGTAGGTCGTAACACTGCACAGAAGTCGTTAACACACTCCCTCTTTCGGCTTCAGGGAATCTTTAACACTTAAAAAAATATAACAAATAAAAATATATACCATCCATGCATCCTATTTAAAAAGTGAAAACACAAAAGAGAATACCCTACTAGAGCTTTAGGAATAAACCAAGCCTGAGTTGCCGGATTAGGATATCCATGAAATTAAGGTACCGAAAGGGCATTAGTTTTAATTAACTAGTGTAACCAAGTCCCCGAGCTCATAATCTCTTGTTCGCAGGAATAAATTAGTTCTCCCGCTAATTTATTTAGGTTTCTAATCGACCTACCAAGAACGATTAGTGGCGACTCCAAATTTCAAAATCATTTAAACAAAAACCAAAGTTGCGATTCGGTAGGGCTTGGGAGGGTCCGCATTAGGTTAGTCAAATCTAATTAACCTAATAATCCGTTAACCCCTAGAATTAATAAAAATATTTTTAGAGGGTCGCGACAGACTGGCGACTCCACTGGGGACGGGATTTTTAAATTTTCGAAAAAAAATACCAATTGGAATACTTGAATTTTTTCGAAATTTTAAAAGTCTTAGTGGATTTAAGCCAATGAAAATTTCATGGATATCTCGCTTCTGGCGATTTTGCTTGGGACTCATTCTATAGGTGTTATATGTTTTTGCAGGATGAGAGTTATAAGGGGCGGAGTGTTTGGCTAACCCATTTGTTTTGCAGGCTTGGTGTTGGGATTATGTTTAATTTCACACATTTTTAGAAGCGCTGTTTTGATACCAATTGTCGTGCATGTCTTGCATATTCTGAGGATCACAACACCTGCACACACAAGCGTCTAAACCCAAGTCGCGAAATTTTTCCTAGGTAACCATAGATAGGGATCGAATATGCAAAGCTCCTGCGTCGATTGCGCTTGGGTTGACCATATTTTATCCCGCTCATTATCTGAATTGACAATTCTTCCCATTGTGATTTGATTGCGCGGAGGGTAAGGTTGTCAATTCAGATAGTGGGGGCCTTTTAGGTCCATACCCTGTCTCTCCTTCTTTTATTTTCTAGAGTTCACTCCTCACTTGAGTCATGCGCATGACTATGTGATTTGCATTTCTCCAAGGTAAAAGTAAGTTCTCTAATTTTATCTTGTATTTATTTTCGGTCGGTTCATGCTAGGTGTTAGTCAGTTTTTGAGCTTGATATTACGACCATTCTTTTAAAAGAAAATAAAAATTAAATTTGTCCCTCATTTCTTTTAAAAAAATTTTGAAAAAATGATGTGAAAAATCCCTTCATGGGAATTTTATTAACCAATAAGGGATTTTTGTCATGTTTTTATTGCTTCAATAAAAATGAAATTTTCCTGACAAATTTACCTCTGAAAATTTATTTTGATAAAAAGGAAATTCCTTCAAAAATTTTAGTAAACGTCAATAGACTTTGTCACATTCCTTTAAAAAAATAAAAAAAAGAATAATAAATCTGAAAAAAATTCTATATCAGAAATTAACCTATTTCTTCCTAAGGAAATTTTTTTTCTTTCTTCTGATTTCTCTATAAAATAGAAAAAATCAAATTGGACTAATATAGGAGTCATGGACCGACATTTCTTGTGTCGCATACTAATTATATCCTTTTCTTTTGCAGGGAGATCCTAGATACCCCAGACGGGTGTAAAAATTAAGTTCAATAATATATCAAGAATCATCTTCAGAAATACCAAAAGACGAAAAACACCGAGGCTTCAACCGTTAATTATGGGGGGCAAACGAACATTGTCCATCTTTGACAGACAAAGTTGTGTCAATCCGTAAACTTGTATGGGCAGTGTATTCTGATATGACGGTGGATTTATACTGATTAAACATGGGGGCATATTTAATGTATTGCAGAGGATCCCGCGTCTTTTGAAAAACAATATGGATTATATAATCAGAACCCATGAAACAAATACCTTTACCTGATCAAATCAACCAGAGACCGGTCTTAAAATTTCCTCTTATCCGAAACATGCGGAGGGCTTTAGAGGACCGAGGTTCTATTAATGAACGTGGCCCACAGGAATTTCTCCTGACGCTACAGGCGACCGACACGAGCAAGTGGACGCCGAAAGAAACAAAATATGGATAAAAGTGGGCACACAACAGGTGGCCGGATTTACTACCAGCGCACTGATCGAGTTGTCATAGCGTTATTGTTCGTGATCTCAAGATGGATAGTGGGGGCCACCGCCGAACCCATCATCAATGTTCTCGATATCATCGTCTGGAGCAATTAAACAAGAACATCAAGAAGAACATTAAGCCTCGACATCTTCGGTACCTCAAATCGTTCTGTTATGCTATGCGGAAGAAACGATAGCAGGAAAATTAAAAAAAAAAACAAAACAAAACACGTGAAGCTTTTCTTTCATTCCATTCATCAAAGAGTATTACAACAACTCACTGGGGAGGAAAGGTAAAGCCAAACTGGGCCCTGATGACCATTACGAAAGAGCTCAACTGACTCTCCAAACAGTTGATGCTCTGGATACACCGGGCGCTCTCGGGATCAAGCTCCGCGAGCCTAAAGAAGAGGCGATCGCACTTCTCTTTAACCTGGGCCATAGTGGCCTCGTAATGCTCAACGGCAAACTCCAGGTCCGGAACCGCTGCCCTCTCGAAAGCAATGTCTGCCGTAATGTCATCAAGTCTCTCCTGCAGCCAACCACATTTACACCTCATCACAATATTGCCTGGCTCCTGTTCGGCGTAAGTTCGGACCAAGGCCAGACGGTCCACCAACTTTCCCCTCTCACGAACCAGCCACGAAAGCTGATCGTTGGCAAACTTGAGGGCCTTTTTGTGATTATCAGCCACAAACGTAACTGTTGCCAGACGCTCGTGCCGGTCTCGGTAACGGGCTTTCACGACGGCAGTCACAAGGACCGTCTCATAAGCACGGTTATAGGCAGCCAGAAAATTGATGAAGAGGGTCGAGAAGTTCCGGTACTCCTTGCCTAGTTGGGTACCCTCAACAGAAGCAGCGTCCACGGTCCTAAATAAACCGAGGATTTCAGCCTCAATGGTAGAGTTTTTGGCTATATGAGCGTAACCTCTACCAAGAAGATTGTAGAGTCTCTCCCACCCAGCTAGGACTTCGGCGGATAAGGTATGGTTAGGAGAATTGGCCATTTTTGAAAGCAGAATACGAAAGAAAGGGGGAGAGAGGTGAGGCAGATGAGCGGAATGCGAAGATGGTAATCTGCTTTGAAGTAAATATTGATTTCATAGTGACGGTATCAACCAGTCAAGATTTCTCTTATCTACCATTCTCTATTGGCACCACCCTCGTTGGCTCGAATTCCCATCAGATGGCGACTGCGAGCTAAGCGAGTCCGAAATCTCCGCAGAAAGTTTGACGAGACACCGCCACTTTGAAAAAGAAGACGGAAAGATGAGCTGAGTGGAAGACACGGCAAACGTTAGCGAAAAGGAGATACGACTTGTCTTCATTGGAGGACCCGCCAGTAAATCGACGGTGGAGATCTTGACAGGGGCCCTCTATCACGAAAAGAAAAAAGAAGACAAACTGAGCGAGAAACAAGGATTTCCCCTTTGATCAAAAGCTGAATGTCAGATTTTCCCCTCGGTAAATCTAATAGCGCTGCCCGTGAAGAGGGAAGTCGTTGCTATTGCCAGAGAGAGAACTTGTCCCCATTTGATAGTCAGAGTTCATTCGCAAGAACTCGCAGGAGAAAGATAGAGAGGAAGGAGTTCTCGTGGGAGAGGAATTCAAAACCTTCATCATCAAAGCATCGGCTTTCAAAGCCTGTTACGAGAAGGCATCAACGATCTCGTGATCCCTCAAGTCCGAGAAGACATCCCGAGGCGGTCTCGAATCGGCAGTCCTAGATCCAGAAATATGTCGAGTATTAGGGGAACGGGCGCATGTTCAACCCTGGTCAAAGCTGATGAAGTTCCTTACCCTGAGGGTCTACTGGTCATGGCCATTGACGGTAATCCAGTCTCTCTATCAATCCTTGTTACCGTATTAAGAAAATGCCGGTATAAGGTTATAGGTCAAGCAAAGGCGACAGAGGCTTTAGAGATATTAAGGAGGAGTAGTGACCCGTTTGATATCGTCCTCACCGCCATGGTAGGGATTGACATGGATATTTTCACTCTCTTGGAAGTCATCAATTCTAAATTAAACATGCCAGTCCTCGTAATATCGGCAAGCGATGATCAGCAAGCCCTAATGAAGGCTGTCTTAAATGGGGCCCAAGACATCGTAACGAAACCAGTTAGAGTTCAGATGCTTCAAAACATATGGCAGCACGTGGTAAGGAAGCAATTGCACGACCATGAGAACAAGCATCAAGCCTTCAATTTTGTTCCAAGCAACTGGAGAAAGAAGATGAGTTGGTCTCCCGAGCTGCATCGTATGTTTGTTAATGCAGTTCAGCAGCTAGGAATAGATTCGGCACGGCCGCAACATATACTGGAAATTATGAAGGTAGAGGGACTCACTAAAGCAAATGTTTCGAGTCATCTTCAGAAGTACAGAAAAAGGGTGAGAGAACACAATGCAGCTCAGAATCAAGAAAACCAAAGCGGGACTGATCCAAGCCTGAACGTCGAGTCTCCTCGCCACCATAAGTTCCCCAGGTTAGCATGGGGCGAGCCACTTCCCATCATCAACCAAGCTAGTAGCCATGCCATCAATCCCCCATGCGTTAATCAAAGTATCCCCCAGAATCACCCTAATGCTCTTCAAGAGTATAGACCGCAGGAGCAGTGTATTCAGATTCCTTGGTTTGAGCACCAACCTGTGGCTAGAACTCATCCCATGATCAGCGCGCCTGCGCAGCCAGAGAATCAGACAAGAAGTTATCCTGAGCACTTCCACTTCTCTAATCCTCGAATGGAAGGAATTTTTGGCAGCAGGACAGTTGGTGATCCCCACACTTTCTCGAGTAATGATGAAGGCTCCAGCATGAGAAGTCAAATTGCTCATGGGGAGGACCGAATGAGAAATCTACCGCCAGCATTTGCCAACAACAATGCCCAATTCGAGCATCAGTTGCTGGAAGGTTCAAGAGATTACCCAGATGATGAGCTTACTGCCCTGGTCAACCAGTTTAGGGTTGACAGACGTCCCAAGCCGCGATCAGGAGCCAGTGAGTAGGGACTCTCAAACATCGGTTATCCACACCCGAACCAACACGAGACTAGCTGATTATCGAAGAGTCACAGGAGAGGCAGAACTGACCTTGAATAAGTGCACCTTTCATTTCATGCTTAATTCCCCTGCGTATGATATTTTCCAGCTTTCTAGGTGTCTCGATTTAATTCAAGGACAAGGGGGCAATTTATTTATCCCGTCGAATGCGTGAATCCCTTTTTATGCTAGATTTAGGGCGGATTAATTTGTGGCAACGTCGCTGACTGCCATAATGAGAAATGTTGAATGGCCTCACGTAGGAAAATTTCAAGTGAAAAGCCCAGGCGAGCTCGAACACGGGTAACTGTGTGTCGTTCCAATTTACCCTCAATCGTTGCAAAATGCTAAATTGGATTTGTTCCATTCTCACCCAGGGGATTGCAAAGTGCCTCAAGAGTGTCGCAAAATGAAATGACCCAATGGAATGCGATAGGACTCATTCGCCTTCAAGGTAACCTTCAAATTAAAGGAGCCCTCCGGTCCACGGACCCGATGGCATAGAAAATGATGATGGTCCAAGGCAACCCGAAAGAAAATAAGGCCCAACTAAGCAAAGCACTTACGTGGCAAGCTCAAAGTGAAGGGCAACTCGGGACATACAATTCAATCCAGTCCAAATGAAGGAACTTCCTCAATTCAAATTCAATAGAAGTACACACAAGGGTAAAACAGTATCGTTCCAATTTTTCTAGAATATGAAGAACATATACTGCCGCATTCTCTTTCATTTTTGCAGGGGAAGTCTCTACTGGCCAGATTTTCCTGTCTAACATTCCCTATCAGTATCACCTCCGCTACTCGTCTCCAATCTCCAGCCAAGCAAATCCGACGTCTCTACGGCAAAACTAAACGGGACGCCACTACTTTGAAAAAGAAAAGATAAAAAATAAGCTGAGTGGGAGACAAAGACATTTTCGGCAGAAAAGAGATACGAGTCGTCTTTATTGAAGAACTCGCCAGCAAATTGACGGTGGAGACAACAACAACGGGCCCTATCACGAAAAGATGGAAGGAGACGAGCCGAGCAAGAGACACGATAAGAAAAGAGGATTGAGAAAGGCCGGACCCTTGGAAGAAGCAATACAGTTGCTAAACCCACGTTTAATTTTAAAAGAGACGCCATGCTCGGAAGAGGGTCTTAAGGCATAGGCAATCCCTCAGAAAAATTCAAAGAGAGTGAAAACACCGGAAGCGAGTAGCAAATCTTGAGAAATCATCAACCAAATCAAAGATGTCTCAACCCAATACTCCCGAGAGCTATCATTGCCTGCTGAATATGGGAGAGGAAGAGTTCGAAGCCATGTTTGGGATCGAGCCTATGGAGCCTGGCTCTTCCGCCGACGACGTCCAAAATCTCAGTAAAGATAAGGACAATAACGGTAAGGGTCAAAAGAAGCGTTACCGTCGCCATACTAAGGAGCAGGTACAAAGGCTTGAGGATTTCTTCAGAACCTGCCCTATGCCAGACGGCAAACAGAAAATGGAACTGAGTCAAGAGTTAGGACTTGAACCTTTGCAAATCAAGTTCTGGTTTCAAAATAGGCGAACCCGAATGAAGGCTCGTCATGAGCACAACGAAGCCGAGTTTCTAAGAGTTGAAAATGAAAACCTCCGAGCGGAAAACAAGATGTATAAAGAGACTTTTGACTCCGCCACCTGCCCCAACTGCAATAGCCTCCTCCTCACCCTCGATGAAATGTATGATCTGAGGATCGAAAATGCACGTTTAAGAGGTGAGTTAGACCAGTTTATAACAGGATCAAGTTCTGTTGGAGGAGGGTACAAAAGGACCAATGATACTGGATCAGCATCAATACCTCCCGAGGAAGAAGGGACAGATCACCACCAAGCGGACATTGACGATGATCTTTTCGCCATAATCAACCAGTTTGATATCGGTAAAGCATCGGGACTGTGATGCACTTGTTCAGCCAGTGACCACGAGACCTTCAATATGGCCGATGCATACCTAATTTGGGATGAAGCCAGCTGATCATGGGAGAGCCTGCAGAGGAAGCGGAACTAATCCTGAATGAGTGAATGTGTTTTATTTCCTTGCGTGATGTGTTTTTCTGCTTTTATGAATGTGTAAAAGCAAGGAGTAATAATCCGACTTCCCCCTATTAAATGCTCGAATCCGCCACCTCACCAACCTCGCGACGAATTGATGGCGAGTGAAAATCTGCATAAACCTGAAGGGTAACTCCGTATCGTTTCAATTTACCCTCAGTTGCTCCAAGTTTTAAAATTAAGCCCCTTCTATTCTCAGGAAATTGCAAATCGACCCGAGAACGCAATCATATCCGAATACAGGTTGGATAAAATTTGGGGGCAAATCAACTCATGGGCATTACCACGGGATAGACAGCTTCGGACAAAGGAAAGTACAAGCGAAAGACGCGAACAATCTCAGAAATGGGTAATTCTGTATCGTTCTAATGTGCACATAATCATCTCAAGTCTTGAATTGTCTTATTCCATTCTTAACAGGGATTGCAAATTACCTCGAGAAATACCGTAACATGGCCCAAGGTGATACAACAGGGCTGCGTTATCCCCAAGGATTAACCTTGAAAAGAAAGCCCCATGGACACCTACGGTCCAATGGACCGAATGGTATGGGGGATGACAGTAGGTCCGAAATATTCCGAGTTCGATCCCCAAGGGTGGAGAATGTTGTATGTATTATAAATAAATAAAACAACTTTTTGTGCATTTCTTTTTTTACAAACAGGAATACTCGACGAGTAATATCAAAGTCAGTATTTTACCATAGTCTTCCCATAATGGTGAGGCGCCCAACAAAAGTCGAGGAAAATTCAATCCAACAAAACTGGTAAAAGACTCGTGCAAGACATTCAAGATGAAGGGTAAATCAGTATCGTTTTCAATTTATCCCTTTTAATACTGGCTGATATGTCTCTTTTTCTTTTTACAGGAAATATTTACACTAACATTTAACATGTTGAAGGAGACAAATCCAAAAGAAAATTATGATCATCTGACAAGATCTATTCTGGTGAAAAATGGGGCAAATTGATCACAAGCTCTGAAGCGAAAAAGCAAATATGTCTTCCTTATCTCGTTGGATTTCGAGAATAATTTCTCTGCTTTTTACAGGGGCATTCAACCGCTAAACCGTGGCGGTCGCTGTCATTAAACAAACCGAAATGCTCCCTCACCCATATGCTTCATCACGTAGAGACAAAGTTTGAGACGAACCACCCCTCGACATAAGGAGTAGGCTTCCCAATTTGTTCGGTCCGCCCACATACCAGGGGCAATTTAAATCCGCCCATATTTGCACATTATATAAACACACGTAATGCTAAAAAATTGTCACATCTGCATTGTGCTTACACAGTTCATGAATTATGTATGACTATTCCGTGTGTTTAACTTACCAACTCCAATTTAGAGCATAAACTGCACAGGAGACATCAAATGTGCAGAATGGGGCATGACAGGATGAGGAAAGGCAAACCATTTCCACGCAAGTCTAACATTTTAATTTACAGATAAACAGCCTTTCCCCAGAGTGAGAGAAGGCCCTTTCGGATTGAAGTCCCCCATTCAGATTACATTCGAGGCGTTCATACTATGAGAACCTCCTTAAACAGAATTGGTAATGCAAGCTTGACAGAATAGTTTTGCATGATCCATATTTGGATTGATTGCATCATGAGTTATCACACAGACTACTTCTAATCATTGCCGACTTGGTTGAATAGTTTTACATGAACCGATCAACTCATTGATGAAAATGCTTGCACATGTTACCTCTGATACTGTCTGACAGGCAACACATTCCCAATGTTCAAACTACCTTCCAAAGTCTTGAAATTCATTCAGCGATTATTGAATGAACAAGCCTGGTTGTCGAGAAGCCACCAAACATTTCTTCCAAATTCTCAGGTAAGTATATCTTCAACCTGAACCTTTCAAGAGAATGAATTCTGACGGTTGTTGGGGTACTCGAATCCATTGCGGTACATACAGGTATCCACCTTCTTCAATAAAGCATGATTTATCTCAAGGACAGAAATGTTCGAGACCTTTTGATCTCTGCCTCTTTGGTTTATTCCTAAAGCGACAGGATAATATAATTTGGGTTTGAGCTTCTGCAGGATTCCTAATCTTTCCAGATTCCAGAATGGCACCCTTTGAGGTACACCAAGTCCTTCTTACAGGCAAAATAAGTCCTTCTTACAGGCAAACCAAGTCCTTCTTACAGGCAAATCAAGTCCTTCTTATAGGCACAAAGTCCTTCTTACAGGCAAATCAAGTCCTTCTTACAGGCAAAACAAGTCCTTCTTACAGGCACAAAGTCCTTCTTACAGGCAAATCAAGTCCTTCTTACAGGCAAAACAAGTCCTTCTTACAGGCACAAAGTCCTTCTTACAGGCAAATCAAGTCCTTCTTACAGGCAAAACAAGTCCTTCTTACAGGCAAATCAAGTCCTTCTTACAGGTACAAAGTCCTTCTTATAGGCACAAAGTCCTTCTTACAGGCAAATCAAGTCCTTCTTACAGGCAAATCAAGTCCTTCTTACAGGCAAATCAAGTCCTTCTTACAGGCAAACTAAGTCCTTCTTACAGGCAAACCAAGTCCTTCTTACAGGCACAAAGTCCTTCTTATAGGCAAATCAAGTCCTTCTTACAGGCAAACTAAGTCCTTCTTACAGGCAAACCAAGTCTTTCTTACAGGCACCAAGTCCTTCTTACAGGCAAATCAAGTCCTTCTTACAGGCACAAAGTCCTTCTTACAGGCACAAAGTCCTTCTTACAGGCAAATCAAGTCCTTCTTACAGACAAACAAAGTTCTTCTTACAGGCAAACAAAGTCCTTCTTACAGGCAAACAAAGTCCTTCTTACAGGCAAATAAAGTCCTTCTTACAGGCAAACTAAGTCCTTCTTACAGGCAAACCAAGTCCTTCTTACAGGCATAAAGTCCTTCTTACAGGCAAACTAAGTCCTTCTTTCAGGCAAACCAAGTCCTTCTTACAGGCAAACCAAGTCCTTCTTACAGGCATGAAGTCCTTCTTACAGGCAAATCAAGTCCTTCTTACAGGCAAACAAAGTCCTTCTTACAGGCAAAACAAGTCCTTCTTACAGGCAAATCAAGTCCTTCTTACAGGTACAAAGTCCTTCTTATAGGCACAAAGTCCTTCTTACAGGCAAATCAAGTCATTCTTACAGGCAAATCAAGTCCTTCTTACAGGCAAATCAAGTCCTTCTTACAGGCAAACTAAGTCCTTCTTACAAGCAAACCAAGTCCTTCTTACAGGTACAAAGTCCTTCTTATAGGCAAATCAAGTCCTTCTTACAGGCAAACTAAGTCCTTCTTACAGGCAAACCAAGTCTTTCTTACAGGCACCAAGTCCTTCTTACAGGCAAATCAAGTCCTTCTTACAGGCACAAAGTCCTTCTTACAGGCACAAAGTCCTTCTTACAGGCAAATCAAGTCCTTCTTACAGGCAAATCAAGTCCTTCTTACAGGCAAACAAAGTTTTTCTTACAGGCAAACAAAGTCCTTCTTACAGGCAAAGTAAGTCCTTCTTACAGGCAAATCAAGTCCTTCTTACAGGCAAATTAAGTCCTTTTTACAGGCAAATCAAGTCCTTCTTACAGGCACAAGTCCTTTTTACAGACACCAAGTCCTTTCTACAGGTACCAAGTCCTTCTTACAGGTATCTCCATGGGGTGACCTACCATACGGGTCAAATCTCAATCAAAATTTAATCAGTAGAATCCTTTTATTAGGAATCTACCATGGTACGACCCACCATATGGGTCAAATGGTATGACCCACCATACGGGTCAAATTTTAATTCAATTTTTAATCAGTAGAATCCTTTTATTAGGAATCTACCATTGGTTGATCCACCATACGGGTTCAAGTTCAACCACCCTAAAGTTTTTTTTTTATATAACGAATCCTTAGGTTCTCATTTCATTTTCAGTGGAACAATCATGTCACGACTCTTTTTATTTACTTGTATTGAGTCGATAAGAATTCAGGTGTCATCTCGTCTTTGAAATGAACCTCTACCGAGCTTCCTTTCAAAGAGGGGCAGCTGTTGACACTTGATTTTTAATCATTTTTTCTATTGTTAAAGTAATAAAAAATCCATAAAAATTCATAAAATTGAAAAATCAACTTTGGGGACCTTAGCCAAGCCTAGGGAACCAATTTTGACCAAAAAACGATTTTTCATATTTTCAGTATTTTTACGTATTTTTTATTTATTTATTTTCGAAAATTAATAGAAAATCCATAAAAATTCATAAAATTGAAAAATCAACTTTGGGAACCTTAGCCAAGCCTAGGGAACGAATTTTGACCAAAAAATAATTTTTCATATTATATATATTTTAATTTTTTTAAAAAAAAATACAAAAATATTTGAAAATTTTGAAAAAATAACATTTGAGGCCAAAAAATACACAAAGATAGTTAATATTTTTATTTTAAATCTATTTTCATATTGGCCATCGCAAATTCAGAAAAATCCAATTCGAGTCACGTGTTCCTTCACGAGTATAATCTCGAATCGGGCCTAAAAAAATTTAATTTGAGTCAACTTATTTTAACTTTCACTTTTTATGAGTTGTGACATTGTCTTCTAATATTTTAAATTTTCATCTTGGCCCAATTATACCCAGAATGACTTAATTTTGCAAAAGGGCTTTAATTAAATTATACATTATTTTCAGCGACAAGAAATGAGCTTAAATTTGACATGTGGTAAATTTTGGTGTGTCAAAAATTGTGAGGAGATTTGGACTTAAAGAAATATATTTTTTTTCAGGGACTGAATTGTAAATACTTAAAATTCAAGGACTAGAGTGCAAATACCTAACTCTTGAAGGATTATTTTACAAATAATAAAAAGAAGAGTTAGTGGATAAATTAGAATAGAGAAGGGAAGATGAAGAAGAGGAGATGAAGAAGAGAAGTTGGAGAAGAATGGATGGAGAAAATAAGATAAGAATAGAGAAGGGAAGATGGAGATGAAGAAGAGTTAGTAGAGAAATTAGAATGGAAGATAAGAATAGAGAAGGGAAGATGGAGATTAAGAAGAGTTAGTGGAGAAATTAGAATGGGAGATAAATATGGAGAAGGGAAGATGAAGATGAAGAAGAGTTAGTGGAGAGATTAGAATGTGAGATAGAGATGGAGAATGGAAGATGAAAATGAAGAAGAGTTAGTGGAGAAATTAGAATGGGAGATAGAGTTAGTGGAAAAATTAGAATGGGAGATAGATGAGTAGGTTATAAAAGGAGGAAGAAGTGAGCTTGAGAAAGGATTCTTGGGAGGGAGAAAATTTGAAGTGTTTGGGAGAATTTTTTGGAGAGAAAATTTTGGATGTTTGAGAGAGTTTTGGGAGATTGAAGAAAATTTTGAGAGAAAGAAAATACCAAAAGAGAGAGAATTTTGAAGATGATGGGAGTTTAAAGCTAGGGGTTATCATCACAAATTCCTTCATCGATCAATATAAATCAAGAGTTCATCCTCGTCAACGAGCAAACAAATTCAAGCTAAGTGTTTTTATTTATTCATTTATTTATGGTTTTACTCGCAAATTAGCACAAATTGTATACACTTTCTCCATCTCCTTTTTCTTCCATATTTTATGTCAGGAGAAGGATATCTCTACGTCAACAGCAAAAATCTCGTCGAGATGCAAAAATCGGCCCAGACAAGCTCCTAAGCTGTCCACCGATTTCTCAACTGATCTGTGACTAAAAGTCCCTCTTAATTCAAAAGAAACTCTCTATATTGGGAACATAGAGAGCGAAAATCAATTATAGAAATCCCTCCCAAAAAAATGGGAGATAAGTACTCTTTCTACTCTTCTGGTTTTAGGTGCAGATTAGCACATATTTTGTATACTAACACTTCACTCTATTTTATGTCAGGAAGCCGCAGCTCTATATCAATGGTCAATCCTATGGAAGCACAAAATCGGCTTGGAGGAGTCCTCAAGCGCGCACAAATTTCAAATTGTTGAATCAATTCGTTGTATTTCATTTTAAAAAATTCATACCCCAAAATGGAGAGGACAAAGTCCATCCGCAATCTAAATACCTGCACCATAAATCCCAAAGGGAAGAGCCAAGCCAATGCTTAGCCTCCCATTGGAGGTTTTTACTTATAGTAGTTAAATACCTGCAACTTAAATACCTGCACCTTAAATCCCAAAGGGAAGAGCCAAGCCAATGCTTAGCCTCCCATTGGAGGTTTTTACTTACAGTAGTTAAATACCTGCACCTTAAATCCCAAAGGGAAGAGCCAAGCCAATGCTTAGCCTCCCATTGGAGGTTTTTACTTACAGTAGTTAAATACCTGCAACTTAAATACCTGTACCTTAAATCCCAAAGGGAAGAGCCAAGCCAATGCTTAGCCTCCCATTGGAGGTTTTTACTTACAGTAGTTAAATACCTGCAACTTAAATACCTGTACCTTAAATCCCAAGGGGAAGAGCCAAGCCAATGCTTAGCCTCCCATTGGAGGTTTTTACTTACAGTAGTTTAAATACTTGCAACTTAAATACCTGTACCTTAAATCCCAAAGGGAAGAGCCAAGCCAATGCTAGGCCTCCCATTGGAGGTGTTTATTCACTGTCATGTACTTCCTATAATTTAATTTTTGAATCATCAGACCCAAAGGATGAGTAGGTCGTAACACTGCACAGAAGTCGTTAACACACTCCCTCTTTCGGCTTCAGGGAATCTTTAACACTTAAAAAAATATAACAAATAAAAATATATACCATCCATGCATCCTATTTAAAAAGTGAAAACACAAAAGAGAATACCCTACTAGAGCTTTAGGAATAAACCAAGCCTGAGTTGCCGGATTAGGATATCCATGAAATTAAGGTACCGAAAGGGCATTAGTTTTAATTAACTAGTGTAACCAAGTCCCCGAGCTCATAATCTCTTGTTCGCAGGAATAAATTAGTTCTCCCGCTAATTTATTTAGGTTTCTAATCGACCTACCAAGAACGATTAGTGGCGACTCCAAATTTCAAAATCATTTAAACAAAAACCAAAGTTGCGATTCGGTAGGGCTTGGGAGGGTCCGCATTAGGTTAGTCAAATCTAATTAACCTAATAATCCGTTAACCCCTAGAATTAATAAAAATATTTTTAGAGGGTCGCGACAATGACCAATTTTAATTTTATATTGTTCATCATGAATCTAGCTGAACGAGGTTATTGGGAAGCAGAATGTTTGATGGGCTGTGGAGTGGTGCGGTTTAGACCTCTTAGGACAGACGTCCAAAATCAACCTGACAAGGCTATGATACCGGTGTTAGTCTCTAGAATTATGTGGAAAAGAAAGAAAAATCTTCGACAAGAATAGGGATAATTGCATGGCTAAGTTGGTGATTAGTGTCTATAAGTAGAGGAACATCAGTTTCCTGAAGTTGCATCTCCCACACAATTGCTCATATCATAGAGCCAGCTAAATGTTGCTTGTGGATACATAATTCTGTCCAAAAGCTAGTCTTCCCTTCACCTTTTTCATCACTTATATTTGCCTCTTTCAAAGAAGTAGTTCCTGAAGTTGCATCCCTTGTACAGGCTTGGGAATAATATTTTGGTCCATTAGTTTTTCCACAAAAACAATGCTTGGGAATTAGAACTGTTGGCATTCCACTAAACCTTTTATAAGCTACAATATAATTCTTCAATTGGAAAGGAATATGCTATACTTCTATGGCAATGGTGGAAGTCAAGGGAATTCACAGTGAAACACTTATGTTGAACCTTGATTTTGTTCTTACTCACTTTGTTCATGAACTGCCTAAATTTAAAAATTTAAAAACCAAATGTAGTTCGCCTGTTACAAAAGCCAAAGTCTAGGACACATTGGACCCTGACTATTAAAGAGGATATCAAATGTATTCCTTGGTATGGGTTGAAGAAGCAATGCTACTAACGTTTTCCCCAGAAGGCAACTGGGGAAACGAACTTCCCAGCATAAGTTTCTTTCACTGTTTGGAAAAGGGTCTCGCCCATTCTCACTACGGACTCCTTCCAAAAAAAAAGAAAAGAAAAGGGCATAGAGTTTCAGACAGAGGACCTTTTTGTACATCAAGAGGAAACTCTCTTTATCTAGTTTTACATGATTCTCGATCGTGCTGATTCTAAGCTTCTTAAGACTCTATGGGGATCTCTTGGATCAGATAAGCATGCGTAGAATATGAGAGAATTCCCTTCAGTTTAGAGGAAGTCTGGCTTTGTTGGATTTCCGTTGGTTCTATGCCAGTTTCAAGAAGGGAATTTGACAGAAATAGCGCTTCTATTATTCCTTTAGCAGGAGGATAATCTGGAACGTCATTATGTTTGGTATGCTTGAAAAGGATCCCATGGTTCTCATCAATACTTTGATGGCATTATAAGTGCTCCACCGCTAGGTGCGTCAAATGAGTGGGTTGGGTTGAGTTTGGATTGGATTGGATCGATTATGGTCCGACTCATATTGAACTATTTAACCCGTTTTAACCCATTTCTATACAGTGCAAATCTAGTGACCTATATCCGATTAAACCCATACCAAGACCCAACTGTGTTATTTAAACTTTTTTGTGTTTCACCAAATTACAGAATACTTGTTCCTTATAATTTTTTTTTTGAAAAAAATGATATTTCTAAAACACTTTTATGCAATACAAATCTTGTGAATTATTTTTTTTATAATTTTTATTAAAAATTATTTTTTATTTTTTTAAAATGTACTCTTTCTCTTTATTCTTATTCTTATTTTTATTTTCTCCCCCCCTTCCGAAATCTGGTGACCAGTGGCTGGCGAAGGCAGTGGTTAGTGGTCGGCGGCAGTTGCCTGTGTTAACAAAACATATTAAATGAAAGAAATTGACAATTTTTTTAATGCTTGGCTTCACTCCAGGCAACCATGCATTAAGAAGTAGTAGGGGAGACCACTTTGCTTTTATTGTTGCTTATCTATGAGTTTTGAAATGGTCTACACATAGAAAAACATTGTTTAGATTGATCATACCCTCTTTCAGTCTCACAAACAAATTTGTTAAAAAAGAAATTACAAAAAAAGAAGAAAACGATTATGATGTGTTGATATCAGAAGTTAGACAGCTTAGGCGATACCCATGTCCATCTCTTTGCATCAGAAGCAAAAGCGCACATCACATCTCAGCTTAGGCGACACCCATCACCGTCTTAACTCCTTCAGCAAAATCAGCTTTTCTCTCGAAATTGTCGGCATGATTTGGGGCATGGGACTCCTGCAAGATGCCAAATCATCGAATTGATTTGGGGTTTTAAGGTTCACATGGATGAAGAAAGAGACGAGAGACGCTTGGAGACCATCGCGGTCGCTGACGTTCGATACGCCGTTGAGACTCACGCCAAATCATCAAAGATGATCAAGCCGAGTTGTCGGAGATGATTTGGGGCTTTAGGGTTCGAGAACTAAGAGAGACGGTGGAGAGAAGAGGCGTGGAGAGGGAGGGAGGGCGGAGGACGTTGTTTTGGGTCTTGATAGAATTAGTAAGTTATCTAAAAAATGGCATCGTTTTCAAGACGTGGATAAATTGGCTGAGTGTATTTGCCACGTAGGTGAGAGAAATTATTAAAATATGCCACGTTAATATTTTCCGTTAACTACGTTAGTCGGAATTAACGGAAAGGCCTAATTGAACTAAGTTGAAATGTTTTAGGACTTGATTGTACTTTTTGTAAAATTTAGGACTCAATTGTACTATGGTGACAAATTTTAGGATTTCTAGTGAACATATACAAAAAATTTTGACAATTTTTCGATTGAGTTGTATTGCTCAGAAACAAGTGATGTGGATACCGGTCGTCTTACGTAGCACGGTCGGTACTTTCGTAAATAAATTTTAAAAACATTTTTTTGAATTTATTTTGACTTGCTTTGCTCTTTTTTTTTTTTTTCCCTTTGTGGTCAGTGGAGGTCTCCAACGACCCTCGTCGACCTCAAAGGCCTCGCCTAGACTAGATGATAGCTGCCTAGCCAAATCTGTGCGAGGCTGCGAGAGGGCTGCCCCACCAGTTCTGGGTGAGGTCCCCTACTAGCTATGAAGGCCATGGGCGTGGTAGGCCTTACCCAAATCTGACTAGGGCCTTCACGCCCTCACCTATGATTGGAGGCGAGGGTGGCCGGTAACCCTCATTGTCCCCAACCCAATGGAAAAGAACAAGCAAAGAGAACAAAAAATAAAAAATAAAAAAATTCAAAAACAAAAAAGCCAATTTTTATTTAGGAAAATAAAAAAATTAGAGAGAGAATCTCTCCTTGATTGAGTTTGTGATCCTCAACAGATTTTTCTTGGCACAACGCGATTTTACTTGCTCATCCCAATGCTATCATTTCGTGCATTGCTCCGAGTATGCAACGGACGAAACCTGAAAACAGAAATCCACATGCACATGCAACTATCAAATGATATTATTAGCTGGCCATCAAGCAACCAAGCATGGGTGCTCAGCTCACTCCAACTATTGGTCGAGGAAGTAAATTTCGTATCTACCTGATGTGTGCCAATTGATAAATTCATCTTAGCCCACAAAATAGGAGAAAGGCTTGAACGTCATCACTTTTTTTTGGACACTGTAATTTTTTTTTATCATCAAAAGCGACAGGGAATGGATACATATATGGAGATAACTGATCTGTGTCCTGACTGAACTATAACATACTGCTTAATAAATCAATTTTCCATGAAAAGATAAATTCATAAATTATTCATAGGGTCTACAACATTTCCTTATTTTAAGCTTTCATTATGTACAGTGGAGGAGCACTATCACTTTGACGCTATAGGGCGCAAGTACTTGTACTTCCCTATTGTCTCGCTTGACTTTTCTACCATTTGTTCCTTAATTAATCTAAGCATGAAAACCACATAATTTGTGTTTTTAAATTTATAAATTTTAGGAAGAATTCCAAATAAGGGCCCGAAGTACTCTCATTTTCTCAAATAAGATCTCCAAATAAACCTTTTTTCAAATAATAGCTTAAAGTGGCATAGTAGATATAAAATAAGAGCTCGTGACCCCTACCCAAATCTGGGAGCAAGCCCTCACCTTTGGTCAATAGGGTCGTTGGTCTTGGCCAAGGCATCAATGAGCCTGCTCCCCCGCCCCCCCTCCCTCTCTCTGGGCGATGGGATGGTTGCCCCTCCCATGCTGCGTATGTCTCTATGTGTGTTTTTGAAGATTTTTATGAAAACAGTAAAAGGAAAAGACAAATAAAGAAGGGAAAAAATCAACTATAGGGTAATGACGGAAATACCCTTGAAATCATGCCCTTTTTTTAGCCTTCAAAGCTACTTCAAGCCTCATTTGAAATAAGATTCACTTTAGATCCTTGTTTGAGAAGATGGTGGCACTTTATGCCTTTATTTGAAATGAGGTTTACTTGCGATCATTATTTGAGAAAATGAGAGCACTTCAAGCTCTTATTTGAATTTTTACCTAAATTTTATATAGGTAGTGTGCTTATCAATTTAAAGATGCTCAGACATGGAAGGCAAGGGCTTTTAATGGGAAAAATTACAAAAATGTTATAAAGCTATTATAATTATGTCAATTCAATCTTAAATTTTATTTTTGCCAATTGAGTTTTAAACCTTTTGTATACGTAATTTTAGTCGAAAATCCCTGACATGGTGTGACCGGTGTTGACGTGACCAATTTTTAATAATAAATTTTTTATTTTATTTTATTTTTTATTTTTTCGTGTTCTTTCTCCAATCGGCTACCAAGCTCCGCGATTAGCAAGAGGCTAGGATTGCACGAAGGTTACCCCCACTAGCCACCGGCAAGGGTGAGTCTTGCCCACTTTTGGCAAGGTCTACAAGGCCGGCCTCGCCATCGCTGAGAGTTTGGCGGTCGGCTAGAGAAAGAAGGAAAAAGAAAAAAAAGAAAAAAAGTCCTAAATCTATTATCAAATAAAATAATTCATACAAAATATTAAAATGCTATTAACAATTGGCCCATGTTAATAGCAGCTCAAGGAGCTGGGCGAGAAGGTCCCTGGCCTTGTGAAAGAGAAGGTCGAGGCCAAATTGAAGGCCTCTGGTTAAGTGCAGCCATTGTGTACTTTATGGCTTGGATTTAACCACCCGATATCGCATTCTTGAGGTCCTTCAATTTGGCCTCGACCTTCTCTTTCACAAGGCCAGGGACCTTCTCGCCCAGCTCCTTGAGCTGCTATTCGGTATGGTATCACGGGGAGTCTGCCTGGTTCTTCATGATTATAGCGTCCCTCTGCTCTGCCTGGAAAATTGTCGAATTTTCATCGTCACTACATAGGCAGACTTCACAGTACCAATCTTCAGGGACTTCATAGCAAATTTGGGCCGCGAAGTAACTGGACTTGAGGAATATGAGAACAAATAAGATGAAAACCATAACATTTTTTCATTTCGCAGGAATGTTCAAGCTAGATATGATTTAGGGGAGAGATCATACATATGTTGCCGAGCGTGACAAGTCGAGCACGCCATCAGCAACTCAGCCCAACCAAAATCACCACATATATCACAAGGATCATGCTGCCAGAAAAAGAGATTTGATCATAAGGGAAGACTGGAAATTGCAAAAACATGAAGAAAGTCAAGAAGACAACAGCCAAATCAACACTTGACAGAAGATATATAGCCCCATCATTTATAATCGACTCGTGTGTAGGATTATATTTACAGGACAACCTTTTGGTTTGGCAACATGAGAGTCCATCGGATCATCACATGGCAATACAAAATGGCAAGAAATCATGAGTATCAGACTGAAATGCAAACTAGTCGAATTTTTACGCTCTCTGTGTAAAGATTACAGCTCAAACAAAGAAGATACCGTCGATCTTGCCTCAGCTGCTCCTAAGCAAAGAAAGAAGGACCAAAGACGGGCCCAAAAAAGGAAAAAAGTTCGGGGTGGTTCATTTGATCTGAAAGAGTGGAGCAGAGAGATCTGCCTAGAGAATGAGTCAGAGGTTCTCTTCTCTCTCTACTTGTTTGCTCCCTAGAGATTAGATGGGAGATACCCTTCTTGCGTTCCTCTCCCCGGTCTCTTGTTTTCAGTCTTCCCAAAGAGAGGCTGAGAAAGGTTCGAGGGGTTTCAGCGATAGCGAAAAGGAAGGGATGTAGAGAGGATTTGAATTCCGTTATCTGTGTCGAGCGGGAATGCCGCTTTCTTCAAACTTCCAATGGCTTCCTATTTTCTTGGCTTAAATTTAGCATTAGATTAGAGAATTTAAAAGGGAAAATGATTAGCTAACGGTGACCAAATCGCAAAAAGAAAAAATCTCAGTATGTGGATTTTTTTTTTCCATCAAAGAAAAGATTTAAGTAAACTGAAAAAAATAAAAATTTCGACTTTTAATGAAGTAATATATCATTCTCCACCTTAAAAAATTTGGGGGATACGTGACTATTTGATATACTTTGAACTTCCAATTATTTAGTGTTTTGCTGGCAATGAACCCATTATCGTGGAGAAAAATACATTATTGTTATATTGATTGCAAGAAAGTAAGAGGTATTTGTTGACGTTGAATTATAGTTGATGTCTGTCATTAATTATTATGGACATAAAATGTTTACTTTTTTCTCCTAATATCATTTAGATGCATGGGGTTCGTATTGCATTTTTTCATCTATGAGATGTGCATAGATGGGATAACTTTTTTCATCTTATTATTCTCATCTAAATCTTTTCTTTTAATTCATCTTTTTTGTGCACAATGGTACCAGTGGTACTTCAGAGAGTCCTTCTATAACGATTTGATTTGAATGAAAGCAATGAGAAGCCATTTCATGGCAAGGGATTTCGTTATGAGTTGTAAAGCTAACATTTTAAATGCTTTTCATCTTTAAAATTTAGTAGATGATATTTATGATTTCTTTTAAATAATTAATAGTATTTTTCACTTATGATTATCTATATTTCGGTATTTAAATTGCTTTTTCCATTCTTCATACTCAAAATGTTCCACTTACAGCGATTTTTCCCCTTGTGATTTCAGCATCGTTGGCTAATAATTTTCCTTCTCAAATCCTCTAATCTCATCCTGAGTTAAGTCAACAAAAGGGGAAGTCATTGGAAACTAAAAACAAATGAAACCGCTAGAACCAGCCTCCCTGTTTCCTCCATGAAAAAGTGTGGCTGATGTTGGACCATTTCCACCTTCACAAAAGCCTTACCGCTAGGCTGGCAGAATTCTGAACAAAAATGCAATCCGCACAAGCACAACGACACGTAAAAGTCTAAAGAAGGAGAGTACTTCAAATCTGCCAAAGCCAGTTCAAGTAGTCGAAGGATATTGCTAATTTGCCATTGCTAGGAGTAATCTGCTTAAATTGCTTTTTATGCGCAACATGTTATGCATCCATATTTTCCAGCACTAGGCTCATCCGTCATATCAAGCTAATCGCTTTTATTTTGTCTTTATCTTTTGCCACACCATTTGACTAATATGATAACAGGCTGCAATTTGCATGGGAATTAGTCACCTTTTAAGGCTTTCTTGGTACGGAAGTTCTATGGGAAAATAACGAATTTTTTTTAAACTTATTGCACTTGTGCCAATTCAATCCTAAATTTTTCATGTTAGTGAATTGAGTTCTAAAATATTTAACAATTTGCCAATTGAGTTCTATTGTCCTGAAACTGATGATGTGGACGCCAGCTATCCTATGTGGCATGGCTGGCGTTGTCGTGAATAATCTTTAACAATAAATTTTCAAATTCTTTTCATTTTTTTGTTATTTTCTTTGCTCTTTTTTTTTTTTTGTGTGGACGGTGAGGGTCTCCGGCGAGCTCGCCAATTGTGAAGGCTACCTAGTCAGATCTAAGTGAGTTCAAGAGGGCTACCTCGCTAGATTTGGGTGAGGTCCTCTGCCGGCTACGAAGGCCATGGGCTAGGCAGCCCATGACTGTAGGTGAGTGTGATGACCTAAAATTCCACCAGATTAGATTAATGAGCAGAAAAGGGACAATGACGGGTTTGAATTATTTGGTGGTGACAACTTGGGGCTAATTATTTTGCTATGGATTATTAGACCTTAGCTTGTCGATGGGCGCGACATTATTAATCGTTAGAAAAATTTTGAGTGATAATCATTTTAGATCACAAAGGAATTATTCGCACCAGAATTGCTTCACGGTTTAGAGCATGAAGCTTTAATCAGCCCCACTCCCACCGCCTCAAGCCCTCTGTTTAAGGGCATGTCTTTCTCCATCCTTCCCGTTTCTTTTCCTCCCCTTAGTGGATGACCGTTTCCCCTCTCATCTCTCTCTCATTTTTCTCACTTCTCACTCCCGGTTACACTCTCACTTGAAACATTCTCTCTCTCTCTCTCTCTCTCTCTCTCTCTCTCTGGTGATGCCATAGTTTGATGACGGTGGTCTGCGAGCTTCTCTCATCTCATGCTCGGCTTCGCTTGACGCTTGCTCTTGCCCCTGTAGAGGTTGTCTCAAACGTGGACATTGAAAGGTAATATGCCCCTGTAGAGGGTGTCTCAAACGTGGACATTGAAAGTTAATATGTGAGGTTCGTGAATTGCAAGTTAGTTTTCTTGGTTACATTGTCGTTGTTTAGCATTTGGGTGGATTGAATTTGGGGATGGATCACCTTGTTGATCATTCGAATGGCATGAAATGCGGACTTAGGCCCTAAGGGTGTTCGGCCATGAGTTGTATAAGGGGTTTACTACTCAAATATGTGCCACGTGGTTTTGTTAGGGCATTATGATTTGGAGACCTCATATTACCAGAGTTAGGTGTTTGAACTGCTTGTTTCGATGTTGCTTGAGCAAAAACCATCGACTCATACTATTTGGATATTCGGTTATGAACTAATTTAAGAGGCTTTTTGCAATGTCGAGTAATTTGGTTGTTGACCTCACCTAATTGAATGATCCACTAGATAACTTAGTTGTTTGCTTAGATATTCTTCTTACTGAGGTTTGGCTCACTCTTGTGGATTTAACCTTTTTTTAGATAAGCTAGCCATTTGAAAATTAGTGGGCATGGATGGTGGCATTGATGAAACAAAACGGGGGGGGGTGGTGATTAAGACGGAAGCAGTTATGTTTTTGTCATTGTCACCCAGTCATTTGTTTAAGTTATAGGAATGGAAAATGTATAAAACTACTTCTATGTATGTAAAGTTAGTATTTTCAGAATCTGTATATTAACGGTGTTCTAGTCAGGTGCTGATAGTGAAGAACCTTTGAGGTTATATCCTTTACGTCGTGCCTATCCTTTCCTTTTGTATGCACTTTTATACTTGTATGGTCGATTAGATGTGTTAATAGTATTCTGCACGTGCCAAGAATACTATATGTATAATATAAGATTAAAACTAGTGACCCTCACTGTCGCCAGCCTAATGGAAAAAAAGAGAGAAATAAAAAATTCTGAAACAATCAATATTTATTTAGAAAAATTACAAAAATTATTCACAATAGTGTTGTCTGTGCCATGTAGATCAATTGACGTCTACGTCATCAATTTTCAACAAACATTGACCGGAAGGACTCAATTGAAAAATCATCAAGAAGTTGAGGACTTAATTGGTCATATTGAAAAGTTTATGATTAAAATGTCACAAGAACAATATGTTGACTACTTTTTTGGTAATTACTCTGAAGTTCTCCTTCATGGTTAGAGAATTCTTACCAAGGAATTAGCTGATATTGGCTTGAGAAGATATTTTTGGCGATCACTAAGGGTATTTATAAATAAAACATGAAGATTTCCAAGATGTCAGCTTATCACGTGCAATGGACTGATGAAGGAACATCTCGTTTGGATAATACAACTTTGCGTTCAAATCCAGTTTGATCAGGAAATGATAAAATTAGTAAGGGATGCATCCAAGACTTGATTTTGCATCTTCTTTCTTTCCTGGAACAGAAGTGAAGTCATAGGCCTAAGCGAAGTTTGAAAATTTCAGCAAATTGGACTCAATATTTTAAGCATAATGTTAGACATTATTTGGAGTAATGCTAAAGGCATTGAGATTAGTGCATGAAATCAAATTATTAGGGGATGTAAATAAACATTACCCGGGTGTAAAGAGAAAACAGGTCTTATGCAGTCCTCCAACAGCGAATGCAGATAAGTTGTCCTGGTTTATATACAAATCTCATTCTCCATCAAGAGATTGAGCTACTTGTCCATCTCAATGTGGTGTTCTATCACGCAGGATCAGTTCAACCTAACGCCACCAATGCTCGTCCTCCAATGCCGCCCACTAAAGCCACTCAAAAGCCACCACCGGCTCGTCGTCATATCCGTCGTCGCTGTCATAGCCATCTTCAATGCCCCACCTCATAGCAATACGTCAATGCCCTCCCGCTCCCCACTTCGGCTGCCATAGAGACGTCGATGAGCTCTAATTGGCCGTCGAGGTTGCATTGAGTCTCCACATTTGAAGATGTGTCCTCCATATCTAGAGGATCATCGCCTCCACTCTAGAGGCATCGAGATTTGGATTTGACCCCTTCAACAAGCAGGTGGTTGCCATCGCCCCTTGGTGTGGCAAGAATTTAAAAAAAATTTGGGCAAATGACGATCTCGGAATAGCGATGGGGAATGGGTACATTAACGAAGACAGTTGATATGTGTCCTAACTAAACTATAGCATATTGCTTAATAAATCAATCTTCCGTGAAAAGACAAATTTATAAATCCTTCATGGGCTCCGTTTGTTTCGTGGAAAATATATTCTAGGAAAACTTTTTTGGGATTTTCCGAGGCTTGGTTGGCGAAAAAATATATTAGTCAAGGAAAACATTCTCAACCCATGGAAAAGAGCTCCTTTCCAACATTTCGAGTGTTGATTCATCTTCTAAATCAATGGAGTTATATAATGACATTAATGATTTCTTTTCAGTAAGTGATGATGTATTTCCGTTGGTTATTAATTATATTTCGATATCCAATCTATTTTCTTTCTTCATATTCAAGAAAATTGTTTGAGTGGGCCCTCTTACGATTTTATCTCTCAATTTTAGGTTGCAATTACAAAACATTAAAGTAAAAAAAAAGAAAAAACAAGGAAATATGGAGTCAAAATGCTATAACCGGATGAGGAAGTCTACCGGTTTCCACAAAACAATTTTGTGGCTGACCGTTGACAGTCCCACCATCATTCGGCCGGGGATGGTCAGCCGAGCCACTCCCTCATAAGAAACGAGGTTATATGAGAATTGCGCTTAATATTTATCTTTAAATGCAAGCAATTCCAAATTGGCTAATCATTGGAGTTTTGAGTCGCATCTAACTCGATTCGCTAGTGAGATTAGTGGTGTATTACTTGACTTGGGATTTACCTAAGTGAGGTGCAGTTTGCCCTTTTACATGTGTTGACACCTAAATTTTGGTTATTCAAAAAAAAAGAATTTATTCTCACAAAAAATATTCCTCATGATTTGCAGGGGAACTGGGCTTAAATTGAAGAGGGACGGACCCGAGTCTATTTGAAAATTTGGCTAGCCCATGGTGACGTCTTTATTGGGCCGAAAATTCAAAGAGTCTTAACCCATTGGGATTCCTCAATATTCTGAAAATTAAGAGTTTTAATTAATTAAAACTCTTAGATTTAGAATTTCTAATCTAATGGCCCTAATCTAATCCTACCTTAGCTAGGTTTAATCCAAGGGTCCATAATAACTCATAATCCTACTAGGATTAGGATTGGCCTTAACTCTATATAAGTGAGCCATAGCTCAAGGTTAAAGGGGTTTCAGATTGAGAGAGCAAAAAAAAAAAAATAGAGAGACACACGAGAGTATTAAGCTGCGAGGAAAAAAGAGAGGACTTTAAAACACGTTGGTCATTGGGGCTTCACTTCAACAGACCACGTCCAAGTCTGAGTTTCTTCACAGGGACTCCACATTGCATCACCATAGAGGAAGAACCGGTCAAGAGGAGAAGGCTGACTTTGTCCACGAAGCTGCTGTTTTTGCCACTCTTCCACGCTGAATTGAGCTGCTGTTCAGCCCCTGATCGTGCCTGGTTTTGTGACTATATGGTGCTGACTTCCTGCTAATTTTGTGCTAAAAATCTGATTCGCTTCCATAGCCATCTGGATCAAAGTTCGAGCTCGATATTCAAGTTTCGTCCAAATTCGGCTATCAAAGTTGGCATTCAATTCAAGGTAAATTTCCTTATCCTTGAATATTAGCTTGTTTAATGTTTTGTAGTTGCGTTTTTCGTTGCACATCTAAAAGCATCAGGAGATAACTGCCCACCTTGGATTGCATGATGTTGCATTAAAAAAAAGGGGATTTTTATGTCAAAAAGATTCAATCTTGCTGGTTCACTAATTGAATTTGAGATGCTGGCACAAAGAATTTTGGGTGTTCCTTCGTGTTCTTGCAATTTTTTTTTTTTCGAAAGCTGGGTGTGCTTTGGTTGAGACGTTGTTTTTCTTGCTTATCTTGAATTGGGACTCAAGTTGTCCTAGATCTTCATCAAGTTGACTTGTGAATTGGACCCCACATTCGAAAAGGTAACTAGGTAATTCTGAGCCATGTCAAGATAACGTTCAGAATACAAGGTCTTTTGTGCTTTCGAAATTTATGAGAGAATGCTTAATCCAATTTTCAAAAAAAAAAAAAAGAATTGAAGCATCTTGAGGACGTATGAGGATAAGTGGATATTTTTGGTTTTGCATACACTTGGTGAAACGCAAGATATCTTTGGGAGGAATTTAATTTTCATGCAAATCTGAAATTTAGCCTTATCTTGAGGATATTGGTGCATGTGTCAAATTCAGATCATATCTTGAGAATATTCTTTCGGAAATTTGACATGTCTTGCGGTTCAGTTTTCATTATCTTTAAGAGATTGAGCATATAATTCGAAATATTCGCATTTCCTTGGGTTCAAATTTGGGATATTTTTTTTTCTTTTAAAAAAATATGAATATATCTGGTGAGTGATTATCTCAATTGAATATCCATTGCGGATAGGGCGGTAGGCTCTTTCAAATTCGGCGATTCTTACCCTTTAGTGGTCGAAAATCTCATTCATCTTTTATATGGTCTAAATCAAATATTTTTTATAATATTCCTTGAGTATAGTACATGCTCTCTTGCGCCTTTGTCCCTCGGATATGTGCATTATGGATGACCATCCGACTTCACCCTCGAAGTATGACGTCATCCGCACAAATGAAATTATCCATCTCATCCCATAATTTTGGGGCCAGACCGATAAATTTCATTTAAATTCACCATCCGACCCCACCCTCGGGGTACGACGTGAATAAATTCCCTTCCGACCCTAAACCTTGGGTACGAAGCGAATTCATCGGAAAAATTCAGATCACATGGTGTACGATACTCCAGGTTTATTATACTTTTATTTGACTCTTTTTTTTTTATAAAAAAAAATACAAAAAAGAACATCAAATCATGGTCTAAAATGGAATTAAATGTCAAGATACCTTTTAATATAAAATTAGACTTTAAGTGATCAGTTTCTTAATTTATGTTAATTGTTATCAACATTCGAACCATCTTTTATTTTTGTCTTTTATTTAATCCGAAAATACCCAAAAAAGTGTCATTCATGTGCATTTCATATAGGGTAGATCATGCATATTTACCATGTCATTTTTTCATTCATGCATATTTACTATGTCATTCATGCGTTTTTATTCATGTCATATAGGTAGATTTGCATCTTTGCATGTCACGACTTTTAAATTTTAACTCATCTTTTGTGTGCATTAAAACTCATATCATGTAACTTTTTCCTTTTTTTTTTTTTTTTCCGAAAATTAGCATGCATTTTTCATTCATGTTATTTTGCATATCATTAGAACTCATATTTTTCGTGTATTTAACATAGATTTTTAGACATCATGTTTGTCATATAGTTCAGAATGTGTAGCGTCATATAGTTTCATGTCATAATTGCATTCATGTAGCTGCATTTGCATTGCATGCATTATTTCAAGAAAATCTAAAAAAATTGCACCTTGGTTCTCAAAGAAATCAATTGAATTTGCCAGTTCAAGAAAACTTTTTCACAAGAATGGTACCGAAAGGGTGTTAATTGAAAAGTTAACATAATCAAGTTCCCGAACCTAAATCTCTGGTTTGCAGAAAATAAAGTATTCTCCCAATACTTTATTTAGGTTTCTAATCTACCTGCCAAAAAAAAATTAGTGGCGGCTCCAAATTTAAATCATTTGAACATAAACCAAAGTTGCGAATTGGTAGGGCTTGGGAGAGTCCGTATTAGGTTAGCCATTTGATAAACCTAATAATCCATTAGCCTGAGGAAACTCGTTTTTTTTAGGTCGCGACAGCTTGGCGACTCCACTGGGGACGAATACTTGAAATTTTCGAAAAAATTGGGCTTAATGGTTGACTAGTGGGTTTTTGGAGATTTCATTGTATTCCAAGAGGACTTAGGCCGAATTCTTGTGATGATTTTTCTCTTGGTTGGCTTTATTTCATTGATCACTTAGGTGTTATATGTTCTTGCAGGATACATTTAAACTATTATTAACCTCTGTTTTGCAGGGTAATATAGTTTGATTTTACTTCTGATCTGGATAATATGCCATGTGTTTGCATGTCTATTGCATTGCATTTTCACCGCGGTCAGACCCAGATCGCTAGTAATTAGGATGGTATCGCGCGGGAATCCACCCGACCTCACCCCCGAGGTACGGTCGACCCCGTCCCCGATCCCGAACTTTCCTTCGTGTTGGAGATCTCTCCCCTGGCCATACCCTAATGGCACGGGTAGAATCTTGACCATGGCCGAAATTCTGGGAGCTAGACCCAACCAAGTCCCATTGGTACGGTCCGTTTCCAGAATTTCACTTTGAAAAGGTCGTTAATTAATTAACTTGCATTCATGTGCATGTGGTTGTAATTATCGTTTTTCATGGTAAATCCCTAATTTTGTCTCATAATTTATTCATTTGTTTATCATTATTTTCGGGTCGGTCCATGGCATTAGGATTGTTGAGTCTTTGTCTATGATGATGGGAAGCAAGAGTATCCGGATCATCATGTCACCAAAGGAGGATTTGAGGGAGTGGTTGACTCGATTGGATGTCGCAGCTCGTGGGTATGTGGATGTCAGAGTGGGACGGCTGCTGCCAATTTTGGATATTCGAACTCGTTCTGGTATCGTGCGCGCATTGGCTCATTGCTGGAGTCCCGACACCTCCACATTTATCCTAGGTAAGCACGAGCTCACCCCTACTTTGGAGGAATATAGCATGCTTGTTGGAAAATCCTTGGACACGGAGTTGATTAGTCCACCTATCGGATTAGATCCCGCTATTGTGTTAGCCGAATTTTTGAGAATTAAAGTGGAAGAAGTTCGTAAAATTCTAAAAGCTAATCGTGGAAATTGTCCATTTTCTTTCATGAAAAAATGTTTTAATGAAGCATCACCTTTACAAAAGGGAAGGATTTTTCTATTAGCCTTCTTTGGAATGGTCATTTTTCCATATTTCCAGAACTTCCTTAATCCTCGTATTGCTTTTGTCGTCCAACAAATTTGTGATGGGAAGAACTTGGTCCATGCTGTCTTGGCCGAAACTTTCATATCCCTCACTAAATTTAAGCAAGAAAAAGAAAATATTTTGCAATCCTCGGCTGACCTTTTACTGATATGGTTTTTATCACACATCAAGCCTTGCAAGAAACTTGTTTCAGTTGAAAAAATCAGGAATTTTTCACATCCTATTGTGGTTTTCAAGAATAAGCAAGACGAAATCCCCGATTATCATTTTTCGGAATGGCTAGAACTTTTAGCGAATCCAAATCCAAAGGGTCTCCGCTGGCAAGCTAGTTGTTTCCAAGTAGAGAAAGCTCGACTTGCAAGCGGTGGGGTCAAGCCGATTCCATTGCTCGGGTTTACAGGAGCGACTGAGTATTACCCCCTTCGAGTGGCCCGTCAGTATGGGGTGGTTCAGACTTTGCCACCACCTCTCGAGGTCGATCGACTTCAGTTTGACTTTACTCAGAGTATCCCAGAACATGAGCAAGCCGTAATCACTATTCGCTCCTTGTGGGATTTTTGCCGGCCGACCAAACTCAAGCTACCAACGAAGGATCTATCAGGTAATGAGAAAGCTCATCATGCTACGGCCCTCTACATCAAAAAGCATGTGATTCCCGAAGCAATGCGACCAAAGCTTCCCCAGGTGCCAATCACAGTTACACAAAGGGCTGAAAAAGAAGACCTCAAGCGAAAGTTGGAGCAAGCTCAAGAGACGATCGCAAGAGTCACTGCAGCGAACAAGCGGTTGAAGGATAAGCTTGCTTCCCAAAAGTCATAGATCGAGTCGTTTGTCATTGAGTCACTTGTCATCGAGTTTAGTCTTGTTTTATGCTACTTCATATTCGATTTGTGAGTTTAGTCGAACTTTTGGGATCATGTGACAATGTTTGGCTCTTGAGTTTTGAATTTCATGTTGGGATTATCATTCTGAATCTGTTTCTGATTGACCATGCTGCATTGATCAAATTTTTCAAGAATCTTCTGATGCTTTCAAAGTTCCCACCCTAAAACGAAAAATGTGCAGGAGGTCTTAATCTATCATGTGTAAAATTTATAGATTAATCCGGGGCATTTTCCATTTACTGATGAGTTTCCATTGAGAACAGAGTGGTCTGGAATTTTGGCTGTCTTCTTGACTCGACTTCATCTCACCGATTACCACTAATAAATGAACCTTTTTGAATGGAGTCAAAGAACAAAAGTTGTGGAATAGGATCTGAACTAGTTACCTGCAAAATTTCAGATCACAATTCACATTTTTGATTGCCCTTTCGCTCTTCAAATGAAAACCGGACGAAACAGTTTTTTGGACAAAATTTTTCCAAAGATGTATTAAACTGTATTGATCCATGCACTTCCAGCCCTGGCACAAAACATGAAAGTTATTCATCATCGTCTCATCTATGCTCCCATAAATTTTCACATCATTTCGTTCATTCCATGAATTATTACGATTTTTTTTGTGAAAACTGACAGAACTGAATTTTTTCTGAGATGAAGCCGTGAGTCAAGTCAGGTCACTTGAGTCAGTCTGGATTAGGGCCATGGATCGATTCATCATTCCTCTTCATTATGCTGATCATATTGATACCTTTTATTAGGTAATTCATCACGGATACTCCGCACCCTCATAACACCCGCTTGAAGGCAAAAAAAATGGCCGACAGAGCCGAGATCATTGCAATAGTTCAAGAGGCCCTCAAGGAGCACACAGATGTAATGAACGAGCGGATCGAGGGAACAGTATCTCAAGCAATGGAAAAGATGGCCATCAAGTTGGCATCCATGCTACAGCCATCTAGCTCGATTCCTCCACCCACGGCGCCTCCACCTCCGCCGATGACCAATCTTGGCAATGGTGCCGACCATGTCCCTATACCTACTTTACCGTTGGAAGATGTTATTTTCACGGGTACCAGCTCGGGCGCACCACCGGTAATCTCAATTCCCCAGGATAGTCCTGTGACTGGGGGAATGAGCGAGGAAGCCATGAAAATCATAGCCCAGTTGGAGCAGAGGATACGAGAGGTGGAAGGGACACATAATATTCCCCAGATTGACCTGTCCGTCTTCTCGAAGGTCCAGGTGCCTGAGAAATTCAAGATGCCTGATTTTGAGAAATATGACGGAACCTCTAATCCGGTTCAACATGTTCAGATGTACCAGGCTAGGATGAACAAGTATGTGGCTAATGGTCCCCTCATGATTCAAACTTTTCAAGCCAGTTTAAAAGATGCAGCCATGAGATGGTATACGGACTATGAAATTTATTGTATGGAAGATTGGGAAAAGGTGGCCGCTTTATTTGTTAAGCATTTCAGCTTCAACCTGGACGTCGTCACCACTAGAGAAGATTTGGAGCAGTCGGAAATGAAGAAGGGCGAGACGATTAAACAGTATGCCACTAGGTGGAGAAATATCGCATCTCAACTGAAGCCAGTGCCGCCTGAACGGGAACTCATGAGATTGTTTGTTTCCACCCTTCCTCAAATAATGCGATCCCGCCTCCTTGGAACTGCAGCAACCTCATTTAGCCACCTTATTGCAATGGCCGAGGAAGTGGAGAGCGGCTTGAAGAAAGGGTGGTACGGAGATACTAATTCAAGTATCAAGCGGTTTGCGCCAAAGAAGGACAAAGAACTTACCCCGCAGGTTAATATGACATACGCACAGAAGCCTCAGATGCCCAAGGTACAAGTCCCTAATCAACAACAGGCTAGTTTTGGTTCACAAAATCAGAGGGGAAATCGGCGTAACAACCGACAATTTACTCCTCTCCCTGGAACTCCTTCTCAAGTGTTAGCCGTCTTACGGAAGAAAGATCTATTGACAACTGAACCATTAAGGCCTAATTATGCTTCTTTTGCAAAGTTTGATCCATCTAAGAAGTGTGACTACCATCGTGGTGAGCCGGGGCATAACACGGATGATTGCTGGGTGCTGAAAAATCGTATCCAAGATTTGCTTGAATCGGGAGCATTCTCGTTCCAGAAAGGTGGACAACCAAATGTTCAGAATAATCCCTTACCTAACCATGAGGATAAGGTTAATGTCGTTTTTGAAGATGAGGTAGGCCTTGTCGAAAGTTTCAAGGTTCGAGTTTCTGACATCTTTGGTGCCCTAGTTCGGGCCGGCTATTATCAAAGTGGGGATGTTTTGTCGCTAGATCAGGTAAGACGGAAGGTCCTCAACTTGATGGAGCAAGGAATGATCGTGTATACAAATCGGACCGGGATAGTGGCTACTGTTTCACAAATCGTTATTGACTGGGATAAGGAATTGGCTGCATTGACTGTCGAGGGTGAACCTAAGATTGGAAATGAATTGGTGAAAGAAGAGACGGCTAACGAGATCAAGGCGGATCCTGAATTAGCCAACATGCCCCCCCTGGAAGATGCTTCCGACGATGAACTTGGGATTGTCATACCTGACAGTTTTGTCATTACTTCGCCCCAACCCTTTTCATATAAGGACGATAAGGCAATACCATGGTCCTATGACCTCGAATTGGCCCTGGTAACAAGGTCAGGGAGAACCTATAACAATGATCCACCGGCCAAGCAGACTACAGACAAGGAAGCAAAGGATTTCTTGGCGGTTATTAAGGCAAGCGAATATTGTGTGGTTGATCAACTACGCAAGTTGCCGGCTCAGGTTTCTTTATTGGAGCTCCTCCAGTCCTCTGAGAAGCACCGAAACTCTTTAATGAAAGTGCTGGGAGAAGTCCATGTGCCTGAAGATATCGATGGAGACAAATTAGAGAATTTTGTTGGGACTATCCTTCTAAAAGATCAGGTAGCGTTCGCTGATGATGAGATCCCAATCGAGGGACGGGGTCATAATAAAGCTTTACACATCTCGGTCAAATATAATCAGACTCATGTGGCTCGAGTATTGATTGATAATGGGTCAGCTTTGAATTTGTGCCCTTTGGCTACGCTGAATCGCTTGGGCGTTGACGCAACCAGGATGCAGGCAGCAAAATTATCAGTCAGAGCTTTCGATGGGATGAGGAAGAGTGTCTTGGGGCAGATCAATTTAGAGATACAAATTGGTCCTTCTGTGTTTGATGTCTTATTTCAGGTGTTAGACATCCCCTCGGCTTTTAATCTTTTGCTGGGTCGCCCATGGATCCATAATGCCGGAGCTGTCCCATCTAGTCTACACCAGAAGGTCAAGTTTGTGGTTGAACAGAAACTGATCATCGTTCACGGAGAAGAAGATTTTCGCATCTATAACGAGACAGCTATTCCGTACATCGAGCCAGATCACAATGAGGAGGATTCTTACCACTCCTTCGAGTTGGTGCACACCATTCATGCTTCACCGAAGAGTCCGTCACCAATCCCCGAGCTCTCCAGTGCCTCTGTTATGGTGGCTAAGGTAATGGTAAACAATGGTTTCGAACCTAGTGCTGGATTAGGCAAGCAGGGTCAAGGGATTCGCATCCCAATTGAAGCTAATGGACAATCTCATACAGCTGGTTTGGGATATCGTGGATATGGCCGACCTAGACATGGAAAACAGGGCTTAATAGGCCATGGCAAACCAAATCGTAGTCCTTTGCCACCGCCCTTGAGCGAGACTTTCCATTCAGGTGGAATAATTGGTGGATACGATGATTTGAGTAAGTTTGAGGATGATCTCGGAATAGTCTTCCCTGATTCGTCGAAGGACCAAGATCCTGAATCGATGGTATTTGATGCTGGTAATGCCGACGATGATGGCATACTCCACCTGGCTGACTGGTTCGGTGACTTGACCGTAGCAGCTCTCTTTGATGACCCTGTGAAGATTGATGGAGTCCCTGAAGATGAACTGTATATGGTGCCCAAGCCTCCGAAGCCGTCTGTCAATGCCATATTCGACGATCCATTGGAGGGTTTAGACACAGAGTAACACCTTTTTATTTATGCATCCCCCTGCGTGGGATTTTTTTTTTTTTTTTTTTTTTTTTTTTTTTTTTTTTTTTTTTTTGGGCATTCTTAGGATTTTCTTTTCATTGTCGCACTTTAGGATTTTCCTTCCAATAAGATGTAATTCATTGATTTAATATCAATAAAATTACAGATGTTTTTCGATACTCTTTGAATCTTGTTGAAGTACCCCAAACCAGCCCGATGACGATAACCAACGATTGAACAGTATGTCATCCATGGTAAGAACTGAGGGTTGGGCTTCTTCAAGAATTCTCGTCCCGCGGTTTTCAAAAGAAAAAAATCTTTGACAAGGCACCAAAATTGCTATGCCTATGCATGTTTAAACCCTGTTTGTCTTTTTTGATTCCGCTACTTTATGTTTCAGGGGCAAACATGCGGAGGGGAATACGGTGGATCCTGAAGTATACAATGCCCACGATTTGGGAGGTTCAGACGAGTCTGATCTTGAGGATGAAGAGGTACGACGGAACCTTGAGCAACATGAGAAAGCTAAATCGCTAATCATCGAAGAAACGATATCGATCAATCTCGGCGATACAGAAAACCCTAGAGAGGTTAAAATCGGGGCTAGTCTCCCTGAGGAAATGGTTGTAAGACTGACAAGGTTGTTGAGAGACTACCAAGATATTTTCGCTTGGTCTTATGCAGATATGCCCGGTCTTGATCGATCGATTGTTGAACATTGTTTACCGACAGATCCTTCGGTTAAGCCTAAAAAGCAGAGACAGCGGAAGGCTAAGCCAGAGTTGGCAAAGAAAATCGAAGAGGAAGTCATGAAGCTCATCGATGTTGGATTTATAGAAGTTACTCAGTATCCTACTTGGGTAGCTAATATAGTTCCTGTATTGAAGAAGGATGGTCGTGTTCGGGTCTGTGTGGACTATCGTGACTTGAACAAAGCTAGTCCAAAAGATGATTTTCCGCTCCCACATATTGATGTACTCGTGGATAGTACAGCAGGGTTTGAGCTGTTCTCATTTATGGATGGTTTCTCGGGTTACAACCAAATCTTGATGAATGAGGAAGATAAAGAAAAAACAGCATTTACTACCCCTTGGGGGGTATTCCATTATAAGGTCATGCCCTTCGGCCTCAAAAATGCTGGAGCAACATATCAACGGGCAATGGTTACTTTGTTCCATGATATGATGCACAAAGAGATCGAGGTTTATGTCGATGATATGATTGCAAAGACCCGGCGTGGAGAAGATCATATAGAAACCTTGACGAAGCTATTTAAAAGGCTTCAAAAGTTTAAATTGCGCCTCAACCCAGCCAAGTGCGTGTTCGGCACTAGTTCGGGTAAGCTGCTTGGGTTTATTGTGAGTAGTAAAGGCATCGAGATTGATCCATCTAAAGTTAAAGCTATATGTGAGCTCAAACCGCCAAAGACTGTCAAAGAAGTTCGGAGTCTCATGGGCAGACTAAACTACATTGCTCGGTTCATTTCCCAACTGAGCGAAACTGCTAAGCCATTTTTTAGATTACTCAAGAAGAATGCACTAGTTAAGTGGGACAATGAATGTAAAGAAGCTTTTGAAAGATTGAAGCAGTACCTCATGAATCCACCTGTACTCGTCCCACCAACACCAGGGCAACCTTTAACTCTATATCTCACAATCTGTAGTGAGTCTCTGGGTGCAATGCTTGCTCAAGAAAGTCAAGAGGACGGAAAAGAGCGGGCTATCTACTATTTGAGTAAGAAGTTTACAGCATCTGAATTGAATTACTCTGAAGCAGAAAAGACATGTGCAGCACTGGTTTGGGTGCTACATAGGCTACGGCAGTATACATTGCATTATCAGGTACTTTTGGTGACGGAATGTGATCCTATCAAATACTTGCTGAATCAACCCGCCTTGGTCGGGAAGCTTGCCAAATGGCAGGTTCTTATTTCTGAGTTTGACATTCAGTACATGTCACAAAAGTCTGTTAAAGGACGAGTTATAGCTGATGTCCTGGCCGAAAACCCAAGAAAGAATGAAGACATCTATTACCCTGAGGATCGAATCATGGCGGTAAATGATTATACCTGGACTATGTACTTTGATGGGGCCGTGAACTTGTCAGGATCAGGCACCGGAGCGGTTCTAATATCTCCGGGTGGGCAACATTATCCAGTAGCGGCGAAGTTGGTTTTTTCTTGTACCAACAATATAGCCGAGTACGAAGCATGCATTCTCGGGTTACAAGCTGCAATCGAGATGAGGGTGGCCCGCCTCAAAGTGTTTGGTGATTCAGCTTTAATTATTCTTCAGACCGTTGGAAAATGGAAGACACGTGATGTTAAGCTACTCCCTTATCATGAGTATCTAGATAAGTTAGTAGATGAGTTTGATAATATCTCGTTCGAGTATCTATCCAGAACTCACAATCAGTTTGCTGATGCATTAGCCACGCTATCATCAATGTTGCAAGTTACCGATGGCCTTGAGGTGGAACCGTTGAAGATCGAGGTATTGAGAAAGCCAGCTTACTGTATGGCCACGGTTGATGAGCCGGATGGTAAGCCATGGTATCATGATATCAAGACTTACATTCAAAAGCAAGAGTTTCCTGAGAAAAGTACTGCATCTGACCAAAGATATATAAAGAAAATGGCCTCGAAGTTCTTTCTGAGCGGAGAGAATCTGTATAAGCGATCTTTCGATTCAGTCCTTTTAAGATGCATTGATTCCACTGAAGCAGTCCACCTGATGATAGAAGTACATGAAGGAATTTGTGGTCCGCACATGAATGGCCACATGCTAGCTAAGAAAATCATGAGATTGGGTTACTACTGGCTCACCCTTGAGAACGATTGCATCCAGCATGTTCGGAGTTGTCACAAGTGCCAGATTCATGGTGACAAGATTAATGTTCCTCCAAACGAATTGCATCAGTTATCTGAGCCATGGCCATTCTCTATGTGGGGCATTGATGTGATCGGTCCGATCAACCCAAAAGCATCTAATGGGCATCGGTTCATCCTAGTCGCCATTGATTATTTTTCCAAATGGATCGAAGCTGCCTCATATTTGGCAGTCACGGCACGAAATGTCGTGAAATTCATTCGTCGGGATATTATTGCTCGATACGGTTCGCCTGAGGCTATAATCACCGATAATGGATCAAATTTGAATAACAAGTTAGTTGATGAGTTATTCAAGGAATTCAAGATCAAGCATCTGAACTCTTCCCCATACCGTCCCCAAATGAATGGAGCAGTTGAAGCAGCCAATAAGAACATCAAGAAAATCTTGGCTAAAACAGCCGAGAATTACCGAGATTGGCATGAAAGGTTGCCTTTTGCACTTATGGCGTATCGAACCTCAATCCGAACCTCAACTGGGGCAACCCCATATTCTCTTGTGTATGGCATGGAAGCAGTATTGCCAGTTGAGGTGGAGATCCCTTCCTTACGTATTCTTTCCCAGCTCAAGCTGACTGAAGCAGATTGGATCCAGCAAAGGATGGATCAATTGAATTTGATTGATGAGAAGCGACTCAAGGCTTTATGTCATGGCCAATGCTACCAGCAAAGGGTCGCCAAGTCCTTTAACAAGAAGGTTCGACCTCGACATTTCCAAGCAGGTGACCTTGTTCTGCGAAAGCTGTTGCCGATAGTTCCACTTCCAGAAGGAAAATTTGCTCCGAACTACGGTGGACCATATATTGTGAAAAAGGTACTCCAAGGAGGTGCTTTGATTTTAGCTGAGATGGATGGTCGAGTGTTTACCAATCCTGTCAACTCTGATGCTGTAAAGAAATATTACACTTGATTTATTCTGGCATTTTCAGTTAATCAATTTGTGGTGTTCATCTTTGAGTTCAGAACTCTTATGCATCTGTTCTATTTGCTCTTTATTCGCATCACTAATTTTCATTGTGAGATAATTTCAATCAGGAAAACTCCTTGGTCTAATGGAATCAATCATTTGAATGAGAAACGTCAGGATGATGAAAGGCTAGCTATTCCCATACTGGTCCTGCATATTAAACCCTAGTAAGCAGAGTGAAAAATTCCATGCTTACAAGGTAAAGAGTTATCTCGCGAAAAGTATGACGACCAAAATGATAAGGGGCATTCATTTTCTCTATCCCATACACTGCCTGTTATCCTTTGATTAACCCCATTGAACGAAGAACTCATTTCATACCCCTGTCAGGAACAATACTTTCTTGGGACAATTTCCTGAAAGTTCAAGGATGATCAGAATTTTCTTGCTGTCACTTGCATCAATCTTCAAGTATATTTATTGCATGCGAAGTCTGCGGTAGTTCAAGTGCCTTAGACATGACGAAGAGCATTTCTTCCTACACCCCATACACACTCTATCCTTTGCTTAGCTAATTTGAGCGGTAAATTCATTTCTTACAACCCAATTGGTGATCATCATGTGGTGAAGGATTAAATCGCCCTAGGGGCAAACCTATCTTGAATGAAGGCCTGTTAAGGAAAGTGCACAAAAGCTCATCCATGGAGGCTCTTTCCTACTCTTTCATAGAAAAAAGGGAAGAAGAGGGAGAGAAATCCTTACCCAAGAAGAAAAAAGGAGAAAAAGAAAAACCTCTCTTGAGCAAAAAGGGGTCTCGCGAAAGAGCAGCAGAAAAAAAAAAACAAGATCTCTCTTTCGAAAAAAGAAAGAGAAGAGGAGGAAAAGGCTCTAAAAAAAAAAGAAGAGAAAAAAAAAAGAGAAGGAAAAGTCTTGACTGAAGTCATTCGCAAGGATCTTTCTTAAGCAAAAATAAAAATTCCCGAAATAAGGATTATTGGCAAGAGCATCAAGAATGATCACCAACTCCTTCACGATATACCCCTTTGTTTTAAATAGGCCTTTGGTTTGAAACCTACCTGAACCTACGTTACAACCTTTACCAAAGCCTCTTCAGATTAAGGCACTTGAGTTAACGTAGGATTTTAAATGTTTATAAATATTGCTCGGAGAAGTGCGAGCAAGATCATTTTGTCTCATTTCTGCAGAGTTCCTGACTTGTAAACCCGATGCAACTAAAGATATCATTTCAAAGCCAAAACGACTCTTATATGAGTCCCCTTTGATAAGCCATTGACCAAGCTCTGAATTACAGTCCTTGAAAATACCTCTCGGATTGGTCATGTCATACTAATTGCGAGAATACTCGGACCCTTGCCAAGCATGATGGTGATAGTTCAGAGTGATTCTTATACCCGTATCAATGGTCGGGTTTCAAAAGCTTTTTCATAAGAGTGAGTGAAAAGTCCTTTCTAACTGAAAGTTTCTTATTCAAATGTTGATCGGATTTACCGAAAGGTTTCCTTATTGATAAAATCCCCGATGAAACTTTGTGATGCGAGTATAGAGCTCACGTGATTTAATGGTATATAATGTTGCAATGATTTTATGCACGTGTTTGCTTTAAAGACAGGTATGACACAATCATCTTGTCCTTCTCTTGGTCAATGCTTGGGAAATCCAGGTAAGAGTTTCTAAACCCTTTTCAAATTGACAGCTCTACCAAATGATAATCATGATTTTGATTTCTCTATTTGATTAGTTCATGATCGACCTGCTCTCGTGTTCTTAATCTTTATGTTTACCTTGGGTCACGATCGACCTGCTCTCGTGATACCTTTATCAAACTCATGATCGACCTACTCTCATGATTTTGATTTCTCTATTTGATTAGTTCATGATCGACCTGCTATCGTGTTCTTAATCTTTATGTCTACTCTGGGTCACGATCGACCTGTTCTCGTGACACCTTTATCAAACTCATGATCGACCTGCTCTCATGATTTTTGATTTCTCTCGTGTTCTTAACCTTAATATTTACCCAGTTCACGATCGACCTGTTCTCGTGAATTGTGATCACATTTAGATCACCATCAACCTACCCTTGTAGTCTTGACTCTACCTCTACTAAATTACGATCGACCTGCTCTCGCATTTGGTAAGAAGGTATTTCCATGTGTTATTTATAGCTTTGCATATCATGCATCATTTTCCTCTTGCATAAAAACGGGATCAAAAACTCCCACAAAAAATTCATCATTAGCATTGTCAAAATTTAGGTTCAATTTGGTCTTTGAGCGAAACCTCTTCGAGCCTCCACTCAAAGAGGGGCAGCTGTTGACACCTAAATTTTGGTTATTCAAAAAAAAAGAATTTATTCTCACAAAAAATATTCCTCATGATTTGCAGGGGAACTGGGCTTAAATTGAAGAGGGACGGACCCGAGTCTATTTGAAAATTTGGCTAGCCCATGGTGACGTCTTTATTGGGCCGAAAATTCAAAGAGTCTTAACCCATTGGGATTCCTCAATATTCTGAAAATTAAGAGTTTTAATTAATTAAAACTCTTAGATTTAGAATTTCTAATCTAATGGCCCTAATCTAATCCTACCTTAGCTAGGTTTAATCCAAGGGTCCATAATAACTCATAATCCTACTAGGATTAGGATTGGCCTTAACTCTATATAAGTGAGCCATAGCTCAAGGTTAAAGGGGTTTCAGATTGAGAGAGCAAAAAAAAAAAAATAGAGAGACACACGAGAGTATTAAGCTGCGAGGAAAAAAGAGAGGACTTTAAAACACGTTGGTCATTGGGGCTTCACTTCAACAGACCACGTCCAAGTCTGAGTTTCTTCACAGGGACTCCACATTGCATCACCATAGAGGAAGAACCGGTCAAGAGGAGAAGGCTGACTTTGTCCACGAAGCTGCTGTTTTTGCCACTCTTCCACGCTGAATTGAGCTGCTGTTCAGCCCCTGATCGTGCCTGGTTTTGTGACTATATGGTGCTGACTTCCTGCTAATTTTGTGCTAAAAATCTGATTCGCTTCCATAGCCATCTGGATCAAAGTTCGAGCTCGATATTCAAGTTTCGTCCAAATTCGGCTATCAAAGTTGGCATTCAATTCAAGGTAAATTTCCTTATCCTTGAATATTAGCTTGTTTAATGTTTTGTAGTTGCGTTTTTCGTTGCACATCTAAAAGCATCAGGAGATAACTGCCCACCTTGGATTGCATGATGTTGCATTAAAAAAAAGGGGATTTTTATGTCAAAAAGATTCAATCTTGCTGGTTCACTAATTGAATTTGAGATGCTGGCACAAAGAATTTTGGGTGTTCCTTCGTGTTCTTGCAATTTTTTTTTTTTCGAAAGCTGGGTGTGCTTTGGTTGAGACGTTGTTTTTCTTGCTTATCTTGAATTGGGACTCAAGTTGTCCTAGATCTTCATCAAGTTGACTTGTGAATTGGACCCCACATTCGAAAAGGTAACTAGGTAATTCTGAGCCATGTCAAGATAACGTTCAGAATACAAGGTCTTTTGTGCTTTCGAAATTTATGAGAGAATGCTTAATCCAATTTTCAAAAAAAAAAAAAAGAATTGAAGCATCTTGAGGACGTATGAGGATAAGTGGATATTTTTGGTTTTGCATACACTTGGTGAAACGCAAGATATCTTTGGGAGGAATTTAATTTTCATGCAAATCTGAAATTTAGCCTTATCTTGAGGATATTGGTGCATGTGTCAAATTCAGATCATATCTTGAGAATATTCTTTCGGAAATTTGACATGTCTTGCGGTTCAGTTTTCATTATCTTTAAGAGATTGAGCATATAATTCGAAATATTCGCATTTCCTTGGGTTCAAATTTGGGATATTTTTTTTTCTTTTAAAAAAATATGAATATATCTGGTGAGTGATTATCTCAATTGAATATCCATTGCGGATAGGGCGGTAGGCTCTTTCAAATTCGGCGATTCTTACCCTTTAGTGGTCGAAAATCTCATTCATCTTTTATATGGTCTAAATCAAATATTTTTTATAATATTCCTTGAGTATAGTACATGCTCTCTTGCGCCTTTGTCCCTCGGATATGTGCATTATGGATGACCATCCGACTTCACCCTCGAAGTATGACGTCATCCGCACAAATGAAATTATCCATCTCATCCCATAATTTTGGGGCCAGACCGATAAATTTCATTTAAATTCACCATCCGACCCCACCCTCGGGGTACGACGTGAATAAATTCCCTTCCGACCCTAAACCTTGGGTACGAAGCGAATTCATCGGAAAAATTCAGATCACATGGTGTACGATACTCCAGGTTTATTATACTTTTATTTGACTCTTTTTTTTTTATAAAAAAAAATACAAAAAAGAACATCAAATCATGGTCTAAAATGGAATTAAATGTCAAGATACCTTTTAATATAAAATTAGACTTTAAGTGATCAGTTTCTTAATTTATGTTAATTGTTATCAACATTCGAACCATCTTTTATTTTTGTCTTTTATTTAATCCGAAAATACCCAAAAAAGTGTCATTCATGTGCATTTCATATAGGGTAGATCATGCATATTTACCATGTCATTTTTTCATTCATGCATATTTACTATGTCATTCATGCGTTTTTATTCATGTCATATAGGTAGATTTGCATCTTTGCATGTCACGACTTTTAAATTTTAACTCATCTTTTGTGTGCATTAAAACTCATATCATGTAACTTTTTCCTTTTTTTTTTTTTTTTCCGAAAATTAGCATGCATTTTTCATTCATGTTATTTTGCATATCATTAGAACTCATATTTTTCGTGTATTTAACATAGATTTTTAGACATCATGTTTGTCATATAGTTCAGAATGTGTAGCGTCATATAGTTTCATGTCATAATTGCATTCATGTAGCTGCATTTGCATTGCATGCATTATTTCAAGAAAATCTAAAAAAATTGCACCTTGGTTCTCAAAGAAATCAATTGAATTTGCCAGTTCAAGAAAACTTTTTCACAAGAATGGTACCGAAAGGGTGTTAATTGAAAAGTTAACATAATCAAGTTCCCGAACCTAAATCTCTGGTTTGCAGAAAATAAAGTATTCTCCCAATACTTTATTTAGGTTTCTAATCTACCTGCCAAAAAAAAATTAGTGGCGGCTCCAAATTTAAATCATTTGAACATAAACCAAAGTTGCGAATTGGTAGGGCTTGGGAGAGTCCGTATTAGGTTAGCCATTTGATAAACCTAATAATCCATTAGCCTGAGGAAACTCGTTTTTTTTAGGTCGCGACAACATGATAACAAAATCATTCGGCGCTTGGCTTGATCACACGTGGCTCTTCAACGTGGCATCGTGTAAAAATTAATTTCCGCTTTGAACTCCTTTTTTGGCCAAAGGCCTTACCGTTGATTAAAACAACTTTAAACAAAAGACCAATTACTTGAGAACGTCTATTAGGGCGCGCATGGCAACACTTCTGCTTCAAAAAATAATCTCTAATCAGAATTGGAAGTTGATTTTTTTTTTTTAACGTTTTCTCCAGAAGTTGATCTCTTATTAGAGAAATTCGTTTGGTAACAACTAAAAATTTCTACTTCTAGAGCATTAGTAACACAAAATGTTCTTCGAAAAATTATTGTTAGCGACTAAAAAATCCTAATTCATTTTTAATTTTTTTTTAAATTTATCATTAAAAAATACCATTTGCTTTCTAAAAATAAAAATTTATTACTTAATGTTTACTATGGGCAGCTAAAGACGGCAACTTTGCAATGTGGCGGTGGTTAGCAGGGTGGATGACGATGTTGACGAGAACAGCGATGGGCGGCGAGTGACGAAGATTGGTGATGGTCACAACAGTGGTGCTAGGTGGCTGGTGTCGGTGGGTGGTGACAAGTGGCGATGGTGGTGGATGGTGGCTAGTGATAGGTGACGGGGATCAGTAGTTAGTAGTGACGGGCGATGGTCAGTGTTGGTGGGCGGCCATTGGCAAGAGGCAATAGGCGGCAGTGGCTGGCGAAGGTTTGGGGTGATTGCAGAAGCATGGTTGGGAGAGAGACACGCTGAAAATGACAAGCGGTCAAAGTAAGAGAGATTTTGATGTTAAGAGATTTCTACTTATGAAATAGAAGTAATTTTTTTGAACTTCTGAAATTGGTTCTAAAACAACTTTAGAAGTTGAAATTTGCTTCAGAAATATAAATATAGCGTTGGGTAGCTAAACAGATTTCTTTTACAAGTTATATTACCAAACAGATTTCTGCTTCAGAAGCATTTTTGGAGCAAAAATTCATTTCAAGAAGTGTTACCATGCGTGCCCTTAGCAGAGACCAATTTGAGAAACTTATGTCTTTCTTTCACCAAAGGTTGACATAGGATATGATATCCAATTCGCTCTCCTACAAGTTCCAATTGCAATGATATTGTGGGTTTTTTTTACCCTTGGTTATGCTTCATAACCCCTTTCTTGGTGAGATGCTTCTCCAACCTAGGGAATACTGGTATTGCAGTTGCTTTGAAACTATTTCGAGAAATTAAGATTTTTCTCCACATTCGGTCCTCAATAGATTTTACTGCTAATCAATTTACAGAAACTATAAACACGGATTTCATATCTCTCTACATAAAAAACGCTCTTGCTATTGAGAAGCTAGAGTTGAAGAGGAAGTCCTACTGATGCGTGAGAAGGTGGCCGCGGGGGAAATACGCAGTGGAAATCTGAGGCTCAATGCGACAAGAGATACAACTTTATAATATGGAATTTCCATCTTCAATAAATTTCAATTTGGTCTTTGGTACAACTTTATGCTACTAATAACTTTGGTAATTTCATGATTAATAATAATAGAGTTCTATCCACAGCAACTTGCAGGGTGCGTACCTAGTAATATCATGAGGAAGAAAAAGAAGAAGAAGTAATGGAAAGATAAAGAACTAAGTTATTGTTTTATCCTTTTAGATCAAGTACCAATTTTCGATTGCTAGAGGTGGTGGAGATATTTGGCGGGTACTTCATGGGTCATATTTGTATGTAAAATGGGACTTTGGTACTTGTTTTAGTTATCACTGTCTCCAGGCACCTTTATTTAAAGAGTGATGTCTATAGTTTTGTTGTGAATCTTTTAAAAATTTTGGCTGGAAGAAGAGTTATAGACAAAAATTGTGGTATGGATGAACATAAACTTTTGGATTGGGCTCCGGCACATCTAGGAAAGAAAAAAAGTTCAAAAAACTAGTCTAGAAGTAGCAATCCTTCAACCCCATTTATCCCATTTGTCTTTTTTTCGTCTTCCTTCTTCGGTGCAGGATCTTCAACTTTCATCTGGACATTTGCTCTACGTTACACGAATAATGTTGGAATGGAATGCAAGCCCAGCCCACAATAGAGAGGGGGAGGGAGCCCGGCGGCCTTCGTTTCTATTATTTTCATCTTCGGCATCCATGGATGTTGGGTTGAGCGAAGAAGGAGCAGGAGGATCGTTCAGTTCGGTTGACCGATTCCACTTTTTCTATCTAATTTCTTTCTGTTCAGTTCAGTTGGAACAACAACAAAGATGATCCGCTCAACAGAGTGGACTGAAACCACGTGTTCTTGAATCCTCCATCTTCGCTCTCTCACCGAAACTACCTCACGCTACCTTTAACGCCATCAAAGCTGGCCAATCCTCCAGCCTCCCATAGCCATGGAGCTTCGTCCCTGTGCAGAAATTTGTCGATCAAGACCTCCAGTTCCGCTCACCGCTGTCCTCTTTTTTCTCCGGGTGACGAATGTCCTTCTGAACAAGTTTATCATTTTTTCTCGCATTCTGTCATAGCCATCCAGTTGAAGCTTCTTTGGATGTTTCCCTTAACCGTTGCAGTTGAATCAGAGCTAAGTCCCTTCTCCTTCTCTCACTTTCATTTTCGGTTTCTGATCCCCACTGTGTGTTCCCCCAACCAGGTTCTTGATTGCAAGACCTCTCGTGGTCCCTGACTTTTCTTCTTTCTGATTGATTGTTTTGTGTGGGTTTTGAAGGTCATCCTGATAAACGGTCAATTTCCTGGGCCAAGACTTGATGTGGTCATCAATGACAACTTGGTGCTCAACTTGATCAATAAGCAGGACCAACCTTTTCTTCTTACTTGGTGAGTTTTAGAAATCCTTGATTTAGACTGCAGCTAACACTTCCTCAGCGTAAAAATGTCAGTTTCATGTCAACTCATGGATCTTGCAGTCGAACATTTTTTTGTTATTTTAAAGTAACGATATTTGAATGTGTTCTTCCTTTTTGTGGTGTCTCTATGCTTCCGGGGCATTGAGTTCTGCCAAATGTTCATGCGTTAAATTCGATTATGTGAAATTAGCTCAGATGTGCCGAGTTGTAAGCACCTGTTAATTGTCACTAGCGTGTTCATTATGCGTAGACTGAAATGAAGAATTACATGAATTTTGATTGAGAATCCATGAAATATTCCCCAGTGTATGTGAATTGCGAATCATGTTTGTGGTGCATATGTTCACTGTTTGTATAGTAGTGATGCGACTACATTGAATAATTTCTCATTGTCTCCCAATTTGCTTCGTAGATAGGGTGAGATCCAAATCCCCTGTCTTGGTCCACTTTGAATAAGAACATAGACTTAAAAGATTTTGTTTCTGTTTGAGTGAAATATGATCAAGTTTGATGTTATTTTGGTGATTTTTAGTATGTTAACATGTCTGGCAATATATCTGGATGTTAATCATTCATTTGCTTTGAGAAAAGTTACCTCGATGAAATCGTTCACCACCTGTTCAACAAATTGTGCTTGAGATGTGATAAGAAAGAAAGAAAGAAAAAGAGAAATATGATTTATTCTCTTTAGGTGTGAATAACAATGTACATGGAGAAGCCTTTATATAGGCTTGGAGGAGGAGAAGAGTCTAGCACTCTTCCTATGTGGGACTAAAGGAAAAGAGAAGAAAGAAACAAAAGGGAAAAATAAGTTCTAACACCCCCCCTCAAACTCAAGGTGGATCAAACAACGAGAGTTTGGAAAGAAGAAATAAAAAGCGATGTGATGGAAGAGCCTTCGTAAAACAATCTGCAAGTTGATTTTCAGTTCCAACAAAGGGAAGAGAAATGCTGCGAGCTTGAAGATGATGACGAGTTAGATGACAGTCGATCTCAATATGTTTGGTACGCTCATGAAACACTGGATTTGCGCCAATGTGAATGGCACTCTTGTTGTCACAGTATAAAGGAGTAGGATCCAGAAATGAAACACCCATGTCAGCAAGTAAGCGACGAAGCCAAACAATCTCAACAGTAGTGTCGGCCATAGCACGATACTCAGATTCTGTAGAGGAGCGTGAGACAATATGTTGTTTCTTGGCACGCCAAGAAATAAGAGAATCTCCAAGAAAAATGCAATAGCCAGTGACAAACTTGCGATCAGTCACATTGGAAGCCCAATCAGCATCAGAATAGGCACGTAATTTGAGGGCAGAAGAAGACGGCATGAACAAAGAACGCGTCAAAGTGCCCCGAAGATAGCGCAAGATCCTCAAAACAGCAGTATAATGAACTGTACGAGGAGCAGTAACGAACTGACTGACAATATGAACAGCATAAGCGATGTCGGGTCGAGAGATAGTAAGATATACAAGACTGCCAACCAAAGTCTGATAGCGGGTCACATCAGAAAGAGGTTCCCCATCGTCTGGGCGAAACTTTTGATTTAGTTCAATAGGAGTAGCGGCAGTGCGTGAGTCGGAAAGAGCAGCCCTAGAGAGAATATCAGCGGTATACTTCTGTTGAGAAAGAAGGATACCATGCGAACTGCGTGCAATCTCAAGCCCAAGAAAATAACGCAGCGGTCCAAGATCTTTCATGGAAAAATGTTGCTGAAGGTGTCTTTTGGTATGCTCAATATGAGCACGATCATCTCCAGTGATGATCATGTCATCCACATAAAGAAGAAGAATAGTGCAACCAGTAGAAGAGGTATGAACGAACATAGCATGATCAGCCTCACTTTGAGCAAAATCAGCAGATCGAATAGCATCACTGAACTTCTCAAACCAGGCACGAGGGGCTTGTTTGAGACCATAAAGAGCCTGTCGAAGGTGGCAAACCTGTCTAGGGGTGTGAGCAAGACCAGGCGGAGGTTGCATAAAGATATCCTCTTGAAGATCCCCGTGAAGAAAAGCATTCTTCACATCAAGCTGAAAGAGAGGCCAGTTTCGAATTGAAGCAACAGCTAGTAAAGTACGGACATATGTCATCTTTGCTACGGGAGCAAATGTCTCCTCATAATCAATACCATACTCCTGCGAGAAACCCCGAGCAACCAGACGCGCTTTGTAACGCTCAATACTACCATCAGAACGGAGTTTCACCTTGTATATCCATCGGCAGGATACCAATGATCGATCTGAAGGAAGAGGCACAAGCTCCCAAGTACCAGTACTCTGCAAAGCCGAGAGTTCCTCAGACATAGCCTGACGCCATTCAGCATGTTGAATTGCCTCGCGATAACTAGTAGGTTCCTGTATAGTGTGAACAGCAGCCAAAAAAGAGCAAAACTCGGTAGAATAAGAAGTAGCTGCAACATACCGAGCAGGTAGACGCCGATCCCGGGAAGGATTGCGGCGGAGCTCTAGAGGTGCAGAATCGTCAAGGGCAGGCGGAGCAGGAGGTGCAGTAGAAGGGACATGCGAAGATGGAGAAGGTTGTGATATATCTAAATCCGAGATGGAAAAGGGAATCGGCGGAGATGGTGAAGGTGCAGTAGGAACTAGATCTGAAGTGGAAATGGGTGAAGAAGGATCAGGGGAATGATCAGTAGGGAAATCCATAAATGGAATAGGAGATGACACAAAAGGTGTGGCGTTGGTAGGAAAGAAAGGAACATGCTCATGAAACGTAACATTACGAGAAATACGTACACGTCGTGCATGTGGATCATAACAACGATAACCCTTATGTTCGATACTATAACCCAAGAATGCACATTGGATAGAGCGAGCGGTGAGCTTCGTACGTTCATGGGGTGGAAGGATGACAAAACAAGTGCACCCAAAAACTCGCAGATGAGTATAGGTGGGAGATCTAGAATGAAGACAGTAAAAAGGGGTGTCTTGGTTGAGAACGGATGAGGGTAGACGGTTAATGAGATGAACAGCTGTGAGAAGGGTCTCAGCCCAGAACTCAGTAGGAACAGAGGTGGCAAGTAAAAGAGCACGAGTGGTGTCCAGAATATGACGGTGCTTGCGTTCAGTAACCCCATTTTGAGCTGGAACCCCAGGACAGGATAGCTGAGGAAGCGTGCCATTACTAGCCAAAAGAGAACGGAAAACACCCGAAAGATATTCTCCCCCGGAATCAGATCGAAAAACTTTGATTTTTCTATTAAATTGGGTGGAAACCATGGTAGTAAAAGACTGATAAATGGAAAAAAATCACTACGTTGACGCATAAGATAAACCCATGTATAACGAGAATAATCATCAATAAATGAGACATAATATTTGAAACCACTTTTGGAAGAGAGTGGGGCAGGGCCCCATACATCAGAATGAATAAGATCGAAAATCGCACTAGATCTAGAGTTACTGATAGGAAAAGGCTTAGCAGATTGCTTGGCTAAAGGACAAATAGAACAAGGAGGAAGACTATCAAAAGAAACATGACCTAGAGCACCTTGTTTATGAAGGACGGTGAGACGAGAAGAAGCAATATGTCCGAGACGCTGATGCCATCGAGCAAGATCAACGGTAGCCAACACAGGAACAGGAAGGGAGGAAGATGGAAGATGGAGATGCTGCATAGTATAAAGTCCGTCCCGTCTACTGCCCTTGCCAATCATCCGGCCACTCAAACGATCCTGCACAAAGCAAGAGCTGTCAGTAAAGCTCACAACACATCCGGCATCGGTAAGCTGTCCAACAGATAATAAGTTAAGAGCCAATGAAGGAACATGTAACACATCAGGGACATTGAAATCCCGAGGGATGGTGAGAGTCCCTTGTTGGGTAGCTCGGAGAGGAGAACCATCAGCTGTAAAGAAATGTGCTGGATGCTTGAGTTTAGAGAGCTGAGTGAGACAGGTAGCGGAAGCAGACATATGTCTAGAAGCTCCTGAGTCAAGTATCCAAGTAGTAGAAGTGTCACATGAAGAGGGAGTAGCCGCAGTTGTGCTGTCAACAGATGAAACGGCTGCAGGGATGTCGGAGCCAAGAAAAGAACCAAGCAGAGAAGGACTTAATTGAGCAAGCTGGGCCTCAAGAGCAGCAACACGGTCATCCGTAGATAAAGAAGCCAAGGTAACTGGCCGAGCAAATGGAGATGAGGTACAATACTGAATAGGCTGTGGTGGCGTAGGAGGGCGCAGAACATCTTTCTTCTTTCGCCAGCAGTGTAACTCTTCATGACCAAGATGATGACAATAAGTACATGTAGGGCGGCGAGAGCCATAAGTAGGCGGAGCATGTGGTGGAGCAGCTATTACCGATGGTGTCCAAAGTGAATAATTGGAACCATCAAGCTTGACGTTTATGCGGTCACTAGAATCGCCCATGATGACTATTGTGAAGGTCTAAACTGACCAGAAGCGCGGGATAAAATGCGCAGGTCGATAGAATGCAAGAAGCACGAATCTAGAGGTACAAAGTAAGCCTCTAGAAAATGAAGAATTAAATTATAGACGCACGAATTCGTGGAAGCTTGACTAGAGCAAGCAAGGGTGACGGCTCAAAAGACCAAAACTCATTGTCTTAATTTCTGATGCGGAAGATCCAATTTATGGCAACCGCAGAGCATATTTTTAAAAACAATGAGCTCGTTATTTTAATTTCTGATGCGGAAGATCCAATTTATGGCAACCGCAGAGCATACTCTTAAAACATTAAACTTGGCTCTGATACCATGATAAGAAAGAAAGAAAGAAAAAGAGAAATATGATTTATTCTCTTTAGGTGTGAATAACAATGTACATGGAGAAGCCTTTATATAGGCTTGGAGGAGGAGAAGAGTCTAGCACTCTTCCTATGTGGGACTAAAGGAAAAGAGAATAAAGAAACAAAAGGGAAAAATAAGTTCTAACAAGATGTATCTACCTAATATCACTTCCTGCTGTTGAATCCAAAGATTCATCAGTGAAGTTTCCATGTTATTGACTGATTTGTTGTCATTGAGCATAATTTTTTTGGAACATTTCTCATTCACCTAGAGTAACTCTCGTCTTTTTAGTCTGCCTCTTTTGTGAGACCAAAGGTCAAATTGTGTATACATTAATGGTGAATGAATCATTGAGAATCTAAAGAGATACTTGATGATCTATGATCATGCTTTCGTACGAGTGTAGATCCTAGATAGAAGATCACTTTCAATTTGTGATGATGTTCAAATGTTCTTGATGCGTGCGAATTGTTTGTCGAAACGTTCCTCAAACGTAACTACAAAATAGTTCATATTTTTGCTCAATCTAAGTATGTTTTAGTGCAGATCAATCATAACCGAATCTAATAAAGAAAATGAAGAAAAAGATAAATAGTAAAAGAATAGCTGAAAAGGATTTTGTTCATATGCACATGTCCAGGAAAGTTTTCAAAAATAAATGAGACATAGAACATTTAGAGGAAGCTCGTGTAGTTCATAGAAGATCATGGAACGAGTTAGTAAAAGGAAAAATAAAATAAAAAATAAAAAATTCCAGAAAATAAAATTATGAAAAAATAGTTTGTAAAATAGGCGTCGATTAGGTTGTTAGATCCTAGTATTAGAATATGTTTAGTTTCATTTAGATAATACACACGTGGTTTAAGAGAATTCATGATATTTCTTTGGCTTAATTTTTAATTACAGTAGCCTCTTTAGAAAAATTCATGATTGTACTATGCATTAACATTAACAACGGGGTGCCATGGAGCTTAAAATTTAGCACTTGGACTGTCCTTTTTTTTTTTTTTCGTGTCGACTTCTCATTGTTGAGTGGTGACCATCGTCGAGCGCAGCAAGCAAATATGCCAATACAGAGAATAGGTGAGCAAAACTAATGCATTCAGGTTCAAGTATAACGATGAAAGTGGTCATGAAATTAACTCCCACAACTGAAATTTTAGGCAAAACCTTTGCTTATAGAAGCTTTGCAAGATAGTGAAGTTAATGCCATTGTAGATCCAAACTTGTCCAACAATGATGATGAAGAAATGAGTCAGATGTTAAGTTGTGCTATTGCATGCATCGGTCTAGCTACAAGACGGTTGCATGGATGCATGCAGCAGTTGGACGGATGCATGCAGAAGCACAATGTAACATCCGACTCATTTCTTCAGCATCATAGTTGGACAGGTTTGGATCTACAATGGCATCAAATTTGCCATTTTGCAAAGCTTCTGTGAGCAAAGGCTTTGCCTAAAATTTCGTTAGTGGGAGTTAATTTCATGACCACATTCATCATTATACTTGAACCTGAATGCATTAGTTTTGCTCACCTATTCTCTATATTGGCATGTTTACTTGCTGCGCTCAACGATGGTCAACACTCACCAGTGAGAGTCGACACGGAAAAAAAAAAACGGCGATCCATGCGCTAAATTCTAAGCTCCATGGCACCGCGTTGTTAGTGTTAATGCAACGTATAATCATGATATACGTCTCCGCATCTTTAGATTGAACGAAATCGTGATACATTTCATGTCTGTGTCTAAGAGGCATGCTATTTTCAAATTGGAGTTACAGCGGATGAACGAATCTTGCTCCCTATCTCGTCCGTTCAAACATGCTTTTCTTTTTCTATTTCTAGATTCAAATTTGTATTTAAAAAGTGATGGATGTGTAAGGACAAAAAATTCATGAAATTAATAATTGATTGAATCTAAGCTGTGTGGAACATGACACATTAGGAGCAACATGGGAAATATAATAAAATATAAGGAAAAGCTGGTTGGATTTTCTTTCCTAATCCAAATCAACGTGGAGTCCTATCATTGACCAACATGAGATTACCCTGGGCGGTGGATATATGTATATTCCATAAGATATAGATTTGCATGCAAAGTAGGTTTAGTATATATCGTTCAGTGCAAGCTGGATCACGACAATTAGGAAGTCCCGTTTCGTCGAGTGCTTGGCAAGGGTCTATTTTTGTGGAATTATGTCAAGAATTCAAATGTGGAAACATTTAAATCTTGTTGGAAGATTTGCATATTAATTACTTCGTGAAATTAAGAGATTATTTTTTTAGGAATTGTGGGGCTAAACGTTATGTGCGTTCTTGAATGTAATTGGGGTTGGAAAATGCTGAGGATGTTTAAGTGACTCGAGTATGATTTGTAATCTCTATGTATCACTTGATCTACTGTGAAATTCATTGTTGCTCTCCTTGTGGACATAGGTCTTTATGATTGAACCGCGAACATTTGGTGTCTGATTTATTTTCTTATTCTATCTATTTATTGTTTGATCGCTTGTTCCGTGCAATAATAGTCGAATTTTTTAAATTCTTTCAAAAGTAACGAGACTACCTAATTTTGTAGAAGCAATAAATGATGCCATCTTTCCTATGTTGACAAACAGTCGAATGGCATTGTTCGTGCATGTGATGGCATTTTGAGATATTAATATTGGGAGGTGGCAATGTTCACGCATTTTTAAGTTAAGGGCAATCTCGAGAATAGATTAAAAAAAAGAAAAAGAAAAGCAAGAGGGCTCAATCTACGAATTTCATGTAGCAAAGATGTATTCATAACGTGTATTTCAATTCAAAGAGATGGATCACATAATTTTTATGTATGGTTATTTCAAAATCAAAAGTCCAATTTAATAGGAAGACAAAGATGTCCCATCAAGTCATGAGACTTCCAAAAAGATAGAAAAGATTGCCATCCAATATGGGACTATCTTTTACGATTGTCCTTTTTTCTTGGAAATATGATAAGTCCATATATCAAATTATCATTCATGAATCAAAGTAAGTCCACTACTAGCACCGAGGCAAAGGTTGCATTTAGTTAGGGCGAAAGGTAGCGTCTCGTAATTTTAGTTCGACTGGTGATTCTCGGTGGATTTCACTTGTGATTGACGGCGACAACTACATTATGGCTTTTTTAACAGCGAACAAAGCTTGTGGTCTTCATGAGAAGTTTCAGCAATGGCCCACTCTCAGCCACCAAGATGAGATTAAAACACCATTCCTAGCCACTTCATACAATGAATAGTTTACGGGATTACAAATTATAGTGACTACTTTAGAATTATGCCTTGCTTATACTTACATAATCACAGGGAAGGGTAGAGAAAATATCGAGATTGAAAAGATCATCAGGATGGCAAGCTTAGTGGGGGCTTAAATCAAGCGACATTTGAATGATTGAATGTTGTCTACAGATTGCGCCTTTGCATGGACCAAGAGCCCCACCAACATAGTTGGATGAGTAAACTGTTCTTCTTTTTATTAGTCTTGCCAGACCGATATGGAGTCAAGATTGGTCCATTCTCCCCTCCAAGAAATTTAATGATTTCAAGGATTGAAAGCTAATGGATTTCTACATGCGTTGAAGTTTCAAGGATTTTGTAAAATTGAAATTACTTAAAAAAAGGCATGGACATATAATCGAAAACAAATAAGGAAATTGCAAGGAACTAATTATTGAATGAGAATAAATCATTTAAATTCTTGAACGCATGCTTCTGGCTTAACGACCTGATTTGAGCAATAAACTTCTCCACGGAAGTAAATGGTGTGCATAGAGATAGTAAAAACTGAAAAGCTTAAAATACTCAACTGAAAAGCATTTATAATAAAAGAAAAACAGTAAATCTAAGAAATCTAATCTACTTCAAATTTCAAATTCGAAAGTCAAGTGAAATCTAATTGGAGTGATCTTCTGTTGGGTCACTTGATTGTCGTTGGTGCCAATTGGGTTGGACGGATGAAATCTTTAATCTTGGAACTTGGAGGCTAAAAATTGCAAAAGGGTTCCTCTCGCTGTAGAAGATGATTGTTGCTTCTTTTCTTGGATCATTTTTGATAATCTTATTAGGTCTGCGAGGACGTTAATCAGGGCAAAACAAAAAGAAAGCTGAAAGTTTGTTCAAACTGATATATAACTTCTTTTTTTGGGTCATAAAGTATATCGGTTAATGGGCTTAGCCCCCCTCCCGCAATGAAAGAAAAGAAGAGAAAACTGGTCATATATATATATATATATATATATATATATATATATATATATAAACATTTTATGCTGGCTACACGTGATCTTTCTAGAAACGCTCCAATGTTGTGTAATTTTCATTAATGTCGCCTTCCGCTTATAGCCTTCAAACGGACGAGAAATAAATAAATAAATAAACATTTTGAGATAAGGTGCATGAGTAAATTTGGTTTGGAACATTTTGACCGTGGTTTGTTTTGTTTTGTTTCAGGGAAGTCTTTTTCCTGTCGACACCCAAATTTCACTAATAATCTCATATACTATAATCTGAAGAAAATTAATTCGAGATATCGCAACATCATTACTTCAAGCCCACAAAATTCAAATTTTGACGGACGAAGGATCAAGGGAGTCGGTCAACTATAGTAGTCTAGTTTGACTTTCGCTTTGTGAAGTCCCATCCAATTTAGATAATGCTCAATTGATCTGGTCCAACGTGATCTGACGAACCGGTAATTCCTTCGTTATAAGAGGAAGCGATATCATCCCGCAAGCAGAAAGCGATCCCAAGCCCTTTGCTCCCTTGTAGCTCAACGATCTCAAGTGCCGCCTCCATCGCTAGCATTACCTAGGCACGGATTCTGTGGTAATGCTTTCGTACCAGTGTAGATCCTAGGTAGAAAATTGCTTTCAAATTCGTGATAATGTTCAAAAGTTCTTGATGCATGCGAATTGCTTGTTGAAATGTTCCTCAAACGTAACTGCGAAATACTTCATATTTTCGCGCACAATCGAAGGATGTTTCAGTGTAGATCAATTTTTTTTTATAGTGCATAAACTCAACTCCATCCGAAATTTATCATGGCAAAAATAGAATCTAAACATTTCACTTTGTTTGCTCTCTCATCGTTCTGGGTTGTGGCTGTACATGCTGCGTTGTGGGTTGTGGCTGTACATGCTGCGTTGGATATTACTTCAGTGATTGCTCTTGAGAAATGGTGTGGAGTTGAACCTATTTTTAGGCCATCCATATATCAAGGTATGTTGTTCATTTATTTTACATTTCCCTAGTTTGTGGCTTTGAATGGTAAATGACTGCAGTAAAAAATTGGGTGCTGTTCCATAACTCGAGCTAGTTGGTGGAAGTAAATAAGTGGAGTTCGATAGGCGGTAGTTTTTATATGTCAGCGACTGATGGAGGGATAGTGATGGCATTTGTTGATGATGGAAATATTGTGATAAATAAAGGCGATTGATGGTGAGATATGCATGCTTAATGTATTGATATTTTTGGGGGACGAGATTCGATTGTTGGTGTTCTGATGCGGTGAATTTTAGTCATGATTTTATGTGTTCTCGATTTACATAAAATAGATATAATCAGGACAAAATAAAGTAATAGTAGTGAGCTAGGGATGCTTTGAGCTTTCGAAGGTGGTGATTTAGTTTAATCTTTGGACTTGTGCTCGTTTAGGTGGATTTTTTTGTTGATAATTTGAAAGTTCTATTTCATGAGCTTGATGAGAAGTAAACTTGGGAATGGTGAACTAGATGAATTGTTTTCAGATCAGGAAGGTTCCAAAGAGAAAAAGAAAGAGAGGAAATAAAGAGTAATAAGCAAAATAAATTGGTTTTACATGTGATGTAGGAATGTATGGAAAGTTGTAGGGAAAAATGTGCGCGCGTTCTGGATTTAGGGGTTGTCTTTGTAACAGGAAAGAGGGAAATAATGAAAGAAGAAGAGACTGGTGCGTTTGGGGGTGAAAAACTAATAAAGAAAATGAAGAAAACGATAAATAATAAAAGAATAGATGAAAAGGATTTTGTTCATATGCATATGTCCAGGAAAGTTTTCAAAAATAAATCAGACAAAGAACATTTAGAGGAAGCTCAAGTAGTTCATAGAAGATCATGGAACAAGTTAGTAAAAGGAAAAATAAAATAAAAAATAAAAAAATTCCAGAAAATAAAAAATTGAAAAATAGTTTGGAAAATAGACGTTGATTATGTTGCTAGATCCTACTATTAGAATATGTTTAGCTTCATTCAGATGATACACACGTGGTTTAGGAGAATTCATGATATTTCTTTGGTTTAATTTTTAATTAGAATAGCTTGTTTAGAAAAATTCATGATTGTACTATGCATTAACACTAAAAACGTGGTGACATGGTGCTTAGAATTTAGCACTTGGACAATCTTTTTTTTTTTTTTCCGTGTCGACTCCTCACTGGTGAGGGGTGACCATCATTGAGCACAGCAAGCAAACATGCCAATATAGAGGGTAGGTGAGTAGAACAAATGCATCCAGGTTCAAGTTCAATGATGAATGTAGTCATGAAATTAACTCCCTCAAACGAAATTTTAAGCAAAGCCTTTGCTTTCAAAAGCTTTGAAAAAAATAGTGAATTTGATGCCATTGTAGATCCAAACCTGTCCAATTATGAGACTGAAGAAATGAGTCGGATGTTAGGTTGTTTAGTTTCATGCATCCTTCCAACTGCACAACACCATCCATCAATGACATAGATACATTTCCTAGTTGAAAAGGGGCATTTTTATTTCTCATGTTGTACACATAACATTATTATTTAGCAGTTTCACTTTGCTAATGGGGAATATAACATGAGTTTCATGTAATCATATTATGTAATCATTGGAAGGAAATCTGCCTATGATACAATTGGACGAAGGCATTAGTGGTTGTGAAATCTCAAAGAACGATAGCTAAGAATATGACTCTGGCCGCTATCAAGATGCCTTTGAAAGCAAAGGGCAAGCCACAAGTGAGTGTGACCACCAACCACTCAAGCTTCAGTGGCAGTAGAGGCTAGTGGAGGTTGTTTATTATATATGCATGACTTAAAATTTTCATAAATCGTATATTTTTTGTCTTTCGTGCGTATGAATTCCAAAGATCCAAAATTTTATTGAGGGGGTTATTTTAAAAAAATATTTTTGGTTTTTTTAATCAATAAATAATATATATCTTTTGATATTTTGCAGCCAATGAAATATAAATAACCCCCTTACTAAAATTTTGGATCTTTGGTATCCATATACATGAAAGATGAAAAATATACAATTTATGAAAATTCTAAGTCATGCATATATCATAACCAACCTCCACTCTCCTCTACTATTGTTAGAGCTTGAATGGTTGGTGGTCACACTCGCTCATGGCTTGTCCTTCACTTTTGAAGGCATCTTGATAGCGGCCAGAGTCATATTCTGAGCTATCATTCTTAGAGATTTCACAACTTCTAACGCCTTCATCCAATTGTATCATAGACAGATTTCCTTCCAATGCTTACGTAATCTGATTAGCTCATGTTATATTCCCCATTAGCAAAGCAAACCACTAAATAATAATTTTATGTGTACAACATGAAAAAGAAAAGCACTGCTTTTCAACTAGGAAATGTACCTGTGTCATTGATGGATGGTGTCGTGCAGTTGGACGAATGCATGCGACAGCACAACCAAACATCCGACTCATTTCTTCAGTATCATAGTTGGATAGGTTTGGATCTACAATGGCATCAAATTCGCCATTTTTCAAAGCTTTTGTGAGCAAAGGCTTTGCCTAAAATTTCATTAGAGGGAGTTAATTTCATGACACATTCATCATTAAACTTGAACCTGAATGCATTTGTTCTACTCACCTATTCTCTGTATTGCCATGTTTGCTTGTTATGCTTGATGATGGTCACCACTCACAAATGAGAAGTTGACACGAAAAGAAGAAGAAGGTCCAAGCGCTAAATTGTAAGCTCCGTGGCACCACGTTGTTAGTGTTAATGCATAGTACACAATCACAGTTCCTTTTCCTACAATCGAACACATGCGGCTGTTTCTCACAACCACTTGCCCAAAATCTCCACTGGCATAATTAACAAATATATCTCTTTGCGAGATATAACAAAAATAAGCACCAAATTCAAGAAACTACTTATCTTTTGTCAAGTCAAACCTTGCTGACAAGCACAAATTCTCTAGCAAAAGCTCATTGCTAAACATATTAACTTCTTGATTCTGTCTCGTTGCTTCTTTTGTAGTCTTCACACTGAAATCTACGGTGTCCCCATTTGGTGATAAAATTGGCATTCATCTTTTGCAACCTCTCTATTGCCCCTTAATTGTAACTTTTACTGCTCCCACTATTCTCCATTGGTAGTGCTGTTGAAGATGTAGATGCCAAAAACTTACCTCCACCTGAGACTTTCCTTCGTATCTCTTTATCCATGATATTGCTCATTGCATCATCCATAGTCAAATCATCCTTTATGGTGCTCGAAATTCCTTGCACCGCGATGTTGTAGCTTTTTGGAAGGGAACATAAAAACAATAAAGTTTGTAGCTTCATATCTAGATTTATGCCTACATATTCCAATGGACCTGTGACCTATGTAAAACTGTTAATATACTCTGCAACAAATCCTCTATCAAATAACTTCATATTAACCAATTTCTTTAGCAAATTTATCTAATTTAATGTGGATGGTTTCTCATAGATATTCACTAAAATAACCATGGCTTCCTTTGTAGTCTTCACTTTTGCAATGTGGTACCCTGTCTTTTTCGTCAAGCCAAGACAAATTGCACCTAATGCCTTTCGATCTAGAATTTTCCATCCCAATTTCGGGTTTCCAACCCTCAAGTGGTGCGTAGAGATATTTCTAATAAAAATAGTCCTCTATTTGGAGTTTCCGCAAACCAAAATCCTACATCTTGAAGTTATCAATTTTGATTTTATCTTTTACCATATCATTTGCTTTCAATCAAATGTCACCAAACAATCCTTTATGTTTTCGATTAACCAACCCAAGCTCTGATACTAGTTGTTAGGAATCGTACACTAATTCTCGAAAAATAACCCAAACAAACAATCCACAATAGCAGAATATAACAATAAGAGAACAGAATTAGAAGAACACATTAGAAAATTTATTATTGAAGTTCACCCAAACTTGGGCTATGTCTCCGTGTAGAGGTATTCTACAAATCTATTAGTTTATGAGAAAAGTAGGAATACAATTCACGATCTTCTCATAAGATCAAGGCACAAAAAGATTGAGAACATTTAAAGCCATCATGGTTTCTCTTTTTCTTTTTCCCTTTATTCACTAACTTTGCACTTTTTCTTTTTTTGCTGTTGTGACAGCTACTACCTTTACATCACTAGTATAATAGGTACAGATTTTAACCTAGAAGCAAAAAAGGAGACAGACAAAAAAGCCCTTAATATAATATTTTTGGCTTCACACGCCAATAGCTAATTGCTTAGCCAACCGAACAAGTTTCTCTAGTGACAGGAATTATGACTATTGCAAACAAAACTCAACGAAAATTATTATAATTTTGCATGCGTGGAATTACCTCAACTTTAGATGAGGCATAAGTTGGATCCAAATTTTGAAGCAAAACAAGTCTTCCTTGTTCCCATGTAGTCTGCATTCTTTCTTCAATAGGCTGAAAGCAGTGTATGAAAGAATCAATCCCTAGCCCCTTAGAAAACAAAAGTAGGAGAGTTTCAGCTAATTAGAAGTTCCATTCTCTTAGCAACCGGATATTCCCATGCTAAATAAAAGTTAACTTTATATTTGCTTCTCTTTTAGCACCGCTATCGATGTAATGCTAGATCGAAGTCAATTAATATCTTTTGTTTATTTGGCATGCTGGAAGAACGGAGAGTCGTAGTTGGAAAGCTCATTGAGTCTACTTTCAATCTCTAGCAAATTCAAAGCATACTTTTGCAAAGCAAATTCATCATTCAAATAATGCTGGCGACAAGAAGTTCTCCTATCATCAATAAGGACATGAACACATCAACAGTTAATGACATGCATCAACCTGATCAAATAATTGATGATAGGAGAACTTCTTGTTGCCAAAATTATTTAAATGATGAATTTGCTTTGCAAAAGTATGCTTTGAATTATTTAGAGATTTTGAAAGTAGACTCAAAGAACTTTCCAACTATGGCTCTGATTCCGTTCTTCCAACATGCGAAATAAACAAAATATATTAATTGACTTCGATCTAGCATAACATTGATAGCGGTGCTAAAAGAGAAGCAAATATAAAGTTAACTTTGATTTAGCGTGGGAGTACTTGGTTGCCAAGAGAATGGAGCTTCCAATTAGCTAAAACTCTCGTACTTTTGTTTTGGAAGGGGCTGGGGATTGATTGTGTTATACACTGCTTTCAGCCTATTGAAGAAAGAATGCAGATTGCATGAGAACAAGGAAGACTTGTTCTGCTTCAAAATTTTGATCCAACTTATGCTTCATCTGAAGTTGAGGTAATTCCATACATGCAAAATTGGAATAATCTTTTGTTGAGTTTTGTTTGCAGTAGTCATAATTCCGGTCACTAGAGAAACTTATTTGGTTGGCTAGGCAATTAGTTGTTGGCGTGTGATGCCAAAGATATTATATTAAGGGATTTTTTAAAATATTTTCTCTTTTTCTGCTTCTAGGTTAAAAGCTATACCTATTATACTAGTGATGTAAAGGTAGTAGCCATCACAAGAGAGAAAAAAGAAGAAGAAGAAGTGCAAAGTTAGCGAATAGAGGGAAAAAGAAAAGAGAAGCCGCGATGGCTTTAAGTGTTTTCAATTTCTTTGTGCCTTGATCTTGTGAGAAGATCATGAATTATATTCTTACTTTTCTCAAAAAATAGTGGATTTGCAGAATTCCTCTGCGTGGAGACATAGCCCAAGTTTGGGTAAACTTCAATAACAAATTTTTTGGTGTGTTCTTTTGATTTTGCTCTCTTATTGTTATATTCTGCTATTGTGGATTGTTTGCTTGGGTTATTTTTCTGGAATTGGTGTGCAATTCCTAACAACTAGTATCAGAGCATGGGTTGGCTAATCGAAAACATAAAGGATTGTTTGGTGACATTTGATTGAAAGCAAACGATAGGTAGAAGATAAAATTAGAATTGGTAAGCTCAAGGTGCGAGATTTTGATTAGTGGAAACTCCAAATAGATGACTATTTTTATTAGAAATATCTCTATGCACCACTTGAAGGTTGGAAACCCGAAATTGGGATGGAAAATTCTTAATCAAAAGGCATTAGGTGCGATTTGTCTTGGCTTGACGAAAGAGATAGGGTACCACATTGCGAAAGTGAAGACTACAAAAGAAGCCATAGATATTTTAATGAATATCTATGAGAAACCATCAACATCAAATTAGACATTTTTGCTAAAGAAATTGGTTAATATGAAGTTATTCGACAGAAATTTTTGTTGCAAAGCATATTAACAGTTTTATACAGATCACAGGTCAGTTGGAATCCGTAGGTATAAATCTGAATGTGAAGCTACAAATTTTACTGTTTTTATGTTCCCTTCCAAAAAGCTACAACACCGTGGTGCAAGGAATTTGGAGCACCATGAAGGATGATTTGACTCTGGATGATATAGTGAGCAACATCATGGATGAAAAGATACAAAGGAAAGTCTTCGGTTGAGGTAAGTTTTCAGTATCTACATCTTCAATAGCATTATCAATGGAGAACCGTGTGAGAAGTAAAAGTAAAGGAAAATTCAGTGAGCGTAGTAGGTCACAATCAAGGGAGAAGAGAGAGCTTACAATAGATGAGTGCTAGTTTTATCATCAAATGGGATATCGTAGATTTCAGTGTTGTTGACACCTGATTTTTAATCATTTTTTCTATTGCTAAAGTAATAAAAAATCCATAAAAATTCATAAAATTGAAAAATCAACTTTGGGGACCTTAGCCAAGCCTAGGGAACCAATTTTGACCAAAAAACGATTTTTCATATTTTCAGTATTTTTACGTATTTTTTATTTATTTATTTTCGAAAATTAATAGAAAATCCATAAAAATTCATAAAATTGAAAAATCAACTTTGGGAACCTTAGCCAAGCCTAGGGAACGAATTTTGACCAAAAAATAAATTTTCATATTATATATATTTTAATTTTTTTAAAAAAAATACAAAAATATTTGAAAATTTTGGAAAAATAACATTTGAGGCCAAAAAATACACAAAGATAGTTAATATTTTTATTTTAAATCTATTTTCATATTGGCCATCGCAAATTCAGAAAAATCCAATTCGAGTCACGTGTTCCTTCACGAGTATAATCTCGAATCGGGCCTAAAAAAATTTAATTTGAGTCAACTTATTTTAACTTTCACTTTTTATGAGTTGTGACATTGTCTTCTAATATTTTAAATTTTCATCTTGGCCCAATTATACCCAGAATGACTTAATTTTGCAAAAGGGCTTTAATTAAATTATACATTATTTTCAGCGACAAGAAATGAGCTTAAATTTGACATGTGGTAAATTTTGGTGTGTCAAAAATTGTGAGGAGATTTGGACTTAAAGAAATATATTTTTTTCAGGAACTGAATTGTAAATACTTAAAATTCAAGGACTAGAGTGCAAATACCTAACTCTTGAAGGATTATTTTACAAATAATAAAAAGAAGAGTTAGTGGATAAATTAGAATAGAGAAGGGAAGATGAAGAAGAGAAGTTGGAGAAGAATGGATGGAGAAAATAAGATAAGAATAGAGAAGGGAAGATGGAGATGAAGAAGAGTTAGTAGAGAAATTAGAATGGAAGATAAGAATAGAGAAGGGAAGATGGAGATTAAGAAGAGTTAGTGGAGAAATTAGAATGGGAGATAAATATGGAGAAGGGAAGATGAAGATGAAGAAGAGTTAGTGGAGAGATTAGAATGTGAGATAGAGATGGAGAATGGAAGATGAAAATGAAGAAGAGTTAGTGGAGAAATTAGAATGGGAGATAGAGTTAGTGGAAAAATTAGAATGGGAGATAGATGAGTAGGTTATAAAAGGAGGAAGAAGTGAGCTTGAGAAAGGATTCTTGAGAGAGAAAATTTGAAGTGTTTGGGAGAATTTTTTGGAGAGAAAATTTTGGATGTTTGAGAGAGTTTTGGGAGATTGAAGAAAATTTTGAGAGAAAGAAAATACCAAAAGAGAGAGAATTTTGAAGATGATGGGAGTTTAAAGCTAGGGGTTATCATCACAAATTCCTTCATCGATCAATATAAATCAAGAGTTTATCCTCGTCAACGAGCAAACAAATTCAAGCTAAGTGTTTTTATTTATTCATTTATTTATGGTTTTACTCGCAAATTAGCACAAATTGTATACACTTTCTCCATCTCCTTTTTCTTCCATATTTTATGTCAGGAGAAGGATATCTCTACGTCAACAGCAAAAATCTCGTCGAGATGCAAAAATCGGCCCAGACAAGCTCCTAAGCTGTCCACCGATTTCTCAACTGATCTGTGACTAAAAGTCCCTCTTAATTCAAAAGAAACTCTCTATATTGGGAACATAGAGAGCGAAAATCAATTATAGAAATCCCTCCAAAAAAAATGGGAGATAAGTACTCTTTCTACTCTTCTGGTTTTAGGTGCAGATTAGCACATATTTTGTATACTAACACTTCACTCTATTTTATGTCAGGAAGCCGCAGCTCTATATCAATGGTCAATCCTATGGAAGCACAAAATCGGCTTGGAGGAGTCCTCAAGCGCGCACAAATTTCAAATTGTTGAATCAATTCGTTGTATTTCATTTTAAAAAATTCATACCCCAAAATGGAGAGGACAAAGTCCATCCGCAATTTAAATACCTGCACCATAAATCCCAAAGGGAAGAGCCAAGCCAATGCTTAGCCTCCCATTGGAGGTTTTTACTTATAATAGTTAAATACCTGCAACTTAAATACCTGCACCTTAAATCCCAAAGGGAAGAGCCAAGCCAATGCTTAGCCTCCCATTGGAGGTTTTTACTTACAGTAGTTAAATACCTGCACCTTAAATCCCAAAGGGAAGAGCCAAGCCAATGCTTAGCCTCCCATTGGAGGTTTTTACTTACAGTAGTTAAATACCTGCAACTTAAATACCTGTACCTTAAATCCCAAAGGGAAGAGCCAAGCCAATGCTTAGCCTCCCATTGGAGGTTTTTACTTACAGTAGTTAAATACCTACAACTTAAATACCCGTACCTTAAATCCCAAAGGGAAGAGCCAAGCCAATGCTTAGCCTCCCATTGGAGGTTTTTACTTACAGTAGTTTAAATACTTGCAACTTAAATACCTGTACCTTAAATCCCAAAGGGAAGAGCCAAGCCAATGCTAGGCCTCCCATTGGAGGTGTTTATTCACTGTCATGTACTTCCTATAATTTAATTTTTGAATCATCAGACCCAAAAGATGAGTAGGTCGTAATACTGCACAGAAGTCGTTAACACACTCCCTCTTTCGGCTTCAGGGAATCTTTAACACTTAAAAAAATATAATAAATAAAAATATATAACATCCATGCATCCTATTTAAAAAGTGAAAACACAAAAAGAGAATACCATACTAGAGCTTTAGGAATAAACCAAGCCTGAGTTGCCGGGTTAGGATATCCATGAAATTAAGGTACCGAAAGGGCATTAGTTTTAATTAACTAGTGTAACCAAGTCCCCGAGCTCATAATCTCTGGTTCGCAGGAATAAATTAGTTCTCCCGCTAATTTATTTAGGTTTCTAATCGACCTACCAAGAACGATTAGTGGCGACTCCAAATTTCAAAATCATTTAAACAAAAACCAAAGTTGCGATTCGGTAGGGCTTGGGAGGGTCCGCATTAGGTTAGTCAAATCTAATTAACCTAATAATCCGTTAACCCCTTTTAATAATTTAAAATTTTTTTTAGAGGGTCGCGACAGCTTAGCGACTCCGCTGGGGACGGGATTTTTAAATTTTCGAAAAAAGATACCAATTGGAATACTTGAATTTTTTCGAAATTTTAAAAGTCTTAGTGGACTTAAGCCAATGAAAATTTCATGGATATCTCGCTTCTGGCGATCTTGTTTGGGACTCATTCTATAGGTGTTATATTGTTTTTGCAGGATGGGAGTTATAAGGGGCGGAGTGTTTGGCTAACCCCTTTGTTTTGCAGGCTCGGTGTTTGGTTTATTTGTTTAATTTCGCATATTTTTAGAAGCGCTGTTTTGATATCAATTGTTGTGCATGTCTTGCATACTCTGAGGATCACGACACCTGCACACACAAGCGTCTAAACCCAAGTCGCGAAATTCTTCCTAGAAAACCATAGATAGGGATCGAATATGTAAAGCTCTTGCGTCGATTACGCTCGGGTTGACCATATTTTATCCCGCTCATTATCTGAATTGACAATTCTTCCCATTGTGATTTGATTGCGCGGAGGGTAAGGTTGTCAATTCAGATAGTGGGGGCCTTTTAGGTCCACACCCTGTCTCTCCTTCTTTTATTTTCTAGAGTTCACTCCTCACTTGAGTCATGCGCATGACTATGTGATTTGCATTTCTTCAAGGTAAAAGTAAGTTCTCTAATTTTATCTTGTATTTATTTTCGGTCGGTTCATGCTAGGTGTTAGTCAGTTTTTGAGCTTGATATTACGACCATTCTTTTAAAAGAAAATAAAAATTAAATTTGTCCCTCATTTCTTTTAAAAAAAATTTTGAAAAAATGATGTGAAAAATCCCTTCATGGGAATTTTATTAACCAATAAGGGATTTTTGTCATGTTTTTATTGCTTCAATAAAAATGAAATTTTCCTGAAAAAATTTTCCTCTGAAAATTTATTTCAATAAAAAGAAAAATTCCCTAAAAAAAAAACTCTAGTAGACATCAAGTGATTTTATCACATTTTTCAAATTATAAAAACTTGCAAGAAAATTCTTCTCGAGAAATTCGCTCATGTTTTTCTAAGAAAATTTTCTCTAAATAAAATTAGACTAATGTCTCGGGGGAATTGTATTGACCAATAAGAGATTTTTGTCATGTTTTTCTTGCTTCAATAAAAATGAAATTTTCCTGACAAATTTTCCTCTAAAATTTTATTTCGATAAAAGAAAAATTCCTTAAAAAAAAAACTTTGGTAAACATCAAGTGATTTTATCACGTTCTTTCAAATTATAAAAACTTGCAACAAAAATTCTTTTCGAGAAATTTGCTCATGTTTTTCTAAGAAATTTTTCTCTAAATAAAATTAGACTAATGTCTCGGGGGAATTTTGTTAACCAATAAAGGATTTCTGTCATGTCTTTCCTGCTTCAATAAAAATAAAATTTTCCTGACAAATTTACCTCTGAAAATTTATTCTGATAAAAAGGAAATTCCTTCAAAAATTTTAGTAAACGTCAAGAGATTTTGTCACATTCCTTAAAAAAAAAATAAAAAAAAAGAGTAATAAATCTGCAAAAAAATTCTGTATTAACCCATTTCTTCCTAAGGGAATTTTTTTTTTCTGATTTCTCTATAAAATAGAAAAAATCAAATTGGACTAATATAGGAGTCATGGACCGACATTCCTTGTGTCGCATACTAATTATATCATTTTCTTTTGCAGGGTGATCCTAGATACCCTAGACGGGTGTAAAAATTAAGTTCAAAATATATCAAGAATCATCTCCAGAAATACCAAAAGACGAAAAACACCGAGGCTTCAATCGTTAATTCCGGGGGGCAAACGAACACTGTCCATCTTTGACAGACAGAGTTATGTCAATCCGTAAACTTGTATGGGCAGTGTATTCTGATATGACGGTGGATTTATACTAATTAAACACGGGGGCATATTTAATGTATTGCAGAGGATCCCGCGTCTTTTGAAAGACAATATGGATTATATAATCAGAACCCATGAAATAAATACCTTTACCTGATTAAATCAACCAGAGACCGATCTTAAAATTTCCTCTTATCCGAAACATGCGGAGGGCTTTAGAGGACCGAGGTTCTATTAATGAACGTGGCCCACAGGAATTTCTCCCGACGCTACAGACGACCGACACGAGCAAGTGGACGCCGAAAGAAATAAAATATGGATAAAAGTGGGCACACAACAGGTGGCCGGATTTATTACCAGCGCACTGATCGAGTTGTCATAGTGTTATTGTTTGTGATCTCAAGATGGATAGTGGGGGCCACCGCCGAACCCTTCATCAATGTTCTCGATATCATCGTCTGGAGCAATTAAACAAGAACATCAAGAAAAACATTAAGCCTCGACATCTTCGGTACCTCAAATCGTTCTGTTATGCTATGCGGAAGAAACGATAGTAGGAAAATTAAACAAAAAAAAACACGTGAAGCTTTTCTTTCATTCCATTCATCAAAGAGCATTACAATAGCTCACTGGGGAGGAAAAGTAAAGCCAAACTGAGCCCTGATAACCATTACGAAGGAGCTCAACTGACTCTCCAAACAGTTGATGCTCCGGGTGCATCGGGCGTTCTCAGGATCAAGCTCCGCGAGCCTAAAGAAGAGGCGATCGCGCTTCTCCTTAGCCTGGGCCATACTGGCCTCGTAATGCTCGACAGCAAACTCCAAGTCTGAAATCGCCGCCCTCTCGAAAGCAATATCTGCCGTAATGTCATCAAGTCTCTCCTGCAGCCAACCGCATTTGCACCTCATCATAATATTGCTCGGCTCCTGTTCGGCGTAAGTTCGGACCAAGGCCAGACGGTCCACCAACTTTCCCCTCTCACGAACTAGCCACGAAAGCTGATCATTGGCAAACTTGAAGGCTTTCTTGTGATTATCAGCCATAAATGTGACTATTTCCAGACGCTCGTGCCGGTCTCGGTAACGAGCTTTCACGACGGCAGTCACAATGACCGTCTCATAAGCGCGGTTATAGGCAGCCAGAAAATTAATGAAGAGGGTCGGGAAGTTCCGATACTCCCTCCCCAGTTGGATACCCTCAACAGAAGCAGCGTCTAGGGTCCTGAATAAACCGAGGATTTCAGCCTCAACGGTAGAGTTTTGGGCTATATGAGCGTAACCTCTACCAAGAAGATTGTAGAGTCTCTCCCACCCAGCCAGGATTTCGGCGGAGAAGGTATGGTTAGGAGAATTGGCCATTTTTGAAAGCAGATCACGAAAGAAAGGAGGAGAGAGGCGAGGCAGATGATCGGAATGCGAAGGTGATAATCTGCTTCAATTTAAATAATGATTTCACAGGGGCAGTCCTTATTGGTCGAGTTTTTTCTATCTACCATTCTCTGTCGGCAACACCCCCGCTGGCTCGAATTCCAGTCAAGCGGCAACCTCAAGCTGAGAAGACCCGACGTCTCTGCAGAAAAGTTGGACGGGCTGCCACCACTTTGAAAAAGAAAGAATAAAAAACGAGCTGAGTGGGAGATAAAGAAATTTTCGGCAGAAAAGGAGATACGACTCGTCTTTATTGGAGGACCCGCCAGTAAATCGACGGTGGAGATCTTGACAAGGGCCCTCTACCACGAAAAGAAAAAAGGAAAACGAACTGAGCGAGAAACAAGGATTTCCCCTTTGATCAAAAGCTGAATATCAGATTTTCTCCCTCGAAAAATCTAATAGCACTGCCCGTGAAGAGGGAAGTCGTTGCTATTGCCAGAGAGAGAACTTGTCCTCATTTGATAGTGAGAGTTCATTCGCAAGAACTCGCAGGAGAAAGATAGAGAGGAAGGAGTTCTCGTGGGAGAGGAATTCAAAACCTTCACCATCAAAGCATCGGCTTTCAAAGCCTGTTACGAGAAACCATCGACGATCCCGTGATCCCTCAAGTCCAAGAAGACATCCTGAGGCGGTCTCGAGTCGGCAGTCCTAGATCCAGAAATATGTCGAGCATTAGGGAAACGGGCGCATGTTCAACCCTGGTCGAAGCTAATGAAGTTCCTTACCCTGAGGGTCTACTGGTCATGGCCATTGACGGTAATCCAGTCTCTCTGTCAATCCTTGTTACCGTATTGAGAAAATGCCGGTATAAGGTTGTAGCTCAAGCAAAGGCGACAGAGGCCTTAGAGATATTAAGGAGGAGTGGTGACCAGTTTGATATCGTCCTCACCGCCATGGTAGGGATTGACATGGATGTTTTCACTCTCTTGGAAGTCATCAATTCTAAATTAAACATGCCAGTCCTCGTAATATCGGCAAGCGATGATCAGCAAGCCATAATGAAGGCTGTCTTAAATGGGGCCCAAGACGTCGTAACGAAACCAGTTAGGGTTCAGATGCTTCAAAACATATGGCAGCACGTGGTAAGGAAGCAATTGCACGACCATGAGAACAAGCATCAAGCCTTCAATTTTGTTCCAAGCAACTGGAGAAAGAAGATGAGTTGGTCTCCCGAGCTGCATCGTATGTTTGTTAATGCAGTTCAACAGGTAGGAATCGATTCGGCACGGTCGCAACATATACTGGAAATTATGAACGTAGAGGGACTCACTAAAGCAAATGTTTCGAGTCATCTTCAGAAGTACAGAAAAAGGGTGAGAGAACACAATGCAGCTCAGAATTAAGAAAACCAAGGCGGGACTGATCCAAGCCTGAATGTCGAGTCTCCTCGCCACCATAAGTTCCGCGGGTTAGCATGGGGCGAGCCACTTCCCATCATCAACCAAGCCAGTAGCCGTGCCATCAATCCTCCAGGCGTTAATCAAAGTATCCCCCAGAATCACCCTAATGCTCTTCAAGAGTATAGACCGCAGGGGCAGTGTATTCAGACTCCTTGGTCTGAGCACCAACCCGTGGCTAGAATTCATCCAATGATCAGCGCGCCTGCGCAGCCAGAGAATCAGACAAGAAATTATCCTGAGCACTTCCACTTCTTTAATCCTCGAATGGAAGGAGTTTTTGGCAGCAGGACAGTTGGTGATCCCCACACTTTCTCGAGTAATGATGAAGGCTCCAGCACGAGAAGTCAAATTGCTCATGGCGAGGACAGAATGAGAAATCTACCGCCAGCATTTGCCAACAACAATGCCCAATTCGAGCATCAGTTGCTGGAAGGTTCAAGAGATTACCCAGATGATGAGCTTACTGCCCTGGTCAACCAGTTTAGGGTTGACAGACGTCCCAAGCCGCGATCAGGAGCCAGTGAGTAGGGACTCTCAAACATCGATCATCCACACCCGAACCAACACGAGACTAGCTGATTATCGAAGAGCCACAGGAGAGGCAGAACTGACCTTGAATAAGTGCACATTTTATTTCATGCTTAATTCCCCTGTGTATGATATTTTCCAGCTTTCTAGGTGTCTCGATTTAATTCAGGGACAAGGGGGCAATTTATTTATTTTTTTTTATCCCGTCGAATGCGTGAATCCCTTTTTATGCTAGATTTAGGGCGGATCAATTTGTGGTAACGTCGCTGACTGCCATAATGAGAAATGTTGAATGGCCTCACGTAGGGAAATTTCAAGTGAAATGCCCAGGCGAGCTCGAAGACGGGTAATTGTGTGTCGTTCCAATTTACCCTCAATCGTTGCAAAATGCTAAATTGGATTTGTTCCATTCTCACCCAGAGAATCGCAAAGTGCCTCAAGAGTGTCGCAAAATGAAATGACCCAATGGAACGCGATAGGACTCATTTGCCTCGAAGGTAACCTTCAAATTAAAGGAGCCCTCCGGTCCACGGACCCGATGGCATAGAAAATGATGATGGTCCAAGGCAACCTGAAAGAAAATAAGGCCCAACTAAGCAAAGCACTTACGTGGCAAGCTCAAAGTGAAGGGCAACTCGGGACATACAATTCAATCCAGTCCAAATGAAGGAACTTCCTCAATTCAAATTCAATAGAAGTACACACAAGGGTAAAACAATATCGTTCCAATTTTTCTAGAATATGAAGAACATATACTGCCGCATTCTCTTTCATTTTTGCAGGGGAAGTCTCTACTGGCCAGATTTTCCTGTCTAACATTCCCTATCAGTATCACCTCCGCTACTCGTCTCCATTCTCCAGCCAAGCAAATCCGACGTCTCTACGGCAAAGCTAAACGGGACGCCACTACTTTGAAAAAGAAAAGATAAAAAATAAGCTGAGTGGGAGACAAAGACATTTTCGGCAGAAAAGAGATACGACTCGTCTTTATTGAAGAACTCGCCAGCAAATTGACGGTGGAGACAACAACAAGGGGCCCTATCACGAAAAGATGGAAGGAGACGAGCCGAGCAAGAGACACGATAAGAAAAGAGGATTGAGAAAGGCCGGACCCTTGGAAGAAGCAATACAGTTGCTAAACCCACGTTTAATTTTAAAAGAGACGCCATGCTCGGAAGAGGGTCTTAAGGCATAGGCAATCGCTCAGAAAAATTCAAAGAGAGTGAAAACACCGGAAGCGAGTAGCAAATCTTGAGAAATCATCAACCAAATCAAAGATGTCTCAACCCAATACTCCCGAGAGCTATCATTGCCTACTGAATATGGGAGAGGAAGAGTTCGAAGCCATGTTTGGGATCGAGCCTATGGAGCCTGGCTCTTCCGCCGACGACGTCCAAAATCTCAGTAAAGATAAGGACAATAACGGTAAGGGTCAAAAGAAGCGTTACCGTCGCCATACTAAGGAGCAGGTACAAAGGCTTGAGGATTTCTTCAGAACATGCCCTATGCCAGACGGCAAACAGAAAATGGAACTGAGTCAAGAGTTAGGACTTGAACCTTTGCAAATCAAGTTCTGGTTTCAAAATAGGCGAACCCGAATGAAGGCTCGTCATGAGCACAACGAAGCCGAGTTTCTAAGAGTTGAAAATGAAAACCTCCGAGCGGAAAACAAGATGTATAAAGAGACTTTTGACTCCGCCACCTGCCCCAACTGCAATAGCCTCCTCCTCACCCTCGATGAAATGCATGATCTGAGGATCGAAAATGCACGTTTAAGAGGTGAGTTAGACCAGTTTATAACAGGATCGAGTTCTGTTGGAGGAGGGTACAAAAGGACCAATGATACTGGATCAGCATCAATACCTCCCGAGGAAGAAGGGACAGATCACCACCAAGCGGACATTGACGATGATCTTTTCGCCATAATCAACCAGTTTGATATCGGTAAAGCATCGGGACTGTGATGCACTTGTTCAGCCAGTGACCACGAGACCTTCAATATGGCCGATGCATACCTAATTTGGGATGAAGCCAGCTGATCATGGGAGAGCCTGCAGAGGAAGCGGAACTAATCCTGAATGAGTGAATGTGTTTTATTTCCTCGCGTGATGTGTTTTTCTGCTTTTGTGAATGTGTAAAAGCAAGGAGTAATAATCCGACTTCCCCCTATTAAATGCTCGAATCCGCCACCTCACCAACCTCGCGACGAATTGATGGCGAGTGAAAATCTGCATAAACCTGAAGGGTAACTCCGTATCGTTTCAATTTACCCTCAGTTGCTCCAAGTTTTAAAATTAAGCCCCTTCTATTCTCAGGAAATTGCAAATCGACCCGAGAACGCAATCATATCCGAATACAGGTTGGATAAAATTTGGGGGCAAATCAACTCATGGGTATTACCACGGGATAGACAGCTTCGGACAAAGGAAAGTACAAGCGAAAGACGCGAACAATCTCAGAAATGGGTAATTCTGTATCGTTCTAATGTGCACATAATCATCTCAAGTCTTGAATTGTCTTATTCCATTCTTAACAGGGATTGCAAATTACCTCGAGAAATACCGTAACATGGCCCAAGGTGATACAACAGGGCTGCGTTATCCCCAAGGATTAACCCTTGAAAAGAAAGCCCCATGGACACCTACGGTCCAATGGACCGAATGGTATGGGGGATGACAGTAGGTCCGAAATATTCCGAGTTCGATCCCCAAGGGTGGGGAATGTTGTATGTATTATAAATAAATGAAACAACTTTTTGTGCATTTCTTTTTTTTACAAACAGGAATACTCGACGAGTAATATCAAAGTCAGTATTTTACCATAGTCTTCCCATAATGGTGAGGCGCCCAACAAAAGTCGAGGAAAATTCAATCCAACAAAACTGGTAAAAGACTCGTGCAAGACATTCAAGATGAAGGGTAAATCAGTATCGTTTTCAATTTATCCCTTTTAATACTGGTTGATATGTCTCTTTTTCTTTTTACAGGAAATATTTACACTAACATTTAACATGTTGAAGGAGACAAATCCAAAAGAAAATTATGATCATCTGACAAGATCTATTCTGGTGAAAAATGGGGCAAATTGATCACAAGCTCTGAAGCGAAAAAGCAAATATGTCTTCCTTATCTCGTTTGATTTCAAGAATAATTTCTCTGCTTTTCACAGGGGCATTCAACCGCTAAACCGTGGCGGTCGCTGTCATTAAACAAACCGAAATGCTCCCTCACCCATATGCTTCATCACGTAGAGACAAAGTTTGAGACGAACCACCCCTCGACATAAGGAGTAGGCTTCCCAATTTGTTCGGTCCGCCCACATACCAGGGGCAATTCAAATCCGCCCATATTTGCACATTATATAAACACACGTAATGCTAAAAAATTGTCACATCTGCATTGTGCTTACACAGTTCATGAATTATGTATGACTATTCCGTGTGTTTAACTTACCAACTCCAACTTAGAGCATAAACTGCATAGGAGACATCAAATGTGCAGAATGGGGCATGACAGGATGAGGAAAGGCAAACCATTTCCACGCAAGTCTAACATTTTAATTTACAGATAAACAGCCTTTCCCCAGAGTGAGAGAAGGCCCTTTCGGATTGAAGTCCCCCATTCAGATTACATTCGAGGCGTTCATACTATGAGAACCTCCTTAAACAGAATTGGTAATGCAAGCTTGACAGAATAGTTTTGCATGATCCATATTTGGATTGATTGCATCATGAGTTATCACACAGACTACTTCTAATCATTGCCGACTTGGTTGAATAGTTTTACATGAACCGATCAACTCATTGATGAAAATGCTTGCACATGTTACCTCTGATACTGCCTGACAGGCAACACATTCCCAATGTTCAAACTACCTTCCAAAGTCTTGAAATTCATTCAGCGATTATTGAATGAACAAGCCTGGTTGTCGAGAAGCCACCAAGCATTTCTTCCAAATTCTTAGGTAAGTATATCTTCAACCTGAACCTTTCAAGAGAATGAATTCTGACGGTTGTTGGGGTACTCGAATCCATTGCGGTACATACAGGTATCCACCTTCTTCAATAAAGCATGATTTGTCTCAAGGACAGAAATGTTCGAGACCTTTTGATCTTTGCCTCTTTGGTTTATTCCTAAAGCGACAGGATAATATAATTTGGGTTTAAGCTTCTGCAGGATTCCTGATCTTTCCAGATTCCAGAATGGCACCCTTTGAGGTACACCAAGTCCTTCTTACATGCAAAATAAGTCCTTCTTACAGGCAAACCAAGTCCTTCTTACAGGCAAATCAAGTCCTTCTTATAGGCACAAAGTCCTTCTTACAGGCAAAACAAGTCCTTCTTACAGGCACAAAGTCCTTCTTACAGGCACAAAGTCCTTCTTACAGGCAAATCAAGTCCTTCTTACAGGCACAAAGTCCTTCTTACAGGCAAATCAAGTCCTTCTTACAGGCAAAACAAGTCCTTCTTACAGGCAAATCAAGTCCTTCTTACAGGCATAAAGTCCTTCTTATAGGCAAACCAAGTTCTTCTTACAGGCACCAAGTCCTTCTTACAGGCAAACCAAGTCCTTCTTACAGGCAAACCAAGTCCTTCTTACAGGCAAAACAAGTCCTTCTTACAGGCACAAAGTCCTTCTTACAGGCAAATCAAGTCCTTCCTTACAGGCAAAACAAGTCCTTCTTACAGGCAAAACAAGTCCTTCTTACAGGCAAATCAAGTCCTTCTTACAGGCATAAAGTCCTTCTTATAGGCAAACCAAGTTCTTCTTACAGGCACCAAGTCCTTCTTACAGGCATAAAGTCCTTCTTACAGGCAAACCAAGTCCTTCTTACAGGCAAACCAAGTCCTTCTTATAGGCACCAAGTCCTTCTTATAGGCAAACTAAGTCCTTCTTACAGGCAAACCAAGTCCTTCTTACAGACACAAAGTCCTTCTTACAGGCAAATCAAGTCCTTCTTACAGGCACAAAGTCCTTCTTACAGGCAAATCAAGTCCTTCTTACAGGCACAAAGTCCTTCTTACAGGCATAAAATCCTTCTTACAGGCAAATCAAGTCCTTCTTACAGGCATAAAGTCCTTCTTACAGGCAAACAAAGTCCTTCTTACAGGCAAATCAAGTCCTTCTTACAGGCACAAAGTCCTTCTTACAGGCAAAGTAAGTCCTTCTTACAGGCAAAACAAAGTCCTTCTTACAGGCAAACAAAGTCCTTCTTATAAGCAAATCAAGTCCTTCTTACAGGCAAAGCAAGTCCTTCTTACAGGCACAAAGTTCTTCTTACAGGCAAAGCACCAAGTCCTTTTTACTGGCACCAAGTCCTTTCTACAGGCACCAAGTCCTTCTTACAGGTATCTCCATGTGGTGACCTACCATACGGGTCAAATCTCAATCAAAATTTAATCAGTAGAATCCTTTTATTAGGAATCTACCATGGTACGACCCACCATACGGGTCAAATGGTATGACCCACCATACGGGTCAAATTTTAATTCAATTTTTAATCAGTAGAATCCTTTTATTAGGAATCTACCATGGGTTGATCCACCATACGGGTTCAAGTTCAACCACCCTAAAATTTTTTTATATAACGAATCCTTAGGTTCTCATTTCATTTTCAGTGGAACAATCATGTCACGACTCTTTTTATTTACTTGTATTGAGTCGATAAGAATCCAGGTGTCATCTCGTCTTTGAAATGAACCTCTACCGAGCTTCCTTTCAAAGAGGGGCAGCTGTTGACACCTGATTTTTAATCATTTTTTCTATTGCTAAAGTAATAAAAAATCCATAAAAATTCATAAAATTGAAAAATCAACTTTGGGGACCTTAGCCAAGCCTAGGGAACCAATTTTGACCAAAAAAACGATTTTTCATATTTTCAGTATTTTTACGTATTTTTTATTTATTTATTTTCGAAAATTAATAGAAAATCCATAAAAATTCATAAAATTGAAAAATCAACTTTGGGAACCTTAGCCAAGCCTAGGGAACGAATTTTGACCAAAAAATAAATTTTCATATTATATATATTTTAATTTTTTTTAAAAAAAATACAAAAATATTTGAAAATTTTGGAAAAATAACATTTGAGGCCAAAAAATACACAAAGATAGTTAATATTTTTATTTTAAATCTATTTTCATATTGGCCATCGCAAATTCAGAAAAATCCAATTCGAGTCACGTGTTCCTTCACGAGTATAATCTCGAATCGGGCCTAAAAAAATTTAATTTGAGTCAACTTATTTTAACTTTCACTTTTTATGAGTTGTGACATTGTCTTCTAATATTTTAAATTTTCATCTTGGCCCAATTATACCCAGAATGACTTAATTTTGCAAAAGGGCTTTAATTAAATTATACATTATTTTCAGCGACAAGAAATGAGCTTAAATTTGACATGTGGTAAATTTTGGTGTGTCAAAAATTGTGAGGAGATTTGGACTTAAAGAAATATATTTTTTTCAGGAACTGAATTGTAAATACTTAAAATTCAAGGACTAGAGTGCAAATACCTAACTCTTGAAGGATTATTTTACAAATAATAAAAAGAAGAGTTAGTGGATAAATTAGAATAGAGAAGGGAAGATGAAGAAGAGAAGTTGGAGAAGAATGGATGGAGAAAATAGGATAAGAATAGAGAAGGGAAGATGGAGATGAAGAAGAGTTAGTAGAGAAATTAGAATGGAAGATAAGAATAGAGAAGGGAAGATGGAGATTAAGAAGAGTTAGTGGAGAAATTAGAATGGGAGATAAATATGGAGAAGGGAAGATGAAGATGAAGAGAGTTAGTGGAGAGATTAGAATGTGAGATAGAGATGGAGAATGGAAGATGAAAATGAAGAAGAGTTAGTGGAGAAATTAGAATGGGAGATAGAGTTAGTGGAAAAATTAGAATGGGAGATAGATGAGTAGGTTATAAAAGGAGGAAGAAGTGAGCTTGAGAAAGGATTCTTGAGAGAGAAAATTTGAAGTGTTTGGGAGAATTTTTTGGAGAGAAAATTTTGGATGTTTGAGAGAGTTTTGGGAGATTGAAGAAAATTTTGAGAGAAAGAAAATACCAAAAGAGAGAGAATTTTGAAGATGATGGGAGTTTAAAGCTAGGGGTTATCATCACAAATTCCTTCATCGATCAATATAAATCAAGAGTTCATCCTCGTCAACGAGCAAACAAATTCAAGCTAAGTGTTTTTATTTATTCATTTATTTATGGTTTTACTCGCAAATTAGCACAAATTGTATACACTTTCTCCATCTCCTTTTTCTTCCATATTTTATGTCAGGAGAAGGATATCTCTACGTCAACAGCAAAAATCTCGTCGAGATGCAAAAATCGGCCCAGACAAGCTCCTAAGCTGTCCACCGATTTCTCAACTGATCTGTGACTAAAAGTCCCTCTTAATTCAAAAGAAACTCTCTATATTGGGAACATAGAGAGCGAAAATCAATTATAGAAATCCCTCCCAAAAAAATGGGAGATAAGTACTCTTTCTACTCTTCTGGTTTTAGGTGCAGATTAGCACATATTTTGTATACTAACACTTCACTCTATTTTATGTCAGGAAGCCGCAGCTCTATATCAATGGTCAATCCTATGGAAGCACAAAATCGGCTTGGAGGAGTCCTCAAGCGCGCACAAATTTCAAATTGTTGAATCAATTCGTTGTATTTCATTTTAAAAAATTCATACCCCAAAATGGAGAGGACAAAGTCCATCCGCAATTTAAATACCTGCACCATAAATCCCAAAGGGAAGAGCCAAGCCAATGCTTAGCCTCCCATTGGAGGTTTTTACTTATAGTAGTTAAATACCTGCAACTTAAATACTTGCACCTTAAATCCCAAAGGGAAGAGCCAAGCCAATGCTTAACCTCCCATTGGAGGTTTTTACTTACAGTAGTTAAATACCTGCACCTTAAATCCCAAAGGGAAGAGCCAAGCCAATGCTTAGCCTCCCATTGGAGGTTTTTACTTACAGTAGTTAAATACCTGCAACTTAAATACCTGTACCTTAAATCCCAAAGGGAAGAGCCAAGCCAATGCTTAGCCTCCCATTGGAGGTTTTTACTTACAGTAGTTAAATACCTGCAACTTAAATACCCGTACCTTAAATCCCAAAGGGAAGAGCCAAGCCAATGCTTAGCCTCCCATTAGAGGTTTTTACTTACAGTAGTTTAAATACTTGCAACTTAAATACCTGTACCTTAAATCCCAAAGGGAAGAGCCAAGCCAATGCTTAGCCTCCCATTGGAGGTTTTTACTTACAGTAGTTAAATACCTGCAACTTAAATACCCGTACCTTAAATCCCAAAGGGAAGAGCCAAGCCAATGCTTAGCCTCCCATTGGAGGTTTTTACTTACAGTAGTTTAAATACTTGCAACTTAAATACCTGTACCTTAAATCCCAAAGGGAAGAGCCAAGCCAATGCTAGGCCTCCCATTGGAGGTGTTTATTCACTGTCATGTACTTCCTATAATTTAATTTTTGAATCATCAGACCCAAAAGATGAGTAGGTCGTAATACTGCACAGAAGTCGTTAACACACTCCCTCTTTCGGCTTCAGGGAATCTTTAACACTTAAAAAAATATAACAAATAAAAATATATAACATCCATGCATCCTATTTAAAAAGTGAAAACACAAAAAGAGAATACCCTACTAGAGCTTTAGGAATAAACCAAGCCTGAGTTGCCGGGTTAGGATATCCATGAAATTAAGGTACCGAAAGGGCATTAGTTTTAATTAACTAGTGTAACCAAGTCCCCGAGCTCATAATCTCTGGTTCGCAGGAATAAATTAGTTCTCCCGCTAATTTATTTAGGTTTCTAATCGACCTACCAAGAACGATTAGTGGCGACTCCAAATTTCAAAATCATTTAAACAAAAACCAAAGTTGCGATTCGGTAGGGCTTGGGAGGGTCCGCATTAGGTTAGTCAAATCTAATTAACCTAATAATCCGTTAACCCCTTTTAATAATTTAAAATTTTTTTTAGAGGGTCGCGACAAGTGTGAAGACTACGAAAAGAAGCAATGAGATGAGAATTAAGGAGTTAATATGGTTAGCGATGAGCCTTTGCTAGAAAATTTTTGTTTATTAACAGGGTTTGACTTGACAACAGATAAGTGGTTTCTTGACCTTAGTGCTTCTTTTCATTGTACCTCGTAAAGAGGTATATTTGTTGATCATGCCAATGGAGATTTTGGGCAAGTGATTGTGGGAAACAGTCACATGTGTCCGATTGTAGGAAAAGGAACTGTGATTGTGAACATCTTAGGTAGAGGGTGCCTAATTTTACGTAAAACTAGACATATTCCTAGGTTGGAGAAAAATCTAATCTCAACTATTAAACTTGATCAAGAAGGCATAATAATGATTTTGGTTGCGAAGAGTGAAAGATAACATTAGGGACAAAAGTAGTAGCAAAGGAAAAGTGTATAGATACACTTTACTTTCTCAAGGGAGACAATATTGGTAATATAGCTGCAACTACAATGGCTACATGTAATTTGTTTACTCTTTGGCATTATCGCCTGGAACATCTTGATGAAAAAGGTGTAAAATAGTTACACTCAAGAAAATTGCTTTTAGATTTGCAAAAAATTGAGCTAGATTTCTGTGAAAGTTGCATTTATGGAAAATAGAAGACGATTACTTTTCAATTGAATGCAACAGAATAAAGGGCAAAATCTAGAGTTGGTTCATACTAATGTGTAGGGACTGGATTAGAAGCTTTGTTATGGTGGTAAGAGATATTTATCACTTTTATTAATGATGCGACAAGAAAGACTTGGGTCTCTGCTCTCAGAGAAAAATTAGAAGTATTTGGAGTTTTTAAAATATGAAAGACTATGATAGAAAAAGAGATAGGTTATTATATTAAAGCTCTGAAGTCTGATAATTGTCGCGACCCTCCCGAGATTTATACAGGATCTCGAGGGAGCTAATTAATTACTAAGCCCATTTTGAAATGTTTGGGTTTAGCTCGGGTCCTCCCAGGCCCATACCAAATCGCGTTAGGAAATTTTCGAATCGAAGTTGACCTTAGTGTGGTCGGGTGACATGTGCTCAGTGTGCATGCCATCGGAGCCCCCACCAATCATTTTTTGGAGGGTATGACTGGGAACCCTACCCAGAGATCCGAGTTTGGGGACTTAGTTACGTCAATATTACTATCGACGCCCTTTCGGTACCTAAGTTGAGTGATTTCCTAATCTAAGGAGTTCATGCAGGCGAGATTGGGTGAGGTAGGCTCTGGACGTCTAAAGGGTTCACGCAAATAGGAGTATCTATCCTATCAATCACAATCATCAAAATATAAGTGCAATCAAGGAATACAAATAGAGAGAGATCACATCATATCAAGTCAATTCAAGAAAAGGGAAGTCCTAGAAGATTAGAAAACATACCAATCAGGTTCGGGGGTGGTTTGGAATGGTTTTAGTCAAATTGACCAGAGGGGCAAAACGGTCATTTTGGAAGGCTCGGGAAGTTAAAACCATGAAAATAGGTCAAACCAGTTGAATGTGGTTTTTTCCTAATTTTTTTTTTTGGAATTTTTTAGATTTTTTTTAGAAGATTTGCCCATGAGGGGCAAAATCATCCTTTTAAAAAAGATTGGAAAGGAAAATCATCAAAAATAGGATTAGCTAGTTGAAATAGCCAATTTTCTAATTTTTGAGATTTTTGAGGATTTTTTGGAATTTTTCTAGACGATTTGCCCATGGGGGGCAAAATCATCATTTTGAAAAGATTGGAAAGGAAAATCATCAAAAATAGGATTGACTAGTTGAAATAGCCCATTTCCTAATTTTTGAAATTTTTGAGGATTTTTTTGGAATTTTTCGAGACGATTTGCCCATGAGGGGCAAAATCGTCATTTTGAAAAGATTGGAAAGGAAAATCATCAAAAATAGGATTGACTAGTCGAAATAGCCCATTTCATAATTTTTGAGATTTTTGAGGATTTTTTTGGAATTTTTCGAGACGATTTGCCCATGAGGGGCAAAATCGTCATTTTGAAAAGATTGGAAAGGAAAATCATCAAAAATAGGATTGACTAGTTGAAATAGCCAATTTCCTAATTTTTGAGATTTTTGAGGATTTTTTTGGAATTTGTTAGAATTTTTTCCAATTTTTTAGGGCTTTTTTAGGGCTTTTTCGAATTTTCAATTATTTTAATATTATAAATATTATTTATTTCGAAATTATTGATCTGGGCCGGGCTTCTAAGCCCAACCCTTCTAAAGCTGCGAAAATGGAGAGGGCTTAAGGCCCAAACGAAAATAAAAAAGAATAGCCCAAAGCTATATTCTAAAGCCCAACTTAAGCCTAAAGCCCAATGAAGCCTCTTCAGCCCACTCTCCCATCAACAGCCCACTCGAATGGCCCATCCGCCCCTTCTTCTATTAATACACACGGGCTAGCCCAACTTCAAATAAACCCAACTCTAACTAACAAGCACATCCACCACCCTACACAACTTATGCTATATGTTTTTTTTATTCTAATATTTTTTGTCTTCTTTCTTTCTACTTTATTTTATTATTATATTTTTTCTTTTACTTTTTTTTTCTCTACTTTACAGGCTTACGCCTGAAGGCTACCTTTTATCCCATTTTTTTTTACTTTTCTTTCTTTGCTTTTCATTATTTTTTTTCTATTTTTTATTCCCTTGTTTACTAATATTCACTTTTGCTGGTGCCTCTTCTTCGTGGGTCTTCTTCTCCAGCAAGCCCTACTGTGAATGCCCCTCACCCTTCCAACGTTAATCCCCATCCCTCTTCTGTCTTGTTTTTATTTCCTTATTTATTATTGTAGAGCAACATGGCACGACTGGCCGATTCGGCCGTCGGAGAAGACGACCAGAGGGTTGCCGCCGGCCAAACTTTTCCGGCGATCTCGTCGGAAAATTCTGGCCGAAGCCCATGTCAGCCGTTTCAAGCTCCCATCTTCACTGAGACCTGTCTAAGACCATTCCAACACTCGTATTTGTCATTCTTAGCTATTAACAGAGCCTAAAGCTATCTAAAACTCACCTAAACAGTACCGGCCGAGACCCATTTTCCGATGAATAATCAAACCAGCCATTCCTACGCTAAACAAACCGCGAAAAATACCCAATAGCTTTTGAGGAACGTGAAAAGGGTTACCTGGTTGTCTTCAAAGCACAGTTTCGCACTAAACGAGCTCACGAGCTCGGGTTGACTGAGAGAGGTTTAGGTTCGGGGAGGCTCGATCGGATGTCTCAAGACGAAATCAATGCAAAAAAAGACATGGAAATAGGGGAAGGCAAACGTAGGGGGAGTTTGGACTCACAAATGACGAGAATGATACTCAGAAACGGACTAAGAGGGAGTGACCGAACTTGAAGCTCGTCAATGGCGGTTACTTGTTTTGATGATCTCCGCTGGAAGTGAGGAGTTGCAAAGCTCCCTGGGGTTCGTATGGAGCTTGGGTGCCACTCGAATGGGCTTGGTTTCCCTTCCAAGTGACTCGACGAAGCTCGAGCCTTCGCTGCGTCACCGGCGAAAATGGCGGCCAAGGAACAAAAACCACCTCCTTTCACGCTCCCAAACCTCTCTCTCTCCCTATTTTTCTCGAAAAACCGGAAGAGAGCCCATGGGCCTTCAGATCCGTATCGGCAAAGATAAAATCAGAGTGGTGCACGTATTAAGAGAAGCCAATGGAGTAGCTGACTGGATCGCGAAAACTCATCGGAAAAATTTGCTTCCTTTTGACTGGATGGTTAATCCTCCCCCTCCCCTTTGGAACCTGTTATGTTGTGATTCTATGAACTCTTATTTCTGTAACTTTTCTAATCATGAATGAAAGGTTAATACCTTGTCCGACAAAAAAAAACAAAACCTCTCTCTCTCCACCTCTCTGAATGTTCGCCGCCGCCTCAGAATGTTCTCCCTTGTTCTATTTATGCGCGACTCCTCCCATAACCCTCGACAGCTCACCGATTTTTGTCCTTTCCCTCCCTCGGATAACAGACGCTTGAGCTCGCCCCTCTCACCGTACATCTTGCCAGGTGCACAAGGCGACAAAAGGGAGATTCGGAGACGATGGGTGGTGCGACGACATCGTTCCAGCGAGAGAAAAATGAAAAAAATTGTGCGTGTGTGCTGTGTACCGTGGGTGAGGGTTGAAGATGATGAATAGTGTCGGGTCATGGGTCGAGTCGGCCCGACCCGACGACCCGACCGGCCGAAAGATGTTGAATTGGGCCAAAAATTGGCCATTTTTCATGAAATTAAGGCCAAAAATGAGTTACCCAACACGAATTACATCTAAAAATGAGGGTTTTATGAAAATTTCGCTTGAAATTGGACAAAAACCCCAAATTTTCGATTTGACCCGAAACCTTGTTTTGAGCATTTCAAGGCCTAAACAGTGAAAACAGATCAAAATACCCCCACCAATGGATTTAGAATGCTAAAAAGTATGTGGTGATAGATCTTTATTTTCATGGGTGCCCCTAGAAAAATTTTAATTTCATTTTTGGTGATTTAGGGGCCAAATTAAAAAATAAAAATTCTCATTGAGCCCTTTTGTGAAATTGAGAACTTTCGGGCAGCATTGGACCGAGATAAACATTTTGGATATTAGAAGGGGATGCCACAAATCATAAAAAGTGAAAAATTAAAATAAAAAGACTCAAATTGTATTTTTTTAAGCCCAATTTGGAGTTATGTTTGTGAAGGATCACATAATTCCAAATTGGATTTTTTAGATTTAATTGGGCCAGCATGAAAAGGGATTTAAGATAAAAATATTGGATACTTTTCCCTATTTTTTAGGCCACGAAATCTATTTTTCATGATTTTTTTGGATATTTTCCTAATATATGAAAAATAATAAAATAATTAAAAAAAGAAAATTTTCAAAAATCATTTTTTGTTCAAAATTGGTTCCTTAGGCTTGGCCAAGGCTTACAAAGTTGATTTTTTAACTTTATAAATTTTTTATGAATTTTTAATTAATTTTCTAAAAAAACATGATTAAAATTCAGATGTCAACAATAATAATAGTGAATATATGAGCAAAGAATTTGTAGAATACTTAAGCCAGGAATGCATACACTTCTTGAAGACTGTTCCTAGAACTCCTCGAGAGAACGGTGTAGCTGAGAGGATGAACCGAACTAATTTGGAGCATGCAAGATGCATGAGACTACATGCACGCCTTCCACTTCACTTATGGGCTACTACAATTAATGTAGCTGTATATTTAATTAATGAGAGTCCATCTAGTGTGCTGGATGGAGGAATATCGCTAGAGCAGTGGTTAGGTTAAAAGGTCAATTATTCACATCTAAATTTTTTTTTGTTGTATTGCATATGCTTTGATTAACAAAGAAGATAGGAAGGAGCTTGATGGTAAGTCATAGAAGTGAATCTTTATTGGATATGGAGGCGATGAATATGGATATAGGCTTTGGGATTATGAGAATAACAAAGTCATTCGCAATCAAAATGTGGTGTTCCATGAATAAAAGATGTAAAATGATCATTAGATAGAACATGAGACCACAGTAGAGTCAAAATATATTGAGCTAGACACAATTCCTATGAAGATGATTCCACCAGATTAGAGTGCATTGAAGGGAAGGTTCAAAAGGAATACATTATTAATGAGCAAGCAGTTCAAGAGAAATGCAGTGATCCAGAATAGACTAACATTTCTAAAGTATCTATTTTGAGGAGATCTACACGTGTGAGAAAGCCAAAGGTAATTTTTGATCTATCGGCTAATATTGTTCTGAGCCATTTCTTATATTTAGATTAGAGAGCTAGAGACTTATGATGAGGCAAAGAAATAAACATCTCACATGCAGTGGGAGTGTGCTATGAAAGATGAGATTAACTCATTACTTTAGAACAAAATTTGGGAGTTGGCCATGTTATCCACTGATAAAAATGTTTTTAAATAAGTGGGTATATAGGATCAAAAATGAAGCTGATAGTAATACTATTTTTATAATGGTTTGAAAAAAATAAGAAGGGTATTAATTAATTAATTAATTATTAATTATTAAATAGAATAAGAAATAGAAGAATAAGAATATAGAGATATAAGGTGAGACTTGTAGTAATAGGCTTTTCTAAAAAAGAATGGATCGATTACCCTGAGATATTTTCATCAATAGTGAAGATAGCATCAATCGGAGTTTTGTTGAGCATAGTTGTAGTGGAGGATCTTCATCTCAAGTAGTTAGATGTTAAAACGGCATTTTTTGCATGGTGATCTAGATGAAGAGTTATACATGGCGTAACCTAGAGGTTTTAAGGTCAAAGGTAAGGAACACATGGTGTGTCGCTTAAAGAAAAACTTGTATAGCTTAAATCAAGCTTTGCGGCAATGGTATCTAATGTTTGATGGTTTTATGGAAGAAAAAGAATTTGCATACTATGAGGCTGATCATTGTGTTTATCTTCACAAGTATAGCAATAGTAATATTGTGTATCTCACTCTATATGCTGATGACATGTTAGTGGCTAATTCTAATATGAAGAGAATCACAGAAGTGAAGAAGATGTTATTATTGCAGTTTGCTATGAAAGACTTGGGAGAAGCTAAGAATATTTTAGGCATGAAAATCATTAGGGACCGGAAAAATAAGAAATTATGGTTGTCACAAGAAGACTATGTGAACAATGTGTTAAAGAGATTTAACATGTAAAAGACAAAATTGGTTGCAACTCCTCTAGCGAGTCACTTCAAACTTTCCAAGGATATATGTCCGAGTACTCAAATATTGAAAAATGAGATGGCATAGTTCCATATGCATCAGCAGTGGAAAGTTTGATGTATGCCATGGTGAGCACGAGACTAGACATTGCACAAGCAATGGGAGTTGTGAGTCGATATTTGTAGAACTTGAGTAGAGAGCATTAGAATGCAGTAAACTGGATATTGAGATATCTAGCAAGTACATCAAATTGCTCTCTTTATTATGAAGGTACATTTCTAAAATTGCAGGGTTATGTTGATGTAGATCACTCGGACGATCAAGATAGTTGTGAGAATACCACTGGATATGTCTTTACATTTACATGTATGACAATGGGTTGGGTTTCTCAACTATAAAAAGTAGTGGCTTTGTTGATGATAGAAGCAGAGTACGTGACGATCACAAAAGCCTCTAAAGAGATCATGTCGTTAGAAGTTTAAATGGATGAGCTACATCGAAAGCAACCAATGAGCACATTGTGGAGTGATAGTTAAAATGCAATGAACTTAGTGAAGAATGTAGCTTATCACTCAAGAACTAGACATATCAAGAAGTGTTATTACTTCATCATATCAGCATTAAAATATAGCAAGTTAAAGCTACAGAAGATTGATGGCTAAAAAAATCTAGCTGACATGTTTGCTAAGGTAGTAGACAGAGATAAGCATACTTTATGTACTTCTACTATTAATATTACTCAATGTTAATTGATAAGGAGCAACGCAAAGCCACAAGTTTCAATTACTAGTTTTTTTGAAGACGATGGATGCAAAGTTGCTTGGTGCATCAAATATATTTGTCTTCAAGTGGGAGATTATTGACGTGTGAAGCCAAACATATTATATTAAGGGGTTTTTTTTTTGTCTTTTCTCCTTTTTTGCTTCTAGGTTAAAAGCTATACCTATTATATTAGTGATGTAAAGGTGGTAGCTGTCACAAGAGGAAAAAAATAAAGAAGAAGTGCAAAGTTAGCGAATAGAGAGAAAAAGAAAAAGAGAGGTCGTCACAGTTTTAAGTGTTGTCAATTTCTTTGTCTCCCGATCTTATGAGAAAATCATAAATTTTATTCCTGCTTTTTTTTGAAAATTAGTGGATTCGTAGAGTGCCTTTGTGCAAAGACGTAGCCCAAGTTTGGGTGAACTTTGATAATAAATTCTCTGGTGTGTTCTTTTTATTCCGCTATTTTATTGCTATATTATATTACTGTAGATTGTTTGCTTGGGTTATTTTTCTAAAATTGGTGTGCGATTCCTAACAATAGCATCCTTTAACACATGTGGGAATTTGACATTTGGTATGATTTGGATAGTAAATGCATGAGGTTGCACTGCTCTTCTAGGTTCGATTTGGGCCTTAAGTGAAATTGCTTGTCTTGCTAAACCCACTGTGTTAGCCGATTCTTCTCAAGCCACTGCGTACTCATAAGGTTCATTGCCATGATAACCTCGTTTTTGAAGCATGTGGTTTACCTAGTGGAACAATTTTAGGGAGTAACACTCACTGGGTAACTTTCATCCTTTTAAGGACGTATCAAAGCCTGGTGGCTTTTCACTGCAGTGCACTGAAGCCAAAATGCTTCCGCAGACTCCAACTTGTAGCCCTCACTATGGTAAGAAAAGCAAAGAAATACCTGATTTTTCGTGCCATTTGTCACTTGCAATATCAGAGTTAGGTTAAATGGTTTGACTCTCTGAGATGCAGCTCGCGCACTTCGACTTTATTGAACCTGAAACACCTAAAACTTTCATTATATATGGAAGTTAGCACTTAAGATTTCCGTATATCTTCTTGATAATTTATAACAACTAGATAATATTTATTTAAATTTTGACAGTAAGGCTGAATTATACAGCCTCGATTATTTTCTTTTATGCTTTTACCTCTTTGCTTTCTATAAGATTTTGTGAGACCACTGTCAACTGTTCCAAAAGTTTAAGCTATTGAATCAAGACATGGTTTAATATTTAATTACTCTAACACTCCTCCTCACGCTTAGTCTGATCTTTTTACCTAGTACTAAGTGTGGAAATATATCAATGGGGAGACAAATAGGGCATTGGAGGATTTGAACTCAGGATCTCCTGCTCTGATATCATGTAAGATTTTGTGGGACCACCGTCAACTGTTCCAAAAGCTTAAGCTTTTGGATGAAGACATGATTTAATATTTAATTACTCTAACACTTTCGATGGCCAATTTTAATTTTATATTGCTCGTCATGCGTCTAGCTGAAGGAGGTTATTGGGAAGCAGAATGTTTGATGGGCTGTGGAGTGGTGGGGTTTAGATCTGTTAGGACAAACGCCCAAAATCAACTGGACAAGGCCATGATACCACTGTTAGTCTCTAGAATTATGTGGAAAAGAAAGAAAAATCTCTGACAAGAACAGAGATAATTGCATGGCTAAGTTGGTAATTAGTGTTTATAAAATAGAGGAGTGGTCGTCCATTTTGTGTAGACCAAAAAAGCCTTCGTTCCTTCCTTTCCCTTTGTAATGCTCACCATAAGGGCTCCATTTTCCTAGTGCTCCCTTGCCGACAACAACTCCTGATGAACTACCATATAAATAAAAAACTAACAAGATCTTACCTCTTGTTTTGTTGGATGACTCTTAATAGAAAATTCTAGTCCAATTTGTATTTTAAATCCGCCTAACTCATGTTAATTGATAAACATCTCTCTCTCTAGGGCTGGCTCTCATGCTTTTGTCCTTGGCTGGTCCCTCTTTCACCCTGCTCTCTGCTCTTAGTTGTTGTTAGTTGTTGGAGTGCGGTTCATACCCCGGGCGGAGATCCGTGAAAGTCGCCCCTAGACAATAGAGGGCTTTTCTAAATTAATTCCATATTTTTTCATTGCTAGTTTGGACTTGTGCTCATAAATAGCTATTGTTATATATATAATTTTTGTTTGTAATTGAGTGATGTATGAGAGGTGCGATGTTCTAATTATAATGAAATCATTTGCTGGACGTAACCCTAGTTTATGGGTGAAACTAGATAAAATCTTGTGTCTCGATATTTCTTTCTCGCTTTACCTTTTACTTCGATTTAATTGTGCGCTGAATCCTAACATTAGCTTTGTCAACTTCCTTTGGATTTCTGTTTCCCCTTGCCTTCACTTTTGAGGCAGCATTTTCCTCTGATGTATCTGCCGACTATCTCACTGTTGCTTTTGCTGTAACCTGCCCTTCTTATCATTAAATATCTCTTTGCATCTTCTTCTTCTGGTTTGTTGTCATCAAGCTACCTTTATCAAGAGCTAATTTCTTGGGTTGAGAGCAAAGGGAGGCTATATATATATTCTTCGAGCAAATTTTACGATAGGGGCACATCACTGTGGAGACCAAATTTCCCATGGTGTTTTTTGCATCATGAAAAGGTTCAGTTGAAGATCACTGTGCACAGGCATACTTATCTCTGTAGTGGAGTTGCAAAGTGGAGTGCCATGATTGGTTGTCGCGTGAAAAACAAATCGCTGCTGTAGAACTTGAATGGGTAGTCTAGATGGATAATCGCGTCAAGGGATTTTCTTGCAGGATGTTGGGAGTTATTCATGGGAAATTTTGGTCATTCTGGATGCCTATAACAAGCTCCATAAATGAAGGATTGCGTCAGTTGGGCTGATAACACAAAGAGAAGTTTTGGACTTTTTATATCATCATTTTCTGGCAAGTCGTGGTTGTTCTTAAGCTCTCCCCAGGTTGGCTCAATCGGTTCCTAATATATTGATTCGAACCAAAGGCTTTGGTTTGATGACCCCTTATCAAGAGTATGGTTTAGATTTAGCTTTCTTTCCCTTTGTTTATGAAATCCTACGCTCAATTGAAACAAAATGAAGCGAGAACATCCATTCCATTAAGACCTTATCGATTGTAGTTGTACTATGCTCCTATCCATTCGTTTATTGTAGTTTCTTACTTTTTGGATAGTAAATACGAATTTCTTCAGGTATTGATGCTTGCTTCATGCGCATGCTTGTTTTTGACAATGTGAGAATTGTTGTGAGATAGGTCAAGCTTTTGTGATACTCGAAACAGAGGAAGCAGCAAAGAGAGCCATAAAAAAACTAGATGCTGGATGCTTGGTGCTACCTGATGGAAGTTAGGTGCAAGAATTTGGAATTTTCAAAGATGCCACATCAAGTTTCTCTCTTCCTCCATTATCAAGTTCCTGACTAGGCACAGTTCGACCTACAAGACTTGTCATATCCTGGTTACATTTTCTTTGAACATTTTTACCTATTCTTACTTTGGTGGCTCTTTGCCCTTTTTGTCAAGTAGGAAGAAGTTGTATATACTCTAGAGCCCAAGAACATAGGATATGTTATGGCGATGGAGTGACGTTCGCCACATCAAAAATCAGATAATGTGTGGGAAAAGTCACATAATGTTAGTATTTTCCAACCTACGTAAGGTTAGTATTTCTGATTGCAACTGTTTTCCTGTGCATCCTACCGAGCATGCGTGTAATGCTGCCAAATTTTTTGTTTCCCATTTGTTTTAGCTACAAGGAGAGGAAATGAGAGAGGCCAAGGCAAGGTTGAAGTCCCAGTGAATTGTAGTGGTGTCCGACACCTGAATAGGTGAAAAGGGACTTATATTCAGACCCTTGTGACCATTTTCAGGAGTACTGTCCTTTTGCCCTTTAATTTGTTCTAGGTTCTAGACGTATGGGTTGGTGTCACACCATTTGCTTGCACTAATTGTCACACTATGGTAGCGGATTGGAGCTCTGAGTTGGTGTCACACCCTTGCATGGGTTGGTGTCACACCCTTGTGACCATTTTCATTGTTTGTTCTGAGTTCACTGGGCTCTCATTGTTTGAAAATTATCTGTTATTGGAGCTCTGCCGATCTCTGCTCTTTGATCGTGTAGAGTTCGAGTACAGAGAGAGAGAAGGGGAGAGGTTTTGTGTCTTCTGTCTGCATGTGTTTGGTAGCTCTTCCCCCATGAGAGCCCAGTGAACTCAGAACATACGATGATGCACAAGGGCGAAGAGATTAACGAAAAAAAAAAAATATTTTTCAGAACAAAAAAGGTGGAAGTAGGTAAGAATCATGGATCAGGCTTAGATCAAGCTTGGACTCGGGTCAAATGCCGCAAAAAGGGACCAGAGGGAGAGAGCACGGAGTCCCTGACCGACCATGGCTGCGAACGCCTGTTGCCGGCGAAAACAAAGGGCGACAAGATTGCCGTTCCCTAGCCTGACCATCCGGGTCGCCTTGCCACGAGAAACGTCGGTTGCTTGGTGATCTCTTAGTCTACAAAAAAAAAAAAAAAAAAAGCTACGACCCGATCTTCCTCTTTACACACGCTCTCCTCCAAACATGATAAAAAAGGGATTGATCATCACAGCCTTAGAAAGATGCGTTGGTTCCGGCCGGAGGTCGCAGCATTCAATTCAACACCTTATGCGGGGTGATTTCATGCGAACAAAAGAAGATGGGGAGAGAGAAAGAGATTGAGGTTGAGGTTGAGGTCGAGGGTCGAGGGAGGTGAAATCCGAGGCTTCTTCTTCTTCGAGCCTCATTGGAGAAGTAGTTGTACAGTTCGTATGCCTAAATTCGGGCTTTTTTTTTTCAATTTAGGATTTTTAAAAAAATATTTACCAAAATAGGTTTTAATTATTTTTTTTTACAATTTTGAGTCCCGCGCCGCAGTCTAAATGCCGCGCGGGCCCGGGAGGCATTCAAAATGCCGCCTGGGGCCCGCTCGGCACTCAAAGTGTTGAGCTGGGCCGCGCAGCACAATAATTGCCGTGCAGGCCCGCGCGGCATTAAGAGTGCCGCGGGGGCCACGGGGGCCGCGCGAGCCCAAGGCCCGGAAGCCCTAAAACCTTTTTTTTTTTTTCGTTTTTTTATATGTTTTAATTATATTTATAATATTTATATTTATATAATATTTTAAATATAAGTTCTCCATTTTAAGCTTATTTTTATAACATCATTATCAATAATTATTTGAAAATTTTATTAAAATGTATGTAATTTATTTATTTACTAGGTGAATAATTATTAAAAATTTAAATAAAAAATTTATATTAATAAATTAATAATTTATTTAAATACTAAATAAAATAATTACATCCTTATTATTAAAATTTTGTGTTTTAATTAATATTTTTTAATTTCATATTTTCTTACTTATTTTTATAATGTCATATTTATCTAACTTTCTAAAATACAAATTTTATTCCTTTTGAAGCTTATTTTTATAACATAATTATCAATAATTAATTAAATATTTTATTACATATGTATGTAATTAATTTATTTAAATTGATTAATTATTTAATTACTAAATAAATTGTATTATTTGAAATCCTTATCTTAATAAATTATTTTTGAAAATTCTATCTTAAAAAAATATTATTTTTAATAAATATCTAAAACACTAAATAAACAAGTTAAATACTTATTATTAAAATTTCGTATTTTAATTTTTTAATTTCTTATTTTCTTACTTATTTTTATAATTTTATATTTATATAAATTTCTAAAATATAATTTTTTCCTTTTGAAGCTTATTTTTATAACATAACTATCAATAATTAATTGAAAATTAAATTAATATGTTCGTAATTAATTTATTTAGTATGTAAATAATTAATAAAAAAATTAAAAAAATTATCTTAGTAAATTGATTAATTATTCACTTACTAAATAAATTATATTATTTGAAAATGTTATGTTAATAATTAATTATTTTTTGAAAATTTTATATTAAAAAATTAATTATTTTTATTAATTATTTAAACACTAAATAAACTAATTAAAACTTTTTTTTAAAATTAATTATTTAACATTTCAAATAATATTATATATTAAATAAATAAATAATATTATATATTAAATAAATAAATAATTTATTTATTTAATAAATAATCTATTTATTTATTTAGTAGGATAAAATTTTTATTTAAATTTTTATTAATTATTGACATTATAAAATAAATAATTATTTATTTAATAAATAAATAATTTATTATATTAAGATAAATTTTTTATTTAAATTTTTATTAATTCTTTATATTATAAATAAATTAATTACATAGATATTAATAAAATTTTTAATTAATTATTTATAATTATGTTATAAAAGACAAAATACGAAATTATAAAAATAAGTAAGTAAATATGAAATTAAAAAATAAATAATTAAAATACGAAATTTCAATAATATATTCAAATAATTAATAAAAATTAATTTATTTATTATTGTAAAATTTTCAAAAAATAATTAATTTATTAAGATAAGGATTTCAAATATTACAATTTATTTAGTAAGTAAATAATTAATCAATTTATTTAGATAAAATTTTTATTTAAATTTTTGACATATTAAATAAATTAATTACATACATATTAATAAATTTTTAATTAATTATTGATAATTATGTTATAAAAATAAGCTTCAAAAGGAATAAAAATTGTATTTTAGAAAGTTAGATAAATATGACATTATAAGAATAAGTAAGAAATATGAAATTAAAAAATATTAATTAAAAGACAAAATTTTAATAATAAGAATGTAATTATTTTATTTAGTATTTAAATAAATTATTAATTTATTAATATATATTTTTATTTAAATTTTTAATAATTATTCACATACTAAATAAATAAATTACATACGTTTTAATAAAATTTTTATATAATTATTGATAATAATTTTATAAAAATAAGCTTAAAATGGAGAACAGATATTTAAAATGTTATATAAATATAAATTTTATAAATATAATTAAAACATATAAAAAACGAAAAAACAGGTTTTAGGGCTTCCGGGCCTTGGGCTCGCGCGGCCCGCGTGGCCCACGCGGTACTCTTGATGCCGTGCGGGCCTGCGCGGCAATTATTGTGCTGCGCGGGACCCAAAATTGCAAAAAAAAAAAATTTAAACCTATTTTGGTAAATATTTTTTTAAAAAATCCTAAATTGGAAAAAGCCCCCTAAATTCAGCATTTAAATAATATGTGTAATTACATAGAATAGAAATCAAATCATGATTCATTGATTCCGTCTATTAAACCAATGACCATTTTCTTTTGGACCATTCAGAAGGCATAAAATTCGGGGCCTCAATTGTTTTTCAAGACGCAAAAAAACTTATCCCTAACTTTAAATACAGCAGAAAGCTCGAAAATATTAAACATGGATGTATATGTCAAACATTTACATATTGTGAAAATTTCAAATACTTTGGGTTAAGAAAATATCAAAATTTTCATTTGCAGGATTTAACTTAAAAATATATTATCTAAATTTTGTCAGAAATGGTGTAGGAAATATATGAATACGACACATTTATCTAAAAGAATGTGGAAAGAAACATGAATGGCTTCGGTGTGACGCTACACTCATAAGATCATATGCAGTTCAGTTGTTTTGTTTTTCAAAGTAGAAAAATAATTTTTCATCTAAAAATTGTTTAATTGATTATGTACACAAGCAATTATTTCAACAAAAAAAGAACTAACACATAATTATTGTTTAAAAGTAGAAATCTTTATTATCGTAATTGTGAAAGTAATTCTTAGTATCTAAATTAAAATTAACGGAGAGAAGAATTATTGATCTTTTTCATGTAGCGATGTAAGTGGGTTTGAATTCACTCTTTTTTGGTTAAAGTCCTTATTTCCTTTTCACCGGGCTATATGCTATAATTAATCTATATAATTTATTCTATTACAAAAAGCAAAAAGTACTTCCTATTTTTACGGGACATTGATCTTTCTTTTCTTTTATTTCCCTCAAATCTCCTCATTTCACTTATTTTATACATATAATATTCATGGACAAATGCGTAAATATATTTTGATAAAAAAATACATATATATTTATATATATATCATATTATGTTATCACTCACATATATAAATTTCAAATTCTTTAATTTATTTATTATAAAAACCATCTGAAAATATCTGGAATCTCAAAACGACTTTCTCTTTCCATATATGTGTACAATTTCAACTTTTCGTTATGTGTTTTTATCAATTTCTTAGATTCAAATATTTCTCAATAGGGTGATTTTATGTAATTTTGGCATGACTCTATCTTGGATGAACGCAGTAACTGTGCATCTTTGTGGCTATACTTCAAAAGACATCAGAAAGCTAGCGTAAAATAAAAATCATTTTACAGATATTGATATTAAAAAATGGAAAAACCAAAAAGTAGAGGTAATTATAAAGGATTATTTTGGTTGAAATTATTAAGGAATTGAATATACGTTTTTTTTTCTTTTGCCATATTTTGTCGATAGAGTAAACAGGTGCTTTTTGAAATTTCTCAAAGCATCGTGTTCAATGGCTAAATTAAATCTAGACCGAACCCGATTCTTCAAGTACTCTCTCTCTTTCTGCATCTTCCTTTTCTTAATCTCTACCTGCTACTGACGAAGTCCCGTCATTATTTCTGATTAACTGTTTGTTTATCAACCTGTTTAATGTAGATCTTTGGTAAACTCTAGATCAAGGGTCGCTCCACACTTGAACATCCGATTCGGTTGGAAAACTGATTCTTTTAGTTCTTTTTGCATAATATTAATTGGAATATGTTGGTAAATGAACTGGGTGCTTTCGCCATAGCTTATTGAAGGCTTTGAGGTTGGATCTGTGATTGTGGTTAGTCACATGGGAGGTGCTCAATGCTTTAGAGGTTTTTTAGTTTTGTGTCAAGAAAATGTCCTGGCTTTTTCACGTTGATCCGTCCCATTGCATTTGTGTAGACGTTTCCTGTCTTAATCATGTGGCTCGAGTGGTATCAATCAACAATTCCGGTATATGGCGGCTTGAGTACATTTACAAGAATTAATTGATGATTCTCGCTGGAAATAGCAAACTCATAGCTTTTTCCTTGTTTTGGTTGCCCCTTGCCACTGCTTTTAAGGATAAAAAAGATCCGGGTTTTGAGCATGGCTGTATCAAAGAGATTCATGAATGGAGAGACACTTTATCAAGCCATTGTGTCAATTGTCATGTGTCTTCGATTGCTCTCGACCTTTATTATGCTTCTTCGATTGTTTTGGACTTTTCGTTTTGGTATCCTACATGCTGTTTGTATTTGGTTCTTGAGCCATGGTGACAGCTAATATGGTGCAGAGCTTACTCAATTCAAATTCTCCAGATAAGTGATACAATGTTCTTTTCTCTATTGTCTCATTAGCTTTCCCCCCAGACTTTGTGCTTACCGGAATCTTCATATACCCTTTGAACTTCATTTTTTTGTGAATGGCTTACTAAAGTCCCGAGTTTGCTGCAGTAAGAAGCAAAAAAATTTTAATAACAGCGAGGGCTAATTCACAGTAATTGGTAGCTGTTCCTTTGACTTACTTTTCATGAAAACTTCAGCGCCCATGGAATTCAATTGCTGCTTGCTGTAGAACAAGAGTCTTGGTGCATTGTCAATGCTGCTTGGGAGGGTAACATGTCTCTAAATCTGTTTATGATGGGTTTTCGTTCGCGACAGAGTATCAGAATAATTGCGATAAAGAAGAAGAAGAACGATGCACAAGAGATTACCCAGGTTCATCCTAAGATTAGGGCTACGTCCTGCAAAGAGATTTCACTTTCGGTTTACAGCCGCTCAACTCGTTACAATGATCAGAAACGAGAAATATATATATATATATATATATATATATATCCCAAAACGGGTCCAAAACCTAAATCTATAATTAATTTCTTAATCTCGCACTAAACGGGCCAGTTTAAATAAAAGCCCAAACCCGTTGAGGTTTCGGGGGCGTTGCCCCGAGCCCCCGCCTGCTCACCGGCGAGCGGGGCAGGCGTCCACTGACCGGGCAGCGGAACCCCCGTCGGGAGGCGCCGCCCCCGAACCCCTGCCCGCTGACCGGGCAGCGGGGCACCCGTGTCGGGGGCGCTGCCCCCGAACCCCCGCATTCCGCACGCAAGGATCACATGTCGTTGGATAACACTTCAGTTTCCCTAAGCTCACGTGGGCGTACCCGGTGTGAGAAACAAGGGATTCCGAAGTATTCGCCAACTCCAATAGTTTATTGGTTTCTTAATTTCATAGCATTTCCATTTGTTTACTGGAATGAAGTGTGTTTACATACTATTATTACACGTTAGATCTGGCATCAATCACAGACTTATACCAGTGCGTTTACTTTTGTCTCCACTTGGAGATGATAGGATAAGATATATTGGGAGAGTAAGCAATGAAGTTTGAACGTTGTTCCATAATCAAAGACTAGGACAGACTAAGCTCAGAAATGCGAATGCTGGCAAATGCCAGACATGATTTGGCCAAATAACGAATTTTTGAAGCTCTAGGCTCTATAGAGATATTAGTCAGAAGCTCTAACGGGAATAAATCAAAAGCATGTAAAGAGAGAGTGTGCACCAGAAGGATAGATTTCCATGCTGCAGAAGTACTCAAGAAAAGAGTAGGATATGTCCATGGCAAAATGCAATTTATAGGAGACGTTCCAGGAGTAAATTGCACTCTGCGGTGATCATATCCTGGTCCATTTTCCTCTTCTCTCCGGCGACAACCCTATTTGCTCGAATAGTGGGAAACTTTATGTGGTTTCGAATTGGAGTCCCAATCTCCTCATCGATTTGATGTTTTCTGGCAAAGTTAAAGACAACTCTTTAGTAGATAATGGAAAAATGCTTGAGAGTTAAAGGCTGAAAATGCTTAGCTACTGAAGTAGTACTCACAAACAATAAATTAATATGCGATTGGGTAGTAATTCCTCCCATGCCCTTGTTATTGCATATTCATCGGAATCTTCAAAAATAATTTCCCTTGACACAAGCATATGAAGAATCATAGATCAATTACAGCAAGACTAAAGCAATAATTTATGTACAGCAAATTGCATATCACGTTCCTTCTTGTTTTCTATTTGATTGCAAACACAACATTTATGTACAGGACACGTGAAACTTTCTCCCACAGCAATCCTCAGCTTAAGTTTTTCTGCAGCAACTTCATCTCTGCGATGGATCAATTTTGCTACACAGTGGGGATGGTAGAAGTGGCCGCAACTAGCAGAAACACATTGGAAGACCTAAAAGGGAATGTGTCAAAAAACATACGCACACCCACAAAAAACTGAGTAATAGAACAACCACATTTGACATATAATAGCACTTGAGTAGATTCTAGAAGCCTTGAGTCAAGTAACAGGCCCAACGGGTCCATGTTATACCTTGAAAAATTGATGATTACCATATTTTGTATGTAAATTTGCAAGCATGGAGAAGGAGGAATGAGGGAGCTCATCTCAGTCGCAAGTCAAGAGTGTGTTCAAGGGATAAACCTGGCAAGTCCTGAGCTAAACGACCCAACCTTAAATTCTCTCTCACATAAAAAGAGGGGCTTGATTAGAACATGTTTTGAAATACTTGTGCAGTTCAAAAGAACAGTTGCCGGATTTGCTTCTCGGGGTTAGCTCGGACCATGCCAAAACGTATGGTCTGGGGCACATGCATGGCTGACTTTTACTAAGTAAGTAGATACTGGGGACAAGCATAAACAATTGATGTTTCCACTTGAACCGAACTTAAGGGAAAAAAAACATATAGAGCTCAGTATTTTGTGCAAGCTTCAAAAGATTTAATATAAGTTTTTATAGCAACAAAAAGCTCTAGCAGAATTAATGCATTCATCATGAAAATCAGATTAAGAGGTAACATATGAAGCCAGACAATTGCTCTTTCCCTATTGTCTCATACATCAGCACCAGAAGACTTAGCGGAGGAGCCCAACTTCCCACATGCAAAGCACTGGTGCAGGTCGTGTGCACAATTTTCGCACTTAAAAGTTTGCGTTGCCTGTCAACATCACGACAAAAGTATAATTAAAAACCGGAGCCAAATTTAAAAAGGAAACCCCAGCAAAAAGAGAACTAAATTCTAAACACAAAACCCCAAAAAAGAAATAAAGTATCATCCTACATCAACTTCAAGCTGTGAACATCCAATGGAATGGCAATGAGAGTCTTCACCAGCTTCTTCAGTAGCATGAAATGACCTCACACATTTTCCTTCGCAGCTGTATTACTAACAAATTGTCAGATATGAATTTAACTAAAAAATTGAATACCAAACTAAAGAAAAAGGTGCAATAAGAACATCCATAAAACTTCACTAAATGAGCAGAAACTACCCTAAAAGTCAAAAGAACATTTCATTCCACATACAACACGAGAAATTCACGCACTCACTTCCAAAAATTTTATTGTCTAAAGCTCATTGGGACATATGATCTACGGGGAAGATCAAAGTCGGAAAAGAAAACTGAAGGAGGAGGAAGACACGTACCATAAAAGGTTACCGCCATCATCACATAGCGCGCAGATGTCACCAAAACAATCATCCTCTGCATCCTTGTCATCCTCCACGTCACTGCACCTCACCGGAAGGACGGGGAATGGGACCAGCTCGTTGTCGTGGTCCTCAACGCTGTAAGTGGAGACAGTTTCTGCCAAGGTGTCGGCCTTGTCATTGTAATACGCCATATCGTCTAGACAATCGTGACCTACTTTGACGCAAAAGAAAGGCGTTTTCTAGGATTACAAAATGAGGAGAATAATCAGCAAAACCAAGCTAGGCAATTTGAATAGAAGTTACGTGATGAGCGAAACATAATATATAGCTGGTTATTGCGGATTTATAGTCTAATTCTAGTTTTGCGCTTTGATGACTCGTGCATTACTGTCGAGTGAATTATTTTTCTGCTTTAATTTCATTCTTTTAGCCTTTGGTTGATACTATTCTTTTCGAAAAATGAATGATTCTTCAATACGCCTTTCGAACATCTGATTCACAATTAAATTTTTTTCAATGTTCTTATGTGCTTCAACGTTATATATGCAAAGGTATCTTGGTTGAAATTGGAAGCATTAAAACAAACAAACCAAAATCAATAATAAAAAGAAGAGTAAAAATATGAAATGCGGTGAAGTACCCCAATACGAGTTGGGCGAAAACATAAACATGGCCATGTTATTAAGACCCGAGATAGCACCCCATGAGCTAAAACCAAATTAAATTCAATTTTCCAAATGACTCTAAACCAATTCTAATAATAGGGTCCAACAACCTAACCGAGGCCTATTTTTCTAACAATTTTCTGAAAAAAGAATTGAACTCAGCACATACTCAGCATATTTTCACTTATGATCATAATAGGCTCTATTTTGTTGTTTTGTTTCTTCGGTAATATGCATTTTTCTGTTTCCTTTTTTCATCCTCTTCTTCCATTGTTTTCTTCTTATTGACCAGAAACCTTCAACGCTCGGCGGTGTAACTTGCAAGGACACGTTCTCTTGGTTCTATTACTTCCTCAAATTTGGCATAACAGAGAAAAGAAATTACCGGTCACGATCCACGGTTTAACTGGCAAGGAGAGGATCCTAGGCACGTCGGAAACGATGGAAAATGAGGCCAGTGAAGGAGTATCGAGCGAGCGCAGAGTACTCCTGACACTCCGATAAAAAAGCAGCAAAACGAAGAAGATCCATCGAGGCTCGGGAACGGCGTCAATCGGGAAGCAAAATCAAGCTTAAGTATATATCGTGTATGTTGTTTCAATAACTAATCCAATTGGATAATTACGGTTCGTATGGAAGAGATAACCATTATCCCTAAAACTTGCCTATTTCAAAACACCAATAAGGACCTCTAGCTTTAGTGAAAAACAGAAAGGCGTAACAGACAATATTGATAGTTAGCAAAGAGATTAGGCCTTCCAGATTTTCTGGTAGATTGTAAAAGAATACGAAAAATTTGAGGAGCTTTGCTTAACCTTTGACTAAACATTATGATTTGAATTTGGATTAAATTTTCTGCTTTTATCATCTCCTAGGAAAATTTTAAGCAAACAATGCGAAAATATAAATTTTCAACATTTCTGTCACAGATTAATGCATTAAACTTCTGATTATCCGATTTTGTTGTTTTCTTTATTCATTGTCTAGGGAAAATATAACTAAAATTCATGCACCATTTTACTTTGAAATTATTAGATTAAAATGGATATATAAGCAATTGTGAATTCGTTATTATCATGACTGAAATTTTCTTATTTTGAACAATGTATGGATCCAATAGCCTTGCATTAGCCTTTACATGTTTCTAGCGATTGACATTATGTCATTAAATGATACAAGTCTCTGATAATTGTGAAATTATTTTTAGGAATGCTAGACACTTTAAATTTATGCTTCTCTATTGCATTTCTTTAGATGCGATGATGTGTGTGAATTAAAACCACATATAAACGTCCATTAATGTGGTCATCGTTCTAGGCCACTGTTTATATAATTTCCATTTGCTTTATACTATGATATAACAATTTTTATAATTTTAATGTTTGTTTAATTTTTTTCAAATATATCCAAACCATATAAATTAAGCCCTATTTAACTAATCTACAATAACAAGACTTTATCATACTCTAAATTTTACTCATAATATAATTCAACTCTCAAAAATCGAAAATGCATGTGTGAGAAAATAACTGATGTTTTTGAAGGTACAATAATAATAATTACAAGAAAATCTCAATCATTTAAAAGAAAATGTATACAGGAGAAATAAAAGCCTTTGAGTTTTTGCCTTGATTTGATAATGATAGCTTCAGATTCTTAAAAACAAGACAAATGCGCTAAAGGGCAATTCGTTAAGATATGTCCTTTAATATCACATAACATCTCTTTTTCTCAAAAATAAAATAAAGGATTATCTTGACACACAAGGAATTTTTCATTGTGAATCCCCTTGAAATATTTTATACGCCCATAATTATGAACTTCATGTTACTCTTTTCGTGAGACATATCAGATCGGGGCCATCCCAAATCAGTTGATTGGGATGAAAGTTTCTCAATTCAGATCTGTAAAATCAGAATTTGGATTAAATCACACATGCCTTTTTTTTTTTTAGTATCTTTTATAGATTGCATGTAGAGGCCATGGGAAGAGCGGCTGGAACTGGTGGTATACTTAAAGAACCTCATGCCAACATAAAATTCTCAATCCTCCATGAATGAATCCCACAACATTGATTCTGCTAGACAATAATTATGAGGATTGATTGAAGAGAGAAAAGCCAAAAATGAAAATTATGGAGTTGTAATAGAACTTCCGGTTATGAATATTGACTTCTTGTCGCGAATAGAAGATAATATAATCATTAGTAGAATTTAGAATGAATTAATCGATGGAAACTGACATATTGCGATGAAATAATAGATTAAAGGACACGAGAATACAAGTGGAAGAAAGAAAATAGGAAGTGGACACGTCAAATGTTGACGAAAAAATCTCAACTTCCAAAGGTGCAAAATATTATCTATGAAAGCGACATCTGGAATTTTAACTATATGTGTCAAGGGGATACGTCGCATATCAAATGTTATATCTAGAAAAACCCCTAAGAACTATCGAATTTGCTATCTTTACGTCCAAATCAACCCATGGCTTCTCAAGCTCTCATCAATAACTTGATAGCCAACTGTAATTATCAATAATGTTGAGTCGAAAAAGAGAAATTTCGTAAACAAATAATGTTCAAATTACATGCACAGCGGTTGGAGCCCATTGAAGCTAAAGGGGTAAGTAGATAACTATTCCATGACAGGTTGAACCCAAGCATAGATAGAACTAAGATTTCCTGCCCTCACCTTGATGATGACGGGACAATCATTCATAAGGATGATTTAGAGGTAAAAGATGGTGATGATGGGTAGACCCATAAATATGGGTCATACACTGCCGGAGATGTAGAAGTGTTTCAAGACATCCCAGCAGTTTGCCATGCATACGGCCTCCTAACCAGCCTAGTACAAGTTTGAGAGTTTGAACATGATTAAATCTAGCGTATGAGCGGCGTACAACTGTGATATCTTGAGCGCCATAAGACCAGTGATTAGAGTTGTTTGCATTTTATGCTTTTTATAATAGGAGGAGCTGGTTGTAAAGCTAAAGTGAAAACTCTGAAAATTTCTAAGTATGGACAAGTCATTTACTTCCCAAGAAAATCCAGCATTTAAGGTAGGGGAAAAAATCACGATAAATTTTCATGTTACGTAACAGGGGTGTGCAAAGGGAATTGGTGTGACGTCCCTCCACCATGCACATGAAGACAAGAAAAATTATGAACGTTGGACCCACTTTCCACTCCAATTCTCGGCTGAAACCTCACCCCAACAGCCCATGTACATCTTAATTTCCCACTTTCATTTGCAGCTGAGATGGAGCTTCTTCCTTGGACCAACTTTCGGCTGTCTGCTCCACTACTTCTGAAGCCATTCCCCATGCATGCAAGAAAGAAAAATGTAATGATTAGTGGGCCACTAACGTTTGCTGTTTTATTTTCACATTATTTCTTCAATTAAGAGATGAAAAAATAATAATCACATGATATTAAGAATTTTTCCTAACCCATTCGGAAGGAGCACATCACATCTCATCTCATAATTATCTACGGTTGTTTATGTCTTTAGCATGATAACTTGATGAAATGGATACTGGTTGTTTATGTCTTTAGCATGATAACTTGATGAAATGGATACTACTGGAACGATTCCTCTTTGGAAAATAGGTGTTTTTGTGATTGGTTTAATAGGTATTTTCATTTGTGGTTCATACTCTGAGTTGCATTCATAAAAAAATCTAATAACAAGATGAACTTAGTAGGAGACATAAAAGCTTAAGCCCTTGCCTTTTTAAGTTAAGCTCTCGTATGATTTTATTAGTCTAAATAAAAAAGAAACAAATTTTTCCGATTTTGAAAAAAGCACTTCAACTTATCTGATAACATTTTTGAAAACTTCATTAATTGATTTAGAACATCTCTTATTAATTGATTATATCTTATCCATCTTTCAAAGTTTGAAGAAAGAAAGAATCTCTTGATTTCATTCCTAATACAATTATGATATATATTACTATCGATAAGATATTATGCAAAGCAAATCCTTTTGGAATAGATTCTTACTCTACTTATCCGTCAAAGTTGATGTTTTTTTCTAAGTTCCATTTTATGAAAGAGCATACCTCTATTTTTTGTTAGTTCATTGCTTTAGTGCTGGTCTCATCATAGATTGATTATTCCTGAAGCAGTGGGCAATTATAACATGTCAGTACATTTAATATGTAATCGACATTGATAGTGTTCAAACAAGATCCCAATTCCGTCCCCGCATCAGATTATAGGCCAGGAGGCCTCGCCTATTTTTTTTTTTTTTTGGCATAGCCCGAAAGAATTTATCCCGTAAATTTGTAATGGGTCCGAGTTGAATTTGTCACGGGTTCGAGTTGTATTTTCATCTAAGGGGAAGTTTAAGCCGCTATAAACCTCTCAAACAGGATTTCGTGCCATTCCTCTATCCTGCTCACCATGGATAGAGAAGTCTTCGACCACTTGATTGGGTGTAATACCGGAGCTACCACACACTTGAGACGTTAAGCAATTGCAATCTGTCATAGCACTTGATTGTAATTAATTCTTTCGATCACTTTCCTCGTGGAAGAACCTATATCTGGTTGTTGAAGTTGCAGGAAAGGAAAAAAAAAAAAACCATGCTATCCGGTTGTTGAATTCAGCAAATAACTAACACGTTTTGAAATTGTAAAAAGAACACGTATCAAGGAAATATCACCTTCTGGAAATTGAAAAAGGACCTGCCTCAAGAAGATAACACAGCTTCAATTATGATTTTTTAGCAGGTGCTCCATGACAATCTTTAACATTTATATGATGGAACAATAACAGTAAAGCTAGATAGAATAGAGTTTTATTGGTTGGGCAACGTCCTCACAAAGTTGCAAAAAAATTTGCATGTGTAATAGCCATAACTTGTACCCCCATTAGAGGATAATATAGGCCAAAACTTAATAAATAAGTAAGAGGAAGAGAGGAAAGAGATATGTACATATATCCTAATCGAATGAGATAGTACAAAGAATCAATAAAATATCCTAATTATCTCTAACATAAACAAATAACATAATTATCTCTAACAGATGGTGTATTATATCAGGCTATATCTTCCTCTAATTCGTGTTTTAATGTTTCTAACCATCAATTAGAGATATGAATGGAGGGAACGTTCTTCAAGAGGAGAGAGAGACATGAGCTGATCTTTTTAATCTAATTGTTAAAATGAAAAAAAAAAAAAACACAACCAAATCCTTTATCTTTGTCTGTTGAGACTAATATTCAACTAGAGGGCCACAAGTGATAAACAATGAAAAAAGACCCAAAAGTCAATTGGAGGACTTAAATGTTACTAACTACCATATGGATAGCTATATTCCTGTGTTCAGAAACATAGTTCGTTGACTTGATTTTTCATTTTTTGTTAGATCAATGTTAATATTAGTGGATATTACTAATTGGATCACATTTTTCTTCATCACCAGTTCGAACTAGGTTTCTATTGATGAACTTCAAAAGTGGAAGTCATCATATTCAGTTGAGGGTTATCCAATTTTCCTGAAATTCAAGCTTCTTAAATCGCTATTTATCTTCAACCAAAAAAACAAAATCCCTATTTATCATTCTTTAAAATTTGACGTGCAGATGAGAGTTATCCAATTGTCCAGGATTTCAGCTTTTTCAGATCATGTGCTGGTGATCAACTTTGCCGATGTACTGACTCCGGCTTCTTCAACATAGTGTCTCATTAAAGTGAGACACACCGTCTTGGTCGAACACAGCTTCTTGTCGGATCATTGAACACAGCGCCTTCATTGATCATTGCATCTTTATCGGTTTCAAGTTCAGGTAATGCCAAATGTCTTTTTCATAGAGCGAGTAGTCTGTAGATATTGAGTAAAACATGAATTTGATTTCATATTCACTTCCTGCATAAATTGAGTAATCTGTAGATGTGGAGATCGTCAGAAAGGTAGTTTTCTATTTTTACTTTTTTTCCATTTTATGTTGTCGTGGGTATTTGTAATAATTAAAATGATTGATCTAATGTGGCATCTGTAGAATTTCGGGAAACTTAAGCAAGTGCACATGGCTACCGGGTAAATACAATTATCTACAGAAGTGCAGGGAGAGGAATTGGAGGAACGTCAGCTACAAGAGAATGTGGGGTATTTTGTTCTTAATTGTAGAATATTGTGTATTATCATTCTAATTTTGACTATCAATAGACCGATTTTTCTTAATCGAATCGCAATATGTGAGTGAATTATATGTTGCATTCATGATTAGGGAAATGGAACAATTGTCCATGGAATTATATAACTGGAGATTACCCAAATTATGTTTTAAGAAGTGTCAGGGTGTATGATAGATGATGATATATCACTTTCTTGAATGCATTGGCTTGCCCTCTTAGATTAGAGGGATAGATGCATTATGCTTGTGTCACGGGCTGGTTACGGATGGTCGGCTTGTGCGGCGACTCGAGTGTCCTTAGATCATTGGAGCGCTCAAGATAAGCCTTTTCTAACCCGAATCGTGTAGAGGGAGCGCTCAAGCTAAGCCTTTTCTAACCCGAATCGTGTAGAGAGAGAGAGCCTTAGAGAGAGACTCTGAAAGAAAGCCTTTTTATTTCTTAGTGGATGATCAAATAAGAAGGAGGGCGCCTCTTTATATAGTAGAGGGTCTCGATTTACAACCGTTTGATTTCTTTCAGATCTGATGACTCAGATTCCATCTACCAACTCCCTAACCACCGACATAAATATAGAACATTTCAGAAACTTCGGATATTTACAGGATTACCCTTCTTTGGAGTATTTTAGAAAAAACATAAGTAGAAAACCTTAGAAAAACCCTAGGGACCCAGACACAACAAGTCTTGGGGATCTTCTCGGCCAGATGATCGACCGGTTGGGGCACGAAGACCTCGACCCATGTCACATGCATGACAAGTTCACATTTAAAATTGAAGAAGTATCATTAGCAAAGCATTATTCGACTTCTGAAATATGTTCAAGCAGCTTCATGAATGGATGGCAGTAGCCTTAAGAAATATAGCTCCGGATGGGCAGTGTTGACTGTGTAACTAGACTTGCGAATATAAGATAAGACAGCCTATGATAAAAATTGTCGAGAGTACAAAATTTTCAGAAACGTTATACTTTTGGACATTATATACGCCACTGATTGACTTACCAATTGACTTACTTTGCAGACGTCTAGTGATTCCATTGTCAGCCACAATGTCCTAGCGCCCGCAATTGAGGTCTTTGATCCTCTGGCAAACCCGCGCATGAACTACTATGCCTTAAAATGCGCCATGGGAGCCTCTGTCGCTGTCATTTTTCTCAGATTTAGTTAGTCCTCTCTCTCTCTCTGCATTTAATTTTGTGAAGCGTGATACGACTGACCCCGTAGTCGTCCATCATGTTTGGATTCCACTAAAGCATATGTCTTGGCGAATAATTTTCCATACACTGAATATACATCTTGCAACTTATCTGTTGAGGAAAAAAAATAATTAGATTGCATCTTAGTCATTGTACTTTCTCTGGGAGCTCTTTAGTGGTAAAACTGATAGATCTATTGCAAAAAGTTCATTTTGTAACGCATAGGAAAAGGAAATAGAAAGAAAGGAAAAGAAAGGAATATTTAATTTTGCATAATATCATCCATTTTTCTTAAGCCAAGCAAGTTAAATTAGGAAAAGTTCGTTGCATAAATTATACTTGAAAAATTAATTCGAAGAAAAAACGGGCGGAAATAGGGCGTAATTTTTTTTTTCCAATTTCTTATATATGACTACGATTTACATGGAACATTGTGATGATATATAAGATTATTTCTTTATTTTATTTTGATAGATATAGGAGTAATGAGCAACGCAGTGGCATACATAAAGACCAACAACCAAGTTGACAAAGCGGCGGGTTACCTATATTGGCTCTCAATCCTCGGGTCAATGATCACAAGGTGGATCTCTAATCGGATCGGCCGCCACTCCACGATCATATGGACGGGCGGGTTTCTTCTCTGTCGGGACCCTCCTCATGGGCTTTGCCCCCAACAATGTCTTAATCATGGCAAGACGCATTGTAAACCAGGTCAACATTCGCTTGGCCCTCATGATCGCCCCCGTGTACATCAATAAGATCTGTCTCCTGCCGTGGCTCTCTCAACTCATTCCCTGAGGTACTCACTCATTTGTTTAGCATGTTTTTCGTTTGTTTCTTTTTCATCAAATTTAGGTCTTCTTTTCATGTCTTAGCGGGTGTTCTTTTTCTCACGGGAAAAATTAAAGGTAGAAAGGTGATTGCTTTTGTATACGTTGTTTTGTTTGTCCAGGTGGCCATCAACTTTGGCACCTTCTTCGGCTACGTCTGCAACTTGCATTTCCTGGTTGGCATTCCATGGTTGGCCTGGGAGTAATCTCGCAATTCCTGGTCGCCATCGGGATCTTCACCATGCCGGAATCCCCGATGGCAGCAGGGGTAGACAGCAAGGCTTCACCTTAGTGCATGCACAACTTATACTATTATGTTTTCTGAACTAGCTAAGTCGTAATAATGAGTTGGTGCAACTTAGTTTTTGTCATGCTTTCATTTGCTGTTTATCTTCTTTTTTAGAGTCCTCATCTTTTCCTACTGCTTGTTTATTTTAGCACAACATCCGATAATGTTGATGTCCTTTGTCATCTAGTTAGGCACCACAGTGAAGACGTTATGAAACTAATGGCAGAAGGAATCTAGTTCAATGTGTGGCCTTCCTTCGGGTTTTTCTGATGTTTAAAGCAATCGTACACGTGAAGTACCGCCGAATGCCCATCCAGGCAAGCGTGTGATCAGTATCGTAGTAAGCACCAATCTCACTGACGTGCATGAAAGTGTCAAATCAAAGGGGGCCTTGGTTGTTGGACGAGTTTTCACAGCATGGTTCTGATGTTGATGGTCTCAACTTCATCCATGTATCTTTCAAAAAAACAAAAAAAACAAAAAAAAATTCATCCGAGTATGGATCTCCATTCCTTCATGAACAACGACCAATCCGGTAACAGTCGTCCATCATAGATAAGAAATTTAACAAAGTGCTTCACAATTGCAAACTCCCAAATTTCACACGCCACCAGTAGTTGATGCGTAGACTTGATAGCACGTAGCTTGCACATCACAAACAAGAAAAAACCTACGGACTTATTGTCCTAACATGTGATTTATGCTATGCGTTTAGTTGTTGACCTAATGATGGGCTTATTGTTGGTTAATAAGGTCACACGTGTGTATAGCCGTATGCAAATTTCGGGCGTATGATAAATTAAACGAAGCAACAAGGGTATAATATCTCTTCCCTAACCAAGGAGTTCCGCTAGATGCTGACTAATTATCGCTAAGTAATTTACATTATAATTTGAGCTAAATATAATTATGGAACCGGCAAGAGGAAAGAAAAGTACGGTTAAACAAAGACGGAGCTTGAGGGAACATAAACTCATGTAAAACAGATACTTAAATTTTAGTATTTTCTAATTTAGAACAACCTTCCTAAAAGAATGTAGAACCGTGAAATATTCTTTTCCTCCCGTGGGTATTAATGCAATTTTCTAACATAAAGTGGCTTTAATTATTCTTTTCAATGTCAATATCTTGCGCGCGCACAACGATTATGTGCCTTTGCTAGTAAAAATAAATAAAGCCAGTCCTAGAAATTTTCTGAATACATGATTGACATGTGGACATTGAAAGAGCTTAAAATGTAAGTTGAGAAACCATATGCTCTTCCATTTTGGCTTTATAATTCTTAATCACAATCAAGATAGACTATTTAAAATATTAATGGCTCAATCATGAGTTACCGATTAATGGCTCAATCATGAGTTACCGGTTAATAGCTCAATCAAGATAGACTATTTTTGTAGCTGAACTAACGTTTTTTAAGAATTTGTTATATCAGTACCTTTAAGGCAACTGTTAAGTAATTAATTATTGAGAAATTACACTATCGAAGCATTAGCAGTTTTTTTTTTTTTTTGGAAGGGCGTAATAAGTATTTTGACTATTGAAACATTCCGTATTTAAGAAGATCTTTTTTAGTAACATTATATGAAACTACGCATTCTCATTAAAATTAGGATGAGTAGTACCATTCCGGATTACATAGTCAAGAATAATCAATGAGGTCAGACCAAAACAACTTTAAAAGGATCCAACGTCATCCAAACCCACATTAATTTCGCATGACATTTCCAAAATTGTTCATTTTATTTTCCTATGAATGCAAGAAATTAAAAATATTTGAAATTCAACTAACCGCATCGAAGCAATCCGACATGATAAGGCACACCAGCTCTCTTTGCATTATCTTTAACTAGAGATTACCGCAAATGCCCTTTTCTAGCAAAACGTATGGTTCTTTTCCTCTCTTTTTCTTTATAGATAATTCACATTGAACAAGTTTTTGATTTTTGTTACCAGAAGAGATAACCTATTCCTAATCGACATCAGATATGAGATAAACTTGTCACAAGAATTTAAGAAAGCATACTGTCAAATAAAGTCAACACTTCGTCTTTCAAATTTATTAGTCGGCGTTAATTGAAGCCTTTTCAGACGCGGACTCTCCCTCCCTCCCTCCCTCCCCCACCGCTGCGATCTTGCGAAGGCAACACGAGCGCACCTTGCTCGCATCGATACCAAAGAAGAATGTACAAATCAAAGCTGCAAGAGCTGTGCCACCGGCGATCATGGAGCCTGCCGAAGTATGAGCCTGTGAAAGAAGGTCCTGACCACTCGCCTTGCTTTACCTGCATCGTCTTCGTTAACGGCCACTCTTTCCAGACTCCAGACCTCTGGAAAGTCTCCAGAGGAGCTCAGAACGAAGCCGCCAGGCTCGCCTTCAAACATTTATCCGTGCTACCACCTCTTGCATGTTCGGCTTGTTTCAATGCACTACCGCCTGGAATCGTGCCTCCTCCTCCTAGTGAAGGTAGGGATAACGATGTGGGCTAAATTGTGTTGGTGCTGCTAGAGTATCTCATGCATATATATATGTCTCTGATATGGCCTATATTTTCCTAAAACTAGAGAGATTTTCTCTTTTAAGTCTGTGCTTGGTTTTACACACAAGGACATAGTTAAGTTGAGATGGATGCATTGACAGGAGTTTATGTGTTATGGTTGGTAAAGAATGTGATGTTTAAAGATTAAAAGGATTGTCTTAGAACGTGCCCAACTGTCTTGTCCTCGCACTGCGTTTAGGAATACAGTTATCTATTGCATCGCCCGTTTAAGGATATTCGGAATTTATATGGTGAGGAAGTCTAACTTTCTAACTTGTGACCTTGTTTGACATTATAGATATGCGGTCTGTCTTTACAAACCAATTGGAAAAATTTGCTCAACAAAGGAGTCTTGCTCTGCCTACGTATCATTTTGAGCGTGAGAGTTCGCCACACGATCTTCTCCTTCGATTCAAATGCAAAGTTTCAATCGATGGAAGAACCTATGAAACTGTGGAGTCTTTCAATACATCCAAAGAAGCTCAACATGCAGCAGCTGGGATTGCTCTGATGGCATTGTCGTATGACACGTTTCAGGAGGTAATTCAACAACACTGTCGTTGCTGATTATGCTTTGTATGCATATGAATGCAGAATCTCTTCATATCTTTTGACATGTCTGTCATGCTTATTTATTTTTCAGGTTGAATGTGCTTCATACAAGAATCTTTTGGTAGATTTCACTAAGAAACAAGGTTATTGCTTGCCAATTTATGGGACAGTCATGGATGATGAAAGCCACAAACAAATTTTTGTTTCAACTGTGGAGATAGAAGGAGAGAGTTTTACAGGGCAAGAAGCAACAACTAAGAAGATGGCAGATTGCAGTGCTGCAAAAGTTGCTTACATCACTCTCAAAGAGCGTACATCCGGTAAGTTGCTCATTTCTTTTTCGCATTACTTATCAATAAGCAGTAAGTATGGTGTTATTGTGGATTAACTACTGGAAAAAAGACAACTTGATTGGCATTAATTGAGACCATTCTTGTCGTTATCTGCATCATGGCATGTTGTGGTGTGTTTAGGAAGTGAGAGATATGTATTTAGTAATCACATTTTGCTTCCGTTCCAAACTGTTCTGCCAAGTAACTTTCTTCAAAATTAAGTAATTTGCCTTCACTTGCTCTTGTAGCAAAAAAGAATGTGGTGGAAACAATTACCATAACATAGGTTAATAGCAGTCCTTTTCAAAGTTTAGAGAGAGTTATCTTGAATGCATTTTTTCACTGTTTTCTTTGCCGTGTTGTCTAATTTAAGTGAATGAAGAATAGCTGACATTCAGGAGTCTACCATTCATGCTAAATGGTGTAAGACATTCTTGTATCCTTTTTTCTCTCGAATGTAGATATCATTCTGATGTTCAAGTTATGGCTGGCTTGTAATGCGTACATGCTTTGAGGCTATGTGTGCTATGAGGTTTAAGCTTGATTCAGTTTCATCTTCGAGTGCTTACAATTATAGTATTAAAATGACTCCTTTGCCATTGATTTGTTCGGGGATAGTAATTGTAAGCTCTACTTCCCAATCCCCTGAGCTTCGAAGGGAAAATGCGGCCTTGTCATCAAGTTGCCCGCCAGCAGATGACCATACTGGGCACCAGCAGAATGTCACAACGGCACATCCTGAACAGAGGCAAATGCCGCGGAGTCGCAAGCGCCACCACCATTGCCGCCATCATCACCAATTTTTATGGAGGCCGAAATGGACGCTGCTCCACTGCCGTTGCTGCTGCCGCCGGAGCTAGTGGGGCCTTCTGTCTCGGCATCAGTGGCCCAAATAAAATTCACTAAGTTTGAAAGTTGTTTTAGGCAATTCAATTTGATGTATAAGACTCGGATTTTCTTAGTCACGTTCGTGCTTATTCTGGGACTCTACTGCTGCAGCAGTCATCGTTTTCCCTTTTCCATCTTGTGGATTCGGTTCCACTGTTTTGAGATGTCTCTCCTACCGTTATCCTGGGCACTTATTAAAATATTTAGTTGCATATCTTGATTTCTTCTGTCTTGTCTTTATGACCTTTATCTAGCCATCCACTTTAGGAGAAGCTTTCTCTCAACTTTTGCACCTTCTATGCTACTGTCCTCCCTGTATACCTCAACTGCCGATGCCATAGAGACTGCTGCTTTTTATTTGGACTCGGTTGGTCTCTGCTGCAACGCAACTTGGATCTCTTCTTTTAGCTGAGTCTATCTGGTAATCTTATTTATGGCGGCGCCACAAAGTATGTTCTACCAGTATGAGGAGGGATGCCCCTGATCGAGAAACAAGGAGGAGGGGTCTTCTGAGACTCGTCTTCCTGGGGCTATATCCTTCCTCCGTTTCCCAATTTATTGCCGGAGGATTGCCTTCTCGCCGCCACTCCAGTTTACCATTAATGGTTCCGTGTTAGCAAAAGAAGACTGAAAATATGCAGTGCGAGAGAAGAAACAGAGTACTACTAATTTCATGCACCAGCAGCCACAGACCCTATGCTAATGACTCCACCAAACTTTGGTTTGCAGAACGTGTTTGGATCCCCTAACATAATGTTAGGGGTGACATTATCCAATCCGGGCCATCCAATTCAAAATGGACGGCCCAGATTGATTCACATCAACTTTTTAAAGGGGGGAAAAATTTCGGCCGTCCATTTTTGAATTGGACGGCCTAGATCCTTTATGTCACCCCTGACATAATTTCACTATATCAGGGGATCCGAATCCTTGCAGAACGTCAAAGCAAATGAATCCGGATTCCCAAATCACAACATGTGGACGCCCAAGCATATCGAATATAGAAGAAACGACGTAATTGTGCATTAGTATTTTTTTGTGCATCAATCCTTTAATGAAATTTTAGGAAGTCATAAATAATTGATATGTAATGGATTCTGTATTCATATTTGGTGAATTACAGCAACCTATCATTGAAATGTGCTTCTAGTCTTTATTAGATTTTTATTTTGCCTCTTTGACGACCCCGACAGACATACGCCTCCAACCTGAAAAAAGAAGTAATTATCGGACTTTCAATTTATTTGGTATGACAGCTTCAACTATGTGCATGAATTACCAAACTGCATCTCAAATAATTTACTCGTTCTTTTTACATTTGTCATGCTTTTTCCTTTTCAATATTAGTCAAGCTTTATTAGAAATTTGGAGGAAATGGAGAGCAAGAAGGAGATTCCAAAAGGGGACATTAAGAAGTTAAATAAATTTGTCATGCTTTTTCCTTTTCAATATCAGCTAAGCTTTTAAATTAAAAAGTTATTCGAAATGTGGAGGGAATCTTATAAAAGTTACAACAGTTAAATCGTATTAGTTACTTTGTTAGACCTCATCTTTATTCACGCTTATAACAGTTAAACTATAGTTTTCAAAATAATGACAATCATGATTTTCCTAACAATAGCACTTATATTGGGAAAAAAATGACTTTGCATAAGTGTATTTCCGAACAATTACGAACCATATCTTTGCAAACCATAAAATATTATAATAAAAACAAAATTTAAGTTACATAGAAAAATAACAAAAGAGAACTGCATTTTGCGTAGTCGCATTAAACATGACTTTGAGTTGACAAAAAGAATTACTAAGTGCTACGAAAAAACGCTAAAAGAGAATTCTATTTTTTATTGTACTGTCGCATTGAACATCTATGTAGCACCGACACTTCTATTAGGTGTGCGTATCGTGTCCGACACCGTGTCCAACACCGACACTCGTTCGACACTCGTCGACACCCGTCCGACACTCGTTGACCGTGTGTCGGGATTTCGACACTCGGTCAACGCGTGTCGGACGCGTGTCCCTCGTGTGTCTAGCATATCTAGCATGTCGGACATGACTATTAAAAAAAAGAAAAAATTTTGGAATCTTGCCGGTGAAGTGATCACGGAAATGTGTGCAATGAAGGAGAAGTTCATTAGATAGAGCTTGAAATCTATAGAAAAAAGGAAAAATAAGGAAATCTCATAGACTTCTTGGTTTCCATTGCGCTCAGGAGTTCTGAAAATTAACGTTCGATGGAGCGTTCATGGAGGGAGAAGCTAATGGCGCGGTGACATGGGTATGCAGAGACTCCTCTAGGCTATTGGTTGAAGGAGCAGCGAGGTCTGTGAATGTTCGATTTTCCCTTCATGCTGAAACCCTAGTTCTATTGGATGCTTTGAAGTGCTTGAACTCACATGGGTTTGCAGACAAAGTGCTTAAAGAGATAGATTTGGAGTCAAACAGTATCTATTTGGTCAAAATGCTCCAAGACATAGATATAATCTCATGGGAAATACAAGCGTTGATCAAGGAGTACTCAGACTTGTTTTGAAAAGTGAAAAGCTACGGCTAACCCATTGTGCACGGACCCAAAACAAGATTACGGATTGGGTTGTTAAAGCGCAATTTCATAATACTCTTCCACCTGACTAGGTTTTTAACCCATCTCAAACCATTTGAAATTTGTTATACTTAGAAGCACATATGATATTCTTTTTGACTTTATAATACGAATCAAATGACCTTTTCGACAAAAAAAAGCTCCTGAATTTATCAAACTTCACATAAATAGAAGCTTGCCCTCTTCGGTTCAAATTAATGTATATGACACATGTTTTGGCTTTATTTATTATTTTTATATTTAAAAATATATTTAATACAACGTGTCCTCGACGTGTCGGAATTTTCTATTTTTGAGAAATGCCGTGTCGCCGTGTCGTGTCGTGTCGCGTGTCGGTGTTCGTGCTACATAGTTGAACATGACTTTATTTTAACCAAAAAAAAGCACACAACTAACAAATGCCCTAAAGGGAATTCACAATTCAAAATCATCTTCTAATTCAACATTCTTAGTCTAGTTTTGCCACTTTTATCCGACCTTAGCCTGGTCGGACATACTTTGAAACTTAAGGTCTTAAACAATTTGTCATATGAGTACCTTCAAGGCACTTGTTAAGCAATCAATTCATGAAAAAATTAAACTATCAACGCGTAAATATTATTTTAGGGCATTGCTATTTCCACCACTATCTTGGCCAAGACACTCCTTTTTTCTAGTAAACTTATCGATATACCCTCTTCTCTCTTCAACTTATTGTCTCTTTTTTTATAAGGTTACTCCCCAAAATTGCTTTTTTTTCTATCATCTATCTCATTAATTTCGCAATAAAAGTGCTCTGTTATACCTGTTAAGATATCAATTTACCATATCTTATTATCATTTTTCCTAGATAATGTTATCGATCTTAATTTACGGCCTCATATTTTCATTCACAAAATATTTCTATTTATGACTACCTATGAACACACAATTAATTGCTTTTTTTTTCTAATAGTGTGAGTGAATATGTATTTCAAACCACCCCCTTCTCCTCTCTGGACATATCCACGTGCTATTGAATATTTTGTCATTCTCTTATGTTGCTTCCTAAGATCATGGGGCCAAATCCTCCTTCCAGAGTTAGAGCAGATTTGGTGAGCAAGTTTATTGATAAAGCTTTTGAATACAAACCAAAGCTCTTTTTCGTGAGTGTTCCACCAGGAACTGGAAGGTAATTACTTTACTTCGAGCCCTCTCTTTTTCCTTTGCAAGTATTACATGTAGTGGTGCATTGCAGATTAGATGAGGAGAAGATTCTGTATGATCTGTTGTGGGGCAGACGAACGATTCTTGTCTGGAAAGGTGAAGGACGTCCTGTTCGTCCTTCTGATCCTATTTTTGCATCGGATGGATCAACTGTAACCTTTTCATTTTCAGTCATTTGATTTGCCAGGGTCCTTTGACGTGAAGGATAAACAAAATGAAGAATAGTGGAATAATAAGCTACCTTTGCTGTATCTATTGGATTGCAGAATATTTTATATAAAATGGATTTTATATAAGTCATTAACTTTTGAAGGACTCAGTAAAAATGGGTCAAAAAGGTTGAAATGAAATTAAATGGGTCCAATTTGAGCCATGCATTAAATCCATTTTTGACCCATATTGGATCCATTTTTTACCCATATTAGACCCATTTTCAACACATAACTCCTATAAATTACAAATGGACCTAGGGCCTTAAAGCCTGTTGACACTTGATCTTTAATCATTTTTTCTATTGCTAAAGTAATAAAAAATCCATAAAAATTCATAAAATTGAAAAATCAACTTTGGGGACCTTAGCCAAGCCTAGGGAACCAATTTTGACCAAAAAACGATTTTTCATATTTTCAGTATTTTTACGTATTTTTTATTTATTTATTTTCAAAAATTAATAGAAAATCCATAAAAATTCATAAAATTGAAAAATCAACTTTGGGAACCTTAGCCAAGCCTAGGGAACGAATTTTGACCAAAAAATAATTTTTCATATTATATATATTTTAATTTTTTTAAAAAAATACAAAAATATTTGAAAATTTTGAAAAAATAACATTTGAGGCAAACAAAATACACAAAGATAGTTAATATTTTTATTTTAAATCTATTTTCATATTGGCCATCGCAAATTCAGAAAAATCCAATTCGAGTCACGTGTTCCTTCACGAGTATAATCTCGAATCGGGCCTAAAAAAATTTAATTTGAGTCAACTTATTTTTAACTTTCACTTTTTATGAGTTGTGACATTGTCTTCTAATATTTTAAATTTTCATCTTGGCCCAATTATATCCAGAATGACTTAATTTTGCAAAAGGGCTTTAATTAAATTATGCATTATTTTCAGCGACAAGAAATGAGCTTAAATTTGACATGTGGTAAATTTTGGTGTGTCAAAAATTGTGAGGAGATTTGGACTTAAAGAAATATATTTTTTCAGGGACTGAATTGTAAATACTTAAAATTCAAGGACTAAAGTGCAAATACCTAACTCTTGAAGGATTATTTTACAAATAATAAAAAGAAAAGTTAGTGGATAAATTAGAATAGAGAAGGGAAGATGAAGAAGAGGAGATGAAGAAGAGAAGTTGGAGAAGAATGGATGGAGAAAATAAGATAAGAATAGAGAAGGGAAGATGGAGATGAAGAAGAGTTAGTAGAGAAATTAGAATGGAAGATAAGAATAGAGAAGGGAAGATGGAGATTAAGAAGAGTTAGTGGAGAAATTAGAATGGGAGATAAATATGGAGAAGGGAAGATGAAGATGAAGAAGAGTTAGTGGAGAGATTAGAATGTGAGATAGAGATGGAGAATGGAAGATGAAAATGAAGAAGAGTTAGTGGAGAAATTAGAATGGGAGATAGAGTTAGTGGAAAAATTAGAATGGGAGATAGATGAGTAGGTTATAAAAGGAGAAAGAAGTGAGCTTGAGAAAGGATTCTTGAGAGAGAAAATTTGAAGTGTTTGGGAGGATTTTTTGAGAGAGAAAATCTTGGATGCTTGAGAGAGTTTTGGGAGATTGAAAAACATTTGAGAGAAAGAAAATACCAAAAGAGAGAGAATTTTGAAGATGATGGGAGTTCAAAGCTAGGGATTATCATCACAAATTCCTTCATCGATCAATATAAATCAAGAGTTCATCCTCGTCAACGAGCAAGCAAATTCGAGCTAAGTGTTTTTATTTATTCATTTGTTTATGGTTTTACTTGCAAATTAGCACAAATTGTATACACTTTCTCCATCTCCTCTTTTTTTTTCCATATTTTATGTCAGGAGAAGGATATCTCTACGTCAACAGCAAAAATCTCGTAGATATGCAAAAATCGGCCCAGACAAGCTCCTAAGCTGTCAACCGATTTCTCAACTGATCTATGACTAAAAGTCCCTCTTAATTCAAAAGAAACTCTCTATATTGGGAACATAGAGAGCGAAAATCAATTATAGAAATCCCTCCCAAAAAAATGGGAGATAAGTACTCTTTCCACTCTTCTGGTTTTAGGTGCAGATTAGCACATATTTTGTATACTGACATTTCACTCTATTTTATGTCAGGAAGCCGCAGCTTTATATCAATGGTCAACCCTATGGAAGCACAAAATCGGCTTGGAGGAGTCCTCAAGCGCGCACAAATTTCAAATTGTTGAATCAATTCGTTGTATTTTATTTTAAAGAATTCATACCCCAGAATGGAGAGGACAAAGTCCATCCGCAATTTAAATATCTGCACCATAAATCCCAAAGGGAAGAGGCAAGCCAATGCTTAGCCTCCCATTGGAGGTTTTTACTTACAGTAGTTAAATACCTGCAACTTAAATACCTGTACCTTAAATCCCAAAGGGAAGAGCCAAGCCAATGCTTAGCCTCCCATTGGAGGTTTTTACTTACAGTAGTTAAATACTTGCAACTTAAATACCTATACCTTAAATCCCAAAGGGAAGAGCCAAGCCAATGCTTAGCCTCCCATTGGAGGTTTTTACTTACAGTAGTTAAATACCTGCAACTTAAATACATGTACCTTAAATCCCAAAGGGAAGAGCCAAGCCAATGCTTAGCCTCCCATTGGAGGTTTTTACTTACAGTAGTTAAATACCTGCAACTTAAATACATGTACCTTAAATCCCAAAGGGAAGAGCCAAGCCAATGCTTAGCCTCCCATTGGAGGTTTTTACTTACAGTAGTTTAAATACTTGCAACTTAAATACCTGTACCTTAAATCCCAAAGGGAAGAGCCAAGCCAATGCTAGGCCTCCCATTGGAGGTGTTTATTCACTGTCATGTACTTCCTATAATTTAATTTTTGAATCATCAGACCCAAAAGATAAGTAGGTTGTAATACTGCACAGAAGTCGTTAACACACTCCTTCTTTCGGCTTCAGGGAATCTTTAACACTTAAAAAAATATAACAAATAAAAATATATACCATCCATGCATCCTATTTAAAAAGTGAAAACACAAAAGAGAATATCCTACTATAGCCTTAGGAATAAACCAAGCCTGAGTTGCCGAATTAGGATATCCATGAAATTAAGGTACCGAAAGGGCATTAGTTTTAATTAACTAGAGTAACCAAGTCCCCGAGCTCCTAATCTCTGGTTCGTAGGAATAAATTAGTTCTCCCGCTAATTTATTTAGGTTTCTAATCGACCTACCAAGAACGATTAGTGGCGACTCCAAATTTTAAAATCATTTAAACAAAAACCAAAGTTGCGATTCGGTAGGGCTTGGGAGGGTCCGCGTTAGGTTAGTCAAATCTAATTAACCTAATAATCCGTTAACCCCCTTTAAAATTTAAAATTTTTTTAGAGGGTCGCGACAGACTGGCGACTCCGCTGGGGAGAGAGATTTTTAAATTTTCGAAAAAAGATACCAATTGGAATACTTAAATTTTTTCGAAATTTTAAGAGTCTTAGTGGACTTAGGCCAATGAAAATTTCATGCATATCTCGCTTCTGGCGATATTGTTTGGGACTCATTCTATAGGTGTTATATGTTTTTGCAGGATGGGAGTTATAAGGGGCGGAGTGTTTGGCTAACCCCTTTGTTTTGCAGGCTCGGTGTTGGGTTTATTTGTTTAATTTCGCACATTTTTAGAAGCGCTGTTTTGATATCAATTGTTGTGCATGTCTTGCATACTCTGAGGATCACGACACCTGCACACACAAGCGTCTAAACCCAAGTCGCGAAATTCTTCCTAGAAAACCATAGATAGGGATCGAATATGCAAAGCTCTTGCGTCGATTGCGCTCGGGTTGACCATATTTTATTCCGCTCATTATCTGAATTGACAATTCTTCCTATTGTGATTTGATTGCGCGGAGGGTAAGTTTGTCAATTCAGATAGTGGGAGCCTTTTTAGGTCCATACCTTGTCTCTCCTTCTTTTATTTTCTAGAGTCCACTCCTCACTTGAGTCATGCGCATGACTATGTGATTTGCATTTCTCCAAGGTAAAAGTAAGTTCTCTAATTTTATCTTGTATTTATTTTTGGTCGGTCCATGCTAGGTGTTAGTCAGTTTTTGAGCTTGATATTACGACCATTCTTTTTAAAAGAAAATAAAAATTAAATTTGTCCCTCATTTCTTTTAAAATTTTTTTTTTGAAAAAATGATGTAAAAAAATCCCTTCATGGGAATTTTATTAACCAATAAGGGATTTTTGTCATATTTTTATTGCTTCAATAAAAATGAAATTTTCTTGAAAAAAGTTTCCTCTGAAAATTTCAATAAAAAGAAAAATTCCTTAAAAAAAAAACTCTAGTAGACATCAAGTGATTTTATCACATTTTTCAAATTATAAAAACTTGCAAGAAAATTCTTCTCGAGAAATTCGCTCATGTTTTTCTAAGAAAATTTTCTCTAAATAAAATTAGACTAATTGACCAATAAGAGATTTTTGTCATGTTTTTTTCTCTCCAATAAAAATGAAATTTTCCCGACAAATTTTCCTCTGAAAATTTATTTCGATAAAAAGAAAAATTCCTTTAAAAAAAACATCAAGTGATTTTATCACATTCTTTCAAATTATAAAAACTTGCAACAAAAATTCTTTTCGAGAAATTCGCTCATGTTTTTCTAAGAAAAGTTTCTCTAAATAAAATTAGACTAATGTCTCGGGGGAATTTCGTTAACCAATAAAGGATTTCTGTCATGTCTTTCCTGCTTCAATAAAAATAAAATTTTCCTGACAAATTTACCTCTGAAAATTTATTTTGATAAAAAGGAAATTCCTTCAAAAATTTTAGTAAACGTCAAGAGACTTTGTCACATTCCTTTAAAAAAATAAAAAAAAAGAATAATAAATCTGAAAAAATTCTGTATCAGAAATTAACCCATTTCTTCCTAAGGAAATTTTTTTTCTTTCTTCTGATTTCTCTATAAAATAGAAAAAATCAAATTGGACTAATATAGGAGTCATGGATCGACATTTCTTGTGTCGCATACTAATTATATCCTTTTCTTTTGCAGGGAGATCCTAGATACCCCAGACGGGTGTAAAAAATAAGTTCAATAATATATCAAGAATCATCTTCAGAAATACCAAAAGACGAAAAACACCGAGGCTTCAACCGTTAATTCTGGGGGGCAAACGAACATTGTCCATCTTTGACAGACAAAGTTGTGTCAATCCGTAAACTTGTATGGGCAGAGTATTCTGATATGACGGTGGATTTATACTGATTAAACATGGGGGCATATTTAATGTATTGCAGAGGATCCCGCGTCTTTTGAAAAACAATATGGATTATATAATCAGAACCCATGAAACAAATACCTTTACTTGATCAAATCAACTAGAAACCGGTCTTAAAATTTCCTCTTATCCGAAATATGCGGAGGGCTTTAGAGGACCGAGGTTCTATTAATGAACGTGGCCCACAGGAATTTCTCCCGACGCTACAAGCGACCAACACGAGCAAGTGGACGCCGAAAGAAACAAAATATGGATAAAAGTGGGCACACAACAGGTGGCCGGATTTACTACCAGCGCACTGATCGAGTTGTCATAGCGTTATTGTTCGTGATCTCAAGATGGATAGTGGGGGCCACCGCCGAACCCATCATCAATGTTCTCGATATCATCGTCTGGAGCAATTAAACAAGAACATCAAGAAGAACATTAAGCCTCGACATCTTCGGTACCTCAAATCGTTCTGTTATGCTATGCGGAAGAAACGATAGCAGGAAAATTTAAAAAAAAACAAAACAAAACACGTGAAGCTTTTCTTTCATTCCATTCATCAAAGAGTATTACAACAACTCACTGGGGAGGAAAGGTAAAGCCAAACTGGGCCCTGATGACCATTACGAAAGAGCTCAACTGACTCTCCAAACAGTTGATGCTCTGGATGCACCGGGCGCTCTCGGGATCAAGCTCCGCGAGCCTAAAGAAGAGGCGATCGCACTTCTCTTTAACCTGGGCCATAGTGGCCTCGTAATGCTCAACGGCAAACTCCAGGTCCGGAACCGCTGCCCTCTCGAAAGCAATGTCTGCCGTAATGTCATCAAGTCTCTCCTGCAGCCAACCACATTTACACCTCATCACAATATTGCCTGGCTCCTGTTCGGCGTAAGTTCGGACCAAGGCCAGACGGTCCACCAACTTTCCCCTCTCACGAACCAGCCACGAAAGCTGATCGTTGGCAAACTTGAGGGCCTTTTTGTGATTATCAGCCACAAACGTAACTGTTGCCAGACGCTCGTGCCGGTCTCGGTAACCGGCTTTCACGACGGCGGTCACAAGGACCGTCTCATAAGCACGTTTATAGGCAGCTAGAAAATTGATGAAGAGGGTCGAGAAGTTCCGGTACTCCTTCCCTAGTTGGGTACCCTCAACAGAAGCAGCGTCCACGGTCCTAAATAAACCGAGGATTTCAGCCTCAACGGTAGAGTTTTTGGCTATATGAGCGTAACCTCTACCAAGAAGATTGTAGAGTCTCTCCCACCCAGCTAGGACTTCGGCGGATAAGGTATGGTTAGGAGAATTGGCCATTTTTGAAAGCAGAATACGAAAGAAAGGGGGAGAGAGGTGAGGCAGATAAGCGGAATGCGAAGATGGTAATCTGCTTTGAAGTAAATATTGATTTCATAGTGACGGTATCAACCAGTCAAGATTTCTCTTATCTACCATTCTCTATTGGCACCACCCTCGTTGGCTCGAATTCCCATCAGATGGCGACTGCGAGCTAAGCGAGTCCGAAATCTCCGCAGAAAGTTTGACGAGACACCGCCACTTTGAAAAAGAAGACGGAAAGATGAGCTGAGTGGAAGACACGGCAAACGTTAGCGAAAAGGAGATACGACTTGTCTCCATTGGAGGACCCGCCAGTAAATCGACGGTGGAGATCTTGACAGGGGCCCTCTATCACGAAAAGAAAAAAGAAGACAAACTGAGCGAGAAACAAGGATTTCCCCTTTGATCAAAAGCTGAATATCAGATTTTCTCCCTCGGAAAATCTAATAGCGCTGCCCGTGAAGAGGGAAGTCGTTGCTATTGCCAGAGAGAGAACTTGTCCCCATTTGATAGTCAGAGTTCATTCGCAAGAACTCGCAGGAGAAAGATAGAGAGGAAGGAGTTCTCGTGGGAGAGGAATTCAAAACCTTCACCATCAAAGCATCGGCTTTCAAAGCCTGTTACGAGAAGGCATCAACGATCTCGTGATCCCTCAAGTCCGAGAAGACATCCCGAGGCGGTCTCGAATCGGCAGTCCTAGATCCAGAAATATGTCGAGTATTAGGGGAACGGGCGCATGTTCAACCCTAGTCAAAGCTGATGAAGTTCCTTACCCTGAGGGTCTACTGGTCATGGCCATTGACGGTAATCCAGTCTCTCTGTCAATCCTTGTTACCGTATTAAGAAAATGCCGGTATAAGGTTGTAGCTCAAGCAAAGGCGACAGAGGCCTTAGAGATATTAAGGAGGAGTAGTGACCCGTTTGATATCGTCCTCACCGCCATAGTAGGGATTGACATGGATGTTTTCACTCTCTTTGAAGTAATCAATTCTAAATTAAACATGCCAGTCCTCGTAATATCGGCAAGCGATGATCAGCAAGCCCTAATGAAGGCTGTCTTAAATGGGGCCCAAGACGTCGTAACGAAACCAGTTAGAGTTCAGATACTTCAAAACATATGGCAGCATGTGGTAAGGAAGCAATTGCACGACCATGAGAACAAGCATCAAGCCTTCAATTTTGTTCCAAGCAACTGGAGAAAGAAGATGAGTTGGTCTCCCGAGCTGCATCGTATGTTTGTTAATGCAGTTCAGCAGCTAGGAATAGATTCGGCACGACCGCAACATATACTGGAAATTATGAAGGTAGAGGGACTCACTAAAGCAAATGTTTCGAGTCATCTTCAGAAGTACAGAAAAAGGGTAAGAGAACACAATGCAGCTCAGAATCAAGAAAACCAAGGCGGGACTGATCCAAGTCTGAACGTCGAGTCTCCTCGCCACCATAAGTTCCCCAGGTTAGCATGGGGCGAGCCACTTCCCATCATCAACCAAGCTAGTAGCTATGCCATCAATCCCCCATGCGTTAATCAAAGTATCCCCCAGAATCACCCTAATGCTCTTCAAGAGTATATACCGCAGGAGCAGTGTATTCAGATTCCTTGGTTTGAGCACCAACCTGTGGCTAGAACTCATCCCATGATCAGCGCGCCTGCGCAGCTAGAGAATCAGACAAGAAATTATCCTAAGCACTTCCACTTCTCTAATCCTCGAATGGAAGGAGTTTTTGGCAGCAGGACAGTTGGTGATCCCCACACTTTCTCGAGTAATGATGAAGGCTCCAGCATGAGAAGTCAAATTGCTCATGGCGAGGACAGAATGAGAACTCTACCGCCAGCATTTGCCAACAACAATGCCCAATTCGAGCATCAGTTGCTGGAAGGTTCAAGAGATTACCCAGATGATGAGCTTACTGCCCTGGTCAACCAGTTTAGGGTTGACAGACGTCCCAAGCTGCGATCAGGAGCCAGTGAGTAGGGACTCTCAAACATCAGTTATCCACACCCGAACCAACACGAGACTAGCTGATTATCGAAGAGCCACAGGAGAGGCAGAACTGACCTTGAATAAGTGCACCTTTCATTTCATGCTTAATTCCCCTGCGTATGATATTTTCCAGCTTTCTAGGTGTCTCGATTTAATTCAAGGACAAGGGGGCAATTTATTTATCCCGTCGAATGCGTGAATCCCTTTTTATGCTAGATTTAGGGCGGATCAATTTGTGGCAACGTCGCTGACTGCCATAATGAGAAATGTTGAATGGCCTCACGTAGGGAAATTTCAAGTGAAAAGCCCAGGCGAGCTCGAAGACGGGTAACTGTGTGTCGTTCCAATTTACCCTCAATCGTTGCAAAATGCTAAATTGGATTTGTTCCATTCTCACCCAGGGGATTGCAAAGTGCCTCAAGAGTGTCGCAAAATGAAATGACCCAATGGAATGCGATAGGACTCATTCTCCTTCAAGGTAACCTTCAAATTAAAGGAGCCCTCCGGTCCACGGACCCAATGGCATGGAAAATGATGATGGTCTAAGGCAACCCGAAAGAAAACAAGGCCCAACTAAGCAAAGCACATATGTTGCAAGCTCAAAGTGAAGGGCAACTCGGGACATACAATTCAATCCAATCCAAATGAAGGAACTTCCTCAATTCAAATTCAATGGAAGTATACACAAGGGTAAAACAGTATCGTTCCAATTTTTCTAGAATATGAAGAACATATACTGCCGCATTCTCTTTCATTTTTGCAGGGGAAGTCTCTACTAGCCAAATTTTCCTGTCTACCATTCCCTATCAGTATCACCTCCACTACTCGTCTCCAATCTCGAGCCAAGCAAATCCGATGTCTCTACGGAAAAGTTGGACGAGACGCCACTACTTTGAAAAAGAAAGGATAAAAAATAAGCTGAGTGGGAGACAAAGACATTTTCGGCAGAAAAGAGATACGACTCGTCTTTATTGAAGAACTCGCTAGCAAATTGACGGTGGAGACAGCAACAAGGGGCCCCCTTCCACGGAAAGATGGAAGGAGACGAGCTGGGCGAGAGATACGATGAAAAGAAAATCGAGAAAGCCAGAACACTCGAGAGAGGCAATACAGTTGCTAAACCCACGTCTAATTTTAAAGGAGGCATCTTCTTGATAATTCTCATTCGTGCTCGAAAGAGAGACTCTTAAAGCATACGCAGTCTCCTAGAAAAATCCAGAGAGTGAAAATACAAGAAGAGATATCAAACTTTGAGAAATCATTAACCAAATCGAAGATGTCTCAACCCAACACACTTGAAAGTTATCGTTACTTGCTGAATATGGGAGAGGAAGAGTTCGAAACCATATTTGGGATCGAGCCTATGGAGCCCGGCCCTTCCACCGACGACGTCCAAGAGCCCGGTAAGGACAATGACAACAACGGTAAAGGTCAAAAGAAGCGTTACCGTCGCCATACTGAGGAGCAAATACGAAAGCTTGAAGCTTTCTTCAGAACGTGCCCTATGCCAGACGGCAAACAAAAAATGGAACTGAGTCAAGAGCTAGGCCTTGAACCTTCGCAAATCAAGTTCTGGTTTCAAAATAGACGAACCCGAATGAAGACTCGTCATGAGCACAACGAAGCCGAGTTTCTAAGAGTTGAAAATGAAAACCTCCGAGCGGAAAACAAAATGTATAAAGAGACTTTTGACTCCGCCACCTGCCCCAACTGCAATAGCCTCCTCCTCACCCTCGATGAAATGTATGATCTGAGGATCGAAAATGCACGTTTAAGAGGTGAGTTAGACCAATTTATAACAGGATCGAGTTCTGTTGGAGTAGGGTACAAAAGGACCAATGATACTGGATCAGTATCAATACCTCCCGAGGAAGAAGGGACAGATCACCACCAAGCGGACATTGACGATGATCTTTTCGCCATAATCAACCAGTTTGATATCGGTAAAGCATCGGGACTGTGATGCACTTGTTCAGCCAGTGACCACCAGACCTTCTATATGGCCGATGCATACCTAATTTGGGATGAAGCCAGCTGATCATGGGAGAGCCTGTAGAGGAAGCAGAACTGATCCTGAATGAGTGAATGTGTTTTATTTCCTTGCGTGATATGTTTTTCTGCTTTTGTGAATGTGTAAAAGCAAGGAGTAATAATCCGACTTCCCCCTATTAAATGCTCGAATCCGCCACCTCACCAACCTCGCGACGAATTGATGGCGAGTAAAAATCTGGATAAACCTGAAGGGTAACTCCGTATCGTTTCAATTTACCCTCAGTTGCTCCAAGTTTTAAAATTAAGCCCCTTCTATTCTCAGGAAATTGCAAATCGACCCGAGAACGCAATCATATCCGAATACAAGTTGAACAAAATTTGGGGGCAAATCGACTCATGGGCATTACCACGGGATGGACAGCTTCGGACAGAGGAAAGTACAAGCGAAAGACGCGAACAATCTCAGAAATGGGTAATTCTGTATCGTTCTAATGTGCACATAATCATCTCAAGTCTTGAATTGTCTTATTCCATTCTTAACAGGGATTGCAAATTACCTCGAGAAATACCGTAACATGGCATAAGGTGATACAACAAGGCTGCTTTATCCCCAAAGATTAACCTTTGAAAGGATAGCCCTATGGACACCTATGGTCCAATGGACCGAATGGTATGGGGGATGACAGTAGGTCCGAAATATCCCGAGTTCGATCCCCGAGGGTGGGGAATGTTGTATGTATTATAAATAAATGAAACAACTTTTTGTGCATTTCTTTTTGCAAGCAGGAATACTCGACGAGTAATACCGAAGTCAATATTTTGCTACATTCTCGGCTTAATGGTGAAGCATCCAACAAAAGTCGAAGAAAACTCAATCCAGCAAAATTGGTAAAAGACTTGTCCAAGGCATTCAAGATGAAGGGTAAATCAGTATCGTTTCCAATTTATCCCTTTTAATACTGGTTGACATGTCTCCTTTTCTTTTCACAGGAAATATTTATACTAACATTTAACATGTTGAAGGAGACAAATCCAAAAGAAAAGTATGATCACCTGACAAGATCTATTCTGGTGAAAAATGGGGCAAATTGATCGCAAGCTCTGAAACGAAAAAGCAAATATGTCTTCCTTATCTCATTTGGTTTCAAGAATAATTTCTCTGCTTCTTGCAGGGGCATTAAACAAACCAAAATGCTCCATCGCCCATATGCTTCATCGCGCAGGGGTAAAGTTTGAGACAAACCACCCCTCGACATAAGGAGTAGGCTTCCCAATTTGTTCGGTCCGCCCACATACCAGGGGCAATTTAAATTCGCCCATATTTGCACATTATATAAACACACGTGATGCTAAAAAATTGTCACATCTGCATTGTGCTTACACAGTTCATGAATTATGTATGACTATTCCGTGTGTTTAACTTACCAACTCCAACTTAGAGCATAAACTGCACAGGAGATATCAAATGTGCAGAATGGGGCATGACAGGATGAGGAAAGGCAAACCATTTCCACACAGGTCTAACATTTTGATCTACAGATAAACAGCCTTTCTCCAGAGTGAGAAAAAGCCATTTCGGAATGAAGTCCCCCATTCAAATTGCGTTCGAGGTGTTCATACTATAAGAACCTCCTTAAACAGAAGTGGTAATGCAATACATGATCTATATGTTGATCGATTGCATCATGAGTTATTACATAGACTGCCTTTAATCATGGCAAACTTAGCTGAACAATTTTGTATGAACCAATGAACGCATTGATGAAAATGCTTGCACATGTTAGCTCTGACATTGCCCGACAGGCAACACATTCCCGGTGTTTGAGTTACCTTCCAAAGTCTTGAAATTCATTCGGCGATTATTGAATGAACAAGCCTGGTTGTCCAGAAGCCACCAAGCATTTCTTCCAAATTCTCAGGTAAGTATATCTTCAACCAGAACCTTTCAAGAGAATGAATTCTGACGGTTGTTGGGATACTCGAATCCATTGCGGTATATACAGGTATCCACATTCTTCAATAAAGCATGATTTGTCTCAAAGACAGAAATGTTCGAGACCTTTTGATCTCTGCCTCTTTGGTTTATTCCTAAAACGACAGGAGAATATAATTTGGGTTTGAGCTTCTGCAGGATTCCTGGTCTCCCCAGATTTCAGAATGGCACCCTTTGAGGTACATAAAGTCCTTCTTACAGGCAAATCAAGTCCTTCTTACAGGCATAAAGTCCTTCTTACAAGCAAACCAAGTCCTTCTTATAGGCAAATCAAGTCATTCTTACAGGCAAACCAAGTCCTTCTTACAGGCACAAAGTCCTTCTTACAGGCAAAGTAAGTCCTTTTTACAGGCAAATCAAGTCCTTCTTACAGGCACAAAGTCCTTCTCACAGGCAAATCAAGTCCTTCTTACAGGTAAACTAAGTCCTTCTTACAGGCAAACAAAGTCCTTCTTACAGGCACAAAGTCCTTCTTACAGGCAAACCAAGTCCTTCTTACAGGCAAATCAAGTCCTGCTTACAGGCAAATAAAGTCCTTCTTACAGGCAAAGCAAGTCCTTCTTACAGGCAAATCAAGTCCTTCTTACAGGCACAAAGTCCTTCTTACAGGCAAATCAAGTCCTTCTTACAGGCACAAAGTCCTTCTTACAGGCAAACAAAGTCCTTCTTACAAGCAAATCAAGTCCTTCTTAAAGGCATAAAGTCCTTCTTACAGGCAAATCAAGTCCTTCTTATAGGCAAACTAAGTCCTTCTTACAGGCAAACTAAGTCCTTCTTACAGGCAAACCAAGTCCTTCTTACAGGCAAATCAAGTCCTTCTTACAGGCACAAAGTCCTTCTTACATGCAAATCAAGTCCTTCTTACAGGCACAAAGTCCTTCTTACAGGCAAATCAAGTCCTTCTTACAAGCAAATCAAGTCCTTCTTACAGGCACAAAGTCCTTCTTACAGGCATAAAGTCCTTCTTACAGGCAAATCAAGTCCTTCTTACAGGCATAAAGTCCTTCTTACAGGCAAACAAAGTCCTTATTACAGGCAAATCAAGTCATTCTTACAGGCACAAAGTCCTTCTTACAGGCAAAGTAAGTCCTTTTTACAGGCAAACAAAGTCATTCTTACAGGCAAATTAAGTCCTTCTTACAGGCAAAGCAAGTCCTTCTTACAGGCACAAAGTTCTTCTTACAGGCAAAGCACCAAGTCCTTTTTACTGGCACCAAGTCCTTTCTACAGGCACCAAGTCCTTCTTACAGGTATCTCCATGTGGTGACCTACCATACGGGTCAAATCTCAATCAAAATTTAATTAGTAGAATCCTTTTATTAGGAATCTACCATGGTACGACCCACCATACGGGTCAAATGGTATGACCCACCATACGGGTCAAATTTTAATTCAATTTTTAATCAGTAGAATCCTTTTATTAGGAATCTACCATGGGTTGATCCACCATACGGGTTCAAGTTCAACCACCCTAAAGTTTTTTTATATAACGAATCCTTAGGTTCTCATTTCATTTTCAGTGGAACAATCATGTCACGACTCTTTTTATTTCCTTGTATTGAGTCGATAAGAATCCAGGTGTCATCTCGTCTTTGAAATGAACCTCTACCGAGCTTCCTTTCAAAGAGGGGCAGCTGTTGACACCTGATCTTTAATCATTTTTTCTATTGCTAAAGTAATAAAAAATCCATAAAAATTCATAAAATTGAAAAATCAACTTTGGGGACCTTAGCCAAGCCTAGGGAACCAATTTTGACCAAAAAACGATTTTTCATATTTTCAGTATTTTTACGTATTTTTTATTTATTTATTTTCAAAAATTAATAGAAAATCCATAAAAATTCATAAAATTGAAAAATCAACTTTGGGAACCTTAGCCAAGCCTAGGGAACGAATTTTGACCAAAAAATAATTTTTCATATTATATATATTTTAATTTTTTTAAAAAAATACAAAAATATTTGAAAATTTTGAAAAAATAACATTTGAGGCAAAAAAATACACAAAGATAGTTAATATTTTTATTTTAAATCTATTTTCATATTGGCCATCGCAAATTCAGAAAAATCCAATTCGAGTCACGTGTTCCTTCACGAGTATAATCTCGAATCGGGCCTAAAAAAATTTAATTTGAGTCAACTTATTTTTAACTTTCACTTTTTATGAGTTGTGACATTGTCTTCTAATATTTTAAATTTTCATCTTGGCCCAATTATATCCAGAATGACTTAATTTTGCAAAAGGGCTTTAATTAAATTATGCATTATTTTCAGCGACAAGAAATGAGCTTAAATTTGACATGTGGTAAATTTTGGTGTGTCAAAAATTGTGAGGAGATTTGGACTTAAAGAAATATATTTTTTCAGGGACTGAATTGTAAATACTTAAAATTCAAGGACTAAAGTGCAAATACCTAACTTTTGAAGGATTATTTTACAAATAATAAAAAGAAAAGTTAGTGGATAAATTAGAATAGAGAAGGGAAGATGAAGAAGAGGAGATGAAGAAGAGAAGTTGGAGAAGAATGGATGGAGAAAATAAGATAAGAATAGAGAAGGGAAGATGGAGATGAAGAAGAGTTAGTAGAGAAATTAGAATGGAAGATAAGAATAGAGAAGGGAAGATGGAGATTAAGAAGAGTTAGTGGAGAAATTAGAATGGGAGATAAATATGGAGAAGGGAAGATGAAGATGAAGAAGAGTTAGTGGAGAGATTAGAATGTGAGATAGAGATGGAGAATGGAAGATGAAAATGAAGAAGAGTTAGTGGAGAAATTAGAATGGGAGATAGAGTTAGTGGAAAAATTAGAATGGGAGATAGATGAGTAGGTTATAAAAGGAGAAAGAAGTAAGCTTGAGAAAGGATTCTTGAGAGAGAAAATTTGAAGTGTTTGGGAGGATTTTTTGAGAGAGAAAATCTTGGATGCTTGAGAGAGTTTTGGGAGATTGAAAAAAAATTTGAGAGAAAGAAAATACCAAAAGAGAGAGAATTTTGAAGATGATGGGAGTTCAAAGCTAGGGATTATTATCACAAATTCCTTCATCGATCAATATAAATCAAGAGTTCATCCTCGTCAACGAGCAAGCAAATTCGAGCTAAGTGTTTTTATTTATTCATTTGTTTATGGTTTTACTTGCAAATTAGCACAAATTGTATACACTTTCTCCATCTCCTCTTTTTTTTTCCATATTTTATGTCAGGAGAAGGATATCTCTACGTCAACAGCAAAAATCTCGTAGATATGCAAAAATCGGCCCAGACAAGCTCCTAAGCTGTCCACCGATTTCTCAACTGATCTATGACTAAAAGTCCCTCTTAATTCAAAAGAAACTCTCTATATTGGGAACATAGAGAGCGAAAATCAATTATAGAAATCCCTCCCAAAAAAATGGGAGATAAGTACTCTTTCCACTCTTCTGGTTTTACGTGCAGATTAGCACATATTTTGTATACTGACATTTCACTCTATTTTATGTCAGGAAGCCGCAGCTTTATATCAATGGTCAACCCTATGGAAGCACAAAATCGGCTTGGAGGAGTCCTCAAGCGCGCACAAATTTCAAATTGTTGAATCAATTCGTTGTATTTTATTTTAAAGAATTCATACCCCAGAATGGAGAGGACAAAGTCCATCCGCAATTTAAATATCTGCACCATAAATCCCAAAGGGAAGAGCCAAGCCAATGCTTAGCCTCCCATTGGAGGTTTTTACTTACAGTAGTTAAATACCTGCAACTTAAATACCTGTACCTTAAATCCCAAAGGGAAGAGCCAAGCCAATGCTTAGCCTCCCATTGGAGGTTTTTACTTACAGTAGTTAAATACTTGCAACTTAAATACCTATACCTTAAATCCCAAAGGGAAGAGCCAAGCCAATGCTTAGCCTCCCATTGGAGGTTTTTACTTACAGTAGTTAAATACCTGCAACTTAAATACATGTACCTTAAATCCCAAAGGGAAGAGCCAAGCCAATGCTTAGCCTCCCATTGGAGGTTTTTACTTACAGTAGTTAAATACCTGCAACTTAAATACATGTACCTTAAATCCCAAAGGGAAGAGCCAAGCCAATGCTTAGCCTCCCATTGGAGGTTTTTACTTACAGTAGTTTAAATACTTGCAACTTAAATACCTGTACCTTAAATCCCAAAGGGAAGAGCCAAGCCAATGCTAGGCCTCCCATTGGAGGTGTTTATTCACTGTCATGTACTTCCTATAATTTAATTTTTGAATCATCAGACCCAAAAGATAAGTAGGTTGTAATACTGCACAGAAGTCGTTAACACACTCCTTCTTTCGGCTTCAGGGAATCTTTAACACTTAAAAAAATATAACAAATAAAAATATATACCATCCATGCATCCTATTTAAAAAGTGAAAACACAAAAGAGAATATCCTACTATAGCCTTAGGAATAAACCAAGCCTGAGTTGCCGAATTAGGATATCCATGAAATTAAGGTACCGAAAGGGCATTAGTTTTAATTAACTAGTGTAACCAAGTCCCCGAGCTCCTAATCTCTGGTTCGCAGGAATAAATTAGTTCTCCCGCTAATTTATTTAGGTTTCTAATCGACCTACCAAGAACGATTAGTGGCGACTCCAAATTTTAAAATCATTTAAACAAAAACCAAAGTTGCGATTCGATAGGGCTTGGGAGGGTCCGCGTTAGGTTAGTCAAATCTAATTAACCTAATAATCCGTTAACCCCCTTTAAAATTTAAAATTTTTTTAGAGGGTCGCGACAAAGCCTAAACTTTTTTCTTATTATTTTTTTAATTTTCTATTTTTACAAATGGACCCATGGCGTCGTCCGTTGGTCGTCACTGCCGTCGCGGCCGCCGTCCACCGCCATCACGATCGCTGTTCGCCGTCGCCACGGTCGCCGCCCTCCGCCTCTGTTACCGTCCGGCGGGGTCGCCGTGATCGCAGTCCGCCACCGCGATCGCCATCCACCGCCGTCGCGGTTGCCATCCGCTGCTTGCCGTATGCCATCGCTCGCCGTCTACCGCCACCGTCACCGCTCACCATCTGCCGCCACCGCCGTCCTCCATGGCTGGAGAAAATTGAAAGAAAAATAAAAAAAATACTTTTTAAAAAAACTATTTCAATAATAAAATATTTTATTTTAAAAAATTCTAAAAATAGAAAAAAATTAAAATTTTTTAAAAATCTAGCAAAAATTTCACTAGATTTTTTATTGCATGAAAGTATTTTAGTAATATCATTTTTATTTTATTTAATAAATTTTTTATTATTTAATTTTCTTTTTTATTTGATATAAAAATTTTATCTAATAACATATACATGTGAAAAGCTTAAAATATGTTAAATGAGTTGTATAATTTTTCTTAGAATATTAGTGTAATTTGCCAATATATGTCAAAATGGGTCAAGTCAGATATGGGTTGGTTACGGGTTGAGTCGGGTATGTGTTATTGAATATGGGTCAAAACAGGTTAGACGGGTTAATATGGGTCGGACCATATTCGACCCGACCCAAACTCGACCTTACCCACCCATTTGACACATCTACTACAGAGCACAGCAAAATAGCCCAACAGTTGGGTCACTTGCCTATGAAGTAAGAGGCCACAGTCAAACGATGACTGCAATGGATTGATGGATCTTCTTTATCTGAAAGATAATCGGAGCCTTTGCATTCACAGTCCGTCACTTACAAGTGATACCCCCATGCCAATGGTTAGGCTTGAAGAAACTAAAGATGGAGTAGATATGGCTAAAGGTAAAAAAAGGGTGTTCTTCTCTAAATGACAGCAGAAAAGAGAGCAAGGAGAGCTACTTTGCTGGGAATTCTAGGGGGGAGGCCAATGGTACAGGAACGAGTGGAATAGAAATTCATGAGAAGTCACCTGCAAAGGAAACACCTCGTAATCCCTCGCTTAAGTTGACATATGGGATGTTGTCATTCGATGATTAATCCTCCAAGCAAAAGGCGGATGGTATGCAAAGATGGTCAAGAGGTGTTGGTCTTCTTGGGGCTCAGAACTTGGAAAGAACGTATGCAACTCACAGGAGGGAGAGTAATAACTACAGGCCCAATGTCTTTGAACTCGAAGAGAGATTCTAGAGGGACCTGAAGATACGCTTGTTGGTTCGTCTTTATGGTCAGCCAGATCCAAACTTTGTTAAAATTTTTCCTGATATAGGCTCGCATTAATTGAAATTGTAATTCACCATTTTACGAAATTAATTTACCGTTTACGAAATTTATTTAATAAAGAATTGATTTAAAGATTTCTTAATGGACCAAATATGGGTCTGGCTAGTGTAAGCCAAGTCTGGCTCAACCCATGATGGGAAGACCTAGCCGAAACTCTATAAATTGGCAAGTACCCCCCTTAACCCTCATTTTTTTCCATCTAAGCCTTCAAACTCCTCCATAAGGCATTAGAGAGTGTGTGTGTGAAAAGGAGAGGTAGCCCCATCGATGCCAGGCGACTCGAGGGAGATAAGGGGGAAGTGTCCGCCAGCTACCGCCGGATTCCGCAGAAAACGATAATGTACTTGAAATCAGGTATGCAAATTTGATTACTTGGCTATTTAGTTTCTAGAACCCAACTACAACAATCCTAGGGACTCATCGGTGATGACGGGCGGCTGATTGGACGGCCAACAGATGGTATCAGAGCTACCGTAACTCAGGTTTAGCATACCTCGGTCTAACCTATTTTCGTGATTTTGGTATGTTAAAATTTGAATTTAAAAGCTCTTTTGGGTTCATCTTGTCGAGACAATCATTTTGATAGGTCGCCGGCTGCCGGGGGACGCTGCACACGCCCCCACGCGCCTCATGAAGTTTCATCGCGACGGCGCATGGCTCCCATGCGCCAAGCCGCCTTAGACATTGACGTCACAGATGACGTCAGCTCGGCCACCGCCTTGTGAGAAGGCGCCACGTAGCGTCGCCATTGGGCGGCCGCCGCCTTACGTGCATTTGCCACATGGCACCTGATGTCAGCAATGACATCAGCACCACTGCCATTGATCGGGTCAACCGACCTGTTGACCGACCTAATTGGGTTTGACCGAGTCAACCTGACCCGATGGTTAACTATTGACCGTTACCGTTGGAGGTCAAGCGTTGCACGTGCCAGGCATATATGACGCGTGAACGCTACGCACTAAGCCTTCTGGGGGTGCGTGAAGACTCGTGGATAGTCCAATTGAGGTGATTTTTCACGGTTGTGCTCATATGAAAATTGTTTACATTGTGGTATATTTATTTTGAATTTTTTAGCTTTTTAAAGTATCGAAAAATGCATAAAACCCATAATGCAAGTACATTGCTAGGGGTATTTTTGGTATTTTTTAGTGTATTCCTGAATGATTTTGGAAATACTGAGGTTGGCTAATTTGCGTAATAACCACATTAGGAAAGTGTGGAGCATTATTGAGCATTGACGCATATGGAACCTACACATACATGAAGCAATACTATTGGCTTTGTTTGTGGTTTTAATGATAATTGCCCATGTCTTTAAGTTTAAAATCACATCATATAGTGATTGTGAGACACGAAATTCATATCTCTGATGTGAGAGAGTTTCAAAGATTTGGTTGAGTAGTGACTGATAAAGTGGCACACTTAGTTGAATTTGAGAAATATCAGTCTCGCATTGTGATGGGATGTCTCATATTCTAATGCATAATCATACTTCCAAAGGAGGTAATTGTATGATAGGTCATGGAGGAATGCATGAATAACAAATGATTAAGAGATGACAAATTCCAGTGATTCACATATCCAAAGGTGGTGATTCACAAAAATTGGAACATGTTTTCGTGGTCGTTGTCATCTAGAGAGTTTGCAACTGCATGTCATAAATTCTGCCTAAAGGTGATTATGTGATGATGTATGTGACTGTCTGAGATGTGTACTTTTAAGGATTTAAAGTTATATAGTGCTCACTTGATGCTAATGGTAAGCATTGCTTGTTTTTCCAGTTAACTTTTCTGTAAATGGCCATTATGATAGAGGTTCTCTGGTTTGAATTTTAAGAAATGGAAAGATGATTTTTTGTTTGCTATGGAATTGTCGGATGTTCATGTCACTCTTTATGAGAATAAGCCTGCTGATCTCGTTGAGACCAGTATAGTGCCCAAGATGATGCGCTTTGTCACCTAGGAAAAGAGCAGCAGGATCTGTTTTCTGCCAATGAAGCGATTCATACAAGAATATTTAAAGAGTAGCCTGCCAACTGACTCCACCGTCAAGGAAATGTTGGAAGCTTTGGAAGCAAGGTACCGAGTATCATTTAATGCTGAAGTTGGGACACTTGTCTAAGAACTTTTCAATATGAAGTATATGGATGTAGGGATTATATCTTGAGAATGCTGGATTTGCAGAACTAAAAGTCTTAGGTATAGTCCCTGATGCCGTAATGGTATATCAAGCCTTGAACACTATTCCTCCTGAGTTTGGAATGATCAAGATCAGTTTTAACACACGGGACGAAACTTGGTTTATAAATAATTTGATATCTAAGGTAGTGGCAAAAGAAGAGAAATTGAAAAAGGATGGAGGACACTATGCCCTAATTGCTTCTAGTTTTAGTAGTAAGAAAGGCAATGGGGCATAAATGTCATACTCATAAAAGAACTCACCCCATCACTGGTCTCTCTAACAAATTGGGCTATAAAAATGCATCCTTTAAAAAGGATAGTGACCGTTGTTTCTTTTGCAAGAAAAGAGGTCACATAAAGAAGAATTACATCAAATATAAGAATTGGCTGTCTAAACATGAGCATACAGATAATGATTCTTTGGCACTAATTTATAAATCCAACCTGTTAGAAGCCCCATCTAGTTCATGGTGGCTAGATAGCAGTGCAACTAATCATGTTGCATTTACCATACAGGGATTCATAAATTGCAAGAAGTCAAATCAAGATGAATCAAAGCTCATAGTGGGAGATAACAACAAAGCTGACGTAGAATTAATGGGAGATGTCATTTTGATTCTATAAACTGGATAACAATAAAGCTTACGTCCAATTTCGTGTTTGCTTTGGCTGAAAAAGTAGAATTGCCTTCCAAAGCTGAATTAGTAGAATCGTAGTTGGAATGGCAATCCTGCCCAATCCTACGATTTGGATCATGATCCTAGCAGACAATAATTTTTCTTGGGGTTCGGATTTTTTAGATCATGATCCTATGATTTGGATCGCAGTCCTGACAGCCATGCACACATAAAGCGCACACGCATACAAAGAGGGAAGAGTCCTTATGGTACTAAAGGAATTATAAGAATGAGGAGACAACAAGCGATAGATTGAATAACATTTCTTGGCCGTTGAAGACCAAACCCCAACAACAAATTTCTCGAAGAAATACCGCAAAAAATCGTCAACATATGGGAAGAGCCATGGAGAATGTCCGGCTCATTAGCTTGCAAGCTCTTCCCATAGACATTCTCCATGGCTCTTCCCACATGTTGATGATTTTTTGTAGTATTGCTTTGAGAAATTTGCTATTGGGGTTTGGTCTTCAAGGACAAAGAAATGTTATTCAGTCTATCACCTATAGTCTCCTCATTCTTGTAATTTTTTTAGCACCATCAAGACTCTTCTCTCTCTGTGTGCGTGCTCCGTGTGTGCATGGCTGTTAGGACCGCGATCCAGATCATAGGACCATGATCATACAATCCTACTACTTAAGAACCTCTGAAAAATCTAGATCCTAAGAAAAATTGTTGTCTGCTGGGATTGTGGTCTGGATCATAGGATTAGGTAGGATTGCCATCCCAACTACGATTCCACTAATCCAACTTTGGAATGCAATTATGCTTTTTGAGGCGGAGCAAACATGAAATTGGACGTCCTTCCCCCAACCCACAGGCCACTTTCTTAAATAATATTTCCAATCCCCATTTGGAAAACATACGGTTTGGAGAACTAAGGAAAAAGGATAGAGATGCATGCACAGTAGAAAACAAAGCAAAGCAGAGACACTCATAGTCTTTGAGTCTCATCAACCACCTCAAGCCCTTTGAATTATACCGTCCTTTGGAGACAAGGGAGAAAAGCCATGTTTGGTTCAACATTTGAAATGAGTTTTGGGGCTTTAAATTCCCTTGGCCAAATGCAAATGACATTTGATTACTTTTTTTGCTCATTTTGAGGAGATGCAATTGCATCTCAAAATGCTCTCCAAAGGTCTTTAACTCAAAATACCTCATAAGGTACTTTGGAAAATTATATTTTTGGAATGCAATTATAATTTTTTTAGTTTGAATCTTTTTTTTATTTCCCTTTTTCTTTTAAGAAAGAAATTAAAAATTAAAAATATTTCCCAAAAAGTAATAAATTAAAATAAAATAATTAGAAAAATTAATTAAAAATAAAATAATTTTTCTCTAAAAATAAAAAATAAAAAAATCAAAGTAATAAAAATTAAAAAATTAAAAAATTAAAAAATTAAAAAAAGTAATTAAAAATAACATATATATTTTTTTCTAAAAATAAAATAAAAATAATTAAAATTCGACATAATAAAAATAAATATAATTAAAGAAATTAATTAAAATAATAATAAAATAAAAATGACTAAAAAATTATTCAAAATAATTTAAAAAATTGAATCATTTACAAAGAGAATTTTTTACCAAATGGCATTTCCATCAAGGTTGCATCCAAATACACTTTTTAATTACAGTTTATCAAATAATATTTGCATTTCACCATATCCCTTTAACTTTAAGTTATTTACATTTTTCCAAAGTCCCTTGAACATATACTGAACCAAAGAGGCCCAAAGCTTCCATCCATGCAATCAGATGAGAGAGATTAGTCCTTAAGAAATCGGCGCACGATATTTGAAATTTATACATGTGAGTGATAATATAGTACGATAAACTAACGCATTTGTCCATGAATATTATATTTATAAAATAACTGAAATGAGGAAAGTTGAGGGGCGGAAAAAATGATGTCCCGCAAAATTAGGAAGTACTTTTTGCTTTATATAATAGATTAATTATATCATATAGCCCGGTGAAAAGTAAACAAGAAATTTAAGCAAAAAGAGCGAATCCAAATCCACTTACATCATTACATGGAAAAGAACAACAATTCTTTACTTTAATATTAACGTGATAAAGTCTGACCAAAAAAAATATATACTAAGTGATAAGGACACTCATCACCAAACAATTTTTATAAGTTAATTATAGATCACTCTCCATATGTCCAACAATATAATTACACTTACTTCACATATCAGGCGTGGTTTGGATTCATTTCACTTAACCTATGAGACATGACATCGTTTGACTTGTTTTTAATTAATTAAAGGTTTCTCAATTAAAAACGATGTTTGCATATGCCAAATAGTATGGTTTGTTTAACATTGTTGCCATTTATACATAATAGTTGTCATGTCTAACTGATAATTATATTCTTTTGTTACTTATTGTCTAATGATTCAGCCGTAAGGTATATAGCCAGAAAAAAAAAATGTCAACTTACAATTAACCAAAGTAGCCCTATTTAAAACAATACCATTAATACACGTTAGACCTAAGAAAATCATAATGATTAAATTGTGGACAAAAATTTCGAATGCACTAATAACTCTTATCAAGCTATATGAGAGGGATTGTTATGACCGGTAATGATGCGAATTTGTTGTTTTATCCCGTACACAAATTTAAGTACCGATAGCTCTTATTTATACTGTGGCAAAAAAAGAAGACAATATAGGTTCTGAATACCATACTATTTTGGCATAAAAAAAAATCTCTCTCTCAGTTTTAAATTAGAAATACTAAGAATTAATTTCATGATTATGGCAATAAAAAATTTCTACTTTTAAAACAATAATTATATATTAGTTTTTATTTTTGAAATAATTGCTTTTGTACATAATCAATTAAACAGTTTTTAGGCGGCAAATTATTTTTTCTACTTTGAAAAACTAAGAAGTTGTTTATGTAAATGTTCACAACGTACGATCTTAAGAGTGTACCATCACACCTAAGCGTTTCATGTTTCTTTCTACATTTTTTTTAGATAAATGTGTCATGTTTATATATGCCCTACATCATTTCTATGAAAATTACGAAATAATATATTCTTAATGTAAAACTTGAACATTTTCTTAACCCAAAAAATACCTGAATTTTTCACGATATGAAAACGTTGATGGTGGTCAGGTGCCGCATGGTGATGGTAGCGGTGATGGCATCGTCGGCCGATAGGAGCTTTGCCAATCTCTGCTCTTCCGTCGTCTGGAGTCCGAGTAGACACAGAGGGAGAGAAGGGGAGAGGTTTTTTTTTCTCTTTTTCTCTGCGTGTGTTTTGGTAGCTCTTCCCCCCATCAAAGGCTCCTTCACCAAAGCCCAGTGAACACAGAAACAAACGATGACGCAAGAGCGTGAAGATATTAACAGAAAAGAAGGATTTTTGAGAATAAAAGAAAGAGTGGAAGGAAGCAGGTAAGAATCATGGATCAGGCTCAGATCAAGTTTGGATTCGGGTCAAATGCTGCAAAAAAAAAAAAAAAAAAGGGACCAGAGGGAGAGAGCACAGAGTACCCGACCAACCCTGGCTGCGAACGCCGGTTGCCGGCGAAAAAACAGAGGGCGACGAGATCGCTGTCCCCTCGCCTGAGACCGTCCGGGTCGCCAAGCGACGAGAAACGCATGTGTGCCGAAACCCTAATCCTTAACCCCCTTTCTTCTCTTTCGTTTTCCGATCATGGCCTGCCCATTTATCCGAGACTTCTTTCCCCCCGTTTCCCACGCTCAAAACGCGCAACAGAACAAATTCTGTTACGGAATGAGTTTTTGGGGAGATATTTCCGTAACAAATTCCGTTACGGAAGTTTTTACATTCGGTTTTTTTGGAATGAGAGTTGAGGGTCAATGGTTCTGCTAATGCGCCAATCTTCTTCATTGTTCGGTCTTCCCCTTAATCTCTCGGGAAAACCAGCTCAGTCCCTTATATATATATATATATATATATATATATATATATATATATATTATATCTCCAAAATGAATACATAAATATGCAGAACACGTAGATGAATGAGGATTTTGTGGAGCAATCAATAAAAAAAAATTGATTTTCTTTTTGAAAGTCTCCCTTCTCTCTCAATTTCTTTTTTCTTTGGTTCAGTTTTTTTTCTCCTGCCTTTTTATTCCCCAAATGGCTGAGCATGTACGCATATATTTGGGAATCCATGCAGATTGCTTTCTTTGCCGTGTGACCAAAATCCTAATATGAAGCTTCTTATTTCACATTTCGGTCATTTAAAGGATAATGGGCTTGAGTAAATTTTCATCACCAAAGGGCTTAAGATGATAAATTCCGAACCTCGTTTTTGTCAGAGAACCTTTTCTTGAGATTGTCTCACAAAGCTTTGACATCCTCCGCGTACGTAACACTCGCTTGGAGGTCCCTTTCCATCAAGTTGAACAACCACGCCACGAGCATGGAATTGCAGTTCTCCCAATGCTCTCGAAGTGGGTCGTCCTCGCCCGGTTCTTGGAGGGTTCCATCAATAAACGGCAGCTTGTTCATGGCCTTTAACGCGATGTGTATCTCACGTGACCAAGTCAGGTAATTGTCCTCATTAAGGAGGCACGAAGTTAGTAATATTCATGGGCCATTTGAGGATGTGAGTCGGTAGACATAGGGCACTCTCGCTGAGCTTTCCACAGCTCCGCGTCCTGTCTTGATGGCAACGACCTTTCCATCGTCTCCTACGTTCTCTTTCAACATCGAGGATGAAGGCAATTACACTGTTTTAGATCGTGTCTGCTCTGATGCCATAATAGATTTAAGGCAATGTAATTGTTTGCATTCTGTGTACATATGTAGGCGTAAGAGCCTTCAACAGAAAAGGAAAGGAAAAAAAAAACGGGGAAAGAGAATATGTGCTAGCTAATTTACATATAATTAAAGCCTAGCTAATGGATTGGCAACCATAATTCTCGTAATAAGAAGAAGAGCAAAAAATAAAAATAAAAAAACAAAGCATTGGATATTAACCTCACTGAGATGTGATTTATAGGCAAAAAACAGAGCGAGAGGGAGGCGTCAAGCGAGAGAGGGACGCAAGCTAGTCAAGTGACAGGGTTGAACAACAGAGTCGAGCGATTTTTATAAGAAAGAGCAAGCAGCTGAGTTAGTCGATCGGGAGTCACTGGCTCGTGAGGGTTTGAGGTTTGTGAAGAAATTAAGGATTATGTTTAGTTTTATAAGAAATTAAAATATATATAAATTGTTGGTCGAGTCTGAGTAGATGGTTCTACTTAGAATTGGGAGCCAGACCGAAATTAACCAATTCAAATTTTGTGAAATCAGGAATCAGACAAGTGACCCTATGAGTCGCCCATATCGACCAATTTGACCTGGTCCGAACAGTTCTCAATCCAAGCAAATCCTTTTCCTTACCCCTAAACTGAAGTAGCTAAAAACAAGCCGAAGTCATGATTTTTTTTTTTTCCTTAAATCTCCTTGTCTCAGATGATGACCGCATTTGGGATGTCTGAATTTGGCCCATGGTCGCTCACGCACTCCTCAGCCAGCATGTGCTGATGTAATCATGAGGATGATGGCCAGAAGTATAGTATTTCATCTAGTTAGTTGGAATTTCTTAGAAACTGAAGTAGCTATAAACTTCAGGTTTGAAGAGCATGATGCTCTGAAAACGAGCGTCGACTATCTTTTTAGTGGTTGGAACAATTTAACCTTCAACTGATCGTAGCCCATTTTAGAACAACCAATCTAAAGCTATGCAGGTGGTCATATGCAGCATGCCTTTACTGGCATTGGATTTCGAATTTAGAACGGAGCCTTACGATTTCCATGCCGCCTTGCATGACCACATGGAGTACTTCACTTCCCTGTTCTCAACTATCTTTACGGGATCTGAATTTCAACTCCTTACCTTCATTTGTTGACTTGCTTTTTGGTGATTTGTACAAATTGATATTTGGACAAAAAGAAAACGGCTGAAGAGATGGAACAGCATTTCCAGCACAGGTCTTCAGTTGATTACAGTTCGAAAGAAGGGGAGACCGTTAAACTCCAATTAAAGAACGTGAGGTATCTTGCATTTCATCTACCCATCCAAAATATAAATTGAATCAATTTGTGCTCATCCATCAGCTGGTAGCATTTGCCGTCTAATCGTGACAGAAAAGCAGCGGTAGTATCAAATCGAAATGTTTGGAGCGAAGTCTGAACGATTTGTCTTTGGAGGAGAAGGCCAAAAAGGACGAGTCTGTGGTATGCCTCAGGCCACCCCGACCTCCCCCGGCAACGCTTTCACCTGCTATTTCCGTTCGAGTCCACAGCAGATGTGCTTACACATTCATTTCCTCGGCAGCATAAGTCTACAGCAGATGTACAGGGTTGTCCCGGCGCACGGGATTGCTACACTGCAGGGCGATGCACGACGAGTCAACTGTGCTGCAAATTCCATTCATTCGGTAAAAGTAGTAAAGGTTTCTCGGAAGTATTGTTGATTGATGATTCGATTGACAGTATCGTTGCTGGGGTGGAAGGAACCGTTGATGACAGACGGGAATAGCAATGGTCTGGTGGCATACCATGAAGTTGGTCGTGCCATCCTACGAGATTCAGACTTTTATCAGCTTCTCTTGTGCTGCTTCCTATGGCCTTCGTAAAGTTTTGAGCCGCTACTCTAGTCCGGCTTGCACAGTTCTTGTATACTTTACCTTCTAATTTTAGCTTACAATAAAAGCACATAAAAGTAAAAAAAAAAAAAAAAAATTTGGGAGTCAAAATGCTGAAATGGTATCAGCAAGTGATCCAGTTTCTACAAGTCTCATTTGTGGCCATAAGTCAATAGTCCCACCATCTGACTTTGGAGGATGGTAAGCTTAGCATCATCCTAAATAGGGAGTGTCACCGCTGGTTTGAGCACAAGCTCGCCGGCCGCGCGGACACCTCGGTTATCAAAAAAAAAAAAAAAAAAAAAAAAAAAAAAAAAGTTTAGCACCAACTTTCAAATGTACCAAATTAAAACACGAACTTCATCTATGTGGCAAATCTAGCATTTCCTAGACGCCATAAAAAAAAAGTTAAATCTTTTAATTACCTTTTACAATTTCTAATATTTACAGAATTGCCATTAAGGCTATATTTTGTTGAGAAGGCTTAGTTTTTTTTTTATTATTATTCTTTTCTTCTCATTAAAAATAAACACACATTTTTTAACAAACAAAAATGGTTGATAAAAAGGTGGGTATATCCTTACATATGTTAGTGGATTACAAAGTGTAGTAACTAATCTTCTGATAAAATTCTTCTGACAAAATTCTTTCTCTCATGGAAACGATTATGCGGAAAAAAGAGAAAGGAGATGCTCTTGGGAGAGAGGTGGCCTTATTGGCTGATGAAACTCGAAAAATGTTTTGCAAAATGTTCGGGCAGAATTGGCCGAGTTTAGAATATCTAGTGGTTCAACATATTATAATGGTTTTTGATTTGTACCTTGTCCTCGGGAGCTGGTGGAATTTTATAATTTCCTAATGTCGCCGGTTAAATAAATATATTATATGGGTACCAATTGAGTCATAAACATTTAAATTGTACTAATTTAGTAATAATCATTTAGCAATTGTGCCAATTGAGTCCATACGATCAATTTTGACAAAAACTTTGGTCACGTGGATGCCAATCTTCCTATATGACATGGTCGGCTTTATAGAACGTTGACCTTTTTTTACTAGAAATCCTAAAACTCATTACCAAAGTGCAATTGAGTCTTAAAACTTTAAAAAAGTGCAATTAAGTCCTAAACCTCATTAAATAGGTGCAATTGAGTCCTTCCATTAATTTCATCCAATTTAAATAATAGAAAATGCTAACTAGGCTATTTTATTACTTTTTCTCTCCTATGTAGGGCCATCGTGACAAAAACAAGAAAGATAAGTCCAAAATAACATTGAATTAGGTTCAAGGACGAAGAAGAAGAGAGTATAATATCAAATTTTTATTTGAATACAAAATTTTCTGAAATAAACAATGATTTAGAAGATGGCGATTTGAAAAGATATGATCCATAGTGATGATGATCCGTTGGTCGAACCAATCAAGGCAACGTGTCAAGAAAAAAAAATGTAAGAGAAGACGAATTGAAATTGACCAATAAGAATATGAAATATGTCTTCTATAGATAGGAAAAATTACAATTATGATTTTTTATTTTTCATTTATTTCTTTAATTATTTTTTATTTTTAGTATTTCTATATTAATTATTTTATTTTTAATTAATTAATTAATTTTTATTTTTAATTATTTTATTTGTAATTAATTAATTAATTAATTTTTATTTTTATTATTTCGATTTTTAATTATTTTATTTTATTTTTAATTTTTAAAAAAATTGTATTTATTTTTATTTATTTTTATTGTTTAATTATTTTTATTTTTAATTACTTTCAAAAAAGTGTTCCCAATTATTTCTAAAAATTATTCAAATGTGTTTCTAAAAAATGTTCCAAAAACACAAAAGCAAGTCTTTTTTATTTTTTTGTTTCTACTTCAAGAATATTTCTATCTATTAAAAGTGTTCCTGGATTACTTTGGAAATATTTTTTTACCATACGCATTTCTATTTTGAAGTATTTCGAGAATACTTTGAAAAAAGAGATACTTTTTCTGGAGCATTACCATATACAACCCAATTGTCGAGCTCCGAAGTGGCTGGATTTGAAAATCGTGGGGTTTCAACTTGTCTTTCTTCTCTGCAAATTCTCAGAATTCAGAAATTTCATGTCCACTAAGTGTAAGCATCAGCTGATATCGGGTTTTAGACTTTACTTTATTCTTCTGTTTTCTGTCGACACTGCATTGCCTGTGCATTTGATACAATTGGGATGCCTAAGAACACAACATCTGCCTGAATTTACCCATAAAAAGACCGTAAATTTTCAGAAACTTATGGATTGGCAGACGACATACGCGCCTATGGTAGGACATATTGGGGTGATGTTGCTGTCTTTTCTGCTCTTGTTTCCCTTATTGCTAACTTTTCTTGTCCCGCGATCCTCTTGGTCTGGAGACAATATTTGGCCATTGTGACCATGCTAGTTGTTGACCTTTCATATGAGATTTTCTCTTATTGTTTATCTTACAAATCGTGGTAATTTGCACGGTACGTGAACAGGCTTTCCTACGTGACCCGGTAAAGCCGGTCACAATGGCCAAGTGAAATCCCACCCCAATTCGGGCACAATATTGTGGCATGATCAGGCGAATGTTTGTACCAAGTGACGTGCAATTCCATTCAGGCACACAACAATATTTTCTTTTGAATACATTACCTAGAACATCGCAAGATAAATCGATTCTCTCCCTAATACCATTTTAATCACCAACAAAAAGGGGAAACACAAGAGGAAGTTAAATCTCTGTTCCAAAAGAAGAAGAAGAAGAAGAGGAGGAGGAAATTAAACCAAAAATGATAAATATTCATTATTTGTGGCCTTTCCGCATTCCATATTGAGTGAAAATGCAAAAGAGCCATTCCACAAGGTCGACCTTAAGGTACCGACTGGTTGTTTCAGTTCTCTCTCCCTGCATAGCTTCTCTCATGAAGAAGTCAATTCTGGCGAAAGAAGAACGTCATATATTATTAATCACCACAAGATATCGCAGCTTTGGAGAATGCAAGTGGAAGAAAGAACTTGCAAAAGAAAATATGTCAGTGTGGATTGTCACATAAAGCATATACTAATCATGCGATGACCAACATCTCACCATAGGCAGAGACTTGGACAGGATTCGACAATGACTGGTTTATCATATTTGATCCTACTGCATTTGTCTGATACTTAAATAAATGAATATTTGAATATGGCCCGAAAACCCACCTTAAACAAAAAACTTCGCAAGCAACGACATGCCTCGATCAAGAGAGTCAACAGAAGTAGACATGCATCTCCATATCCTCCAACTCTCAATTCCAATGGCTTGACTCTTGTCAGTTAAGTAGTTGAGGAATAAGTAGGGTTTCCTGCACATTAGATGGAAAAAGACAACAAGGATTGTAAAAAGGAGATGGCTTAGGAAACCTTACGAAAAATAGTAGTGCTCTTACATCAGGTGAAAAAAAAAAATTCAAGTTTGAGAATCTGCAAACGAGAAAGACTCCGAAGCTAAGACAAGGTCATATGCACAAGCTTCAACATAAATCCTTTGATAGATATCTCAGATAGTTTGGGGGAGCGTGTCCAAACACAATGGAATTTGCGCTCCAGCTAAAGTGAAGGACAAAAGATCCATGTCATAAATCTCAACGCGTTCAAGATCGCAATAATATTACATGAGCAAGTATTTTAGCTTAAGTGAGTGGCCAGAAACTCTAAACCTAAGCCCGTTCGAAGGATGAACAAATTTTAAAATCATTTGGTCTAGGACTGGACAATTGGCAAGCAATTGCTCAATGAGTTCTCCCTTCACAGTGACTCGATTCAAGGTGAGCTCTTCGAGATACCTAAAGCCAACATGCCAAGAACTAGAAGGGCTCAAGCCAAAACTACTTAGACATGATGCCCCTTGTGAACACTCCACATCGGCATCCGTAAGTGTCTTCTGTCCTAATAGATTTGGCAAGTGACTAGGGTCACAATCACACGTCAAATCCTTAAAAGACGCAAGCTTGAAATCTACTTGGAGGACTTTAACTCGTTTTGCCAATGCAAACCAAATCCACATATCGATGTGAGACTAATGTGAGATATTCAGGTCAAAACGTAACATGAATCTACATAAATGATATCGTTCACTTTGAGAATGCAAGATATTATCCACGCATTCCACATATCTCACATATCTCGCTCTCTCCTTTTTTGCCAACTGAGGGTTATTTGCCATCTTGGCCAACAAGTTAGACTAGTAGAAATCAAGGTGGGTGACCTAACAAGTAGACAAACGCCTTCCTCTTCTTGGAAAAAAGGCGAGTCGCTTGTGCTTCTCTAGATGACAAATGAGATAATATACAGCTGATAACAGCTTTGGGCAAATAGCTGATCTGATCTTTATGTTGAGTTACACCAAAATAAAAACAAACGAGATTAAGATTGATGACGCGTTAGCCCAAACAAGAAAAAAAAATTGCAACTTCTGCTCTGTCAGCCAATATAGTAAACTGAAATTAATCTCCAGGATAATATGAGACATTCATGTACATCCTTCACTTAGCGAAGGGAGAAAGCGAACGGAGAGAGAGGGTGGGATCTTGTTACGACTAGTTCCATGCTCCAAAACGAAACTTTATGCAGCAAAATTCGTTACCCGTCGGCAGATTCGGCTTCAGATTCGGAGTGGAGCCTTTTTGGAGAAGGGGACTCCATAGATGCCGGCATTACTTCACCCTCAGTTCATGTTTTTACTTTTATCCTTCTTACCGGTCACATCCTAGACTTTAGCCATAATTCCGGAACAACCTCCAATTTGCTATCTTTTTCAAAATTCCTAATTAGCAATATCTTTGTTGGCCATGTGTAAAGATTAACATTGTGAATCTGAATAAATTACACAAAAAGAACATCGTGAGGGTTATATTATCGCTAATGGGCTGTTCAGATTAACTTTTATTTTCTACTTTGATTTTTTTTCATTTCGTGATATCTGAAAATTTCACTCGCCTAACATGTTATATGCATTCATAAATTCTCAAACTTAATATAACTTTTTAAAACTTAACTAAAAACCAGAATTTTTGCTTCGATTGTTCCCAAACAGACAGGGATTCAACTTATATTTTTTTGAGGACAGATTTTAAAATGAACCTTGAAATATGAAAATTGAGTTGCTAATCCGGGAGACTTACCTCGAACTTATATATGAAATGCTCTTTAATCTCTAGCCAAACCACGGATTAGGGGCTTAATGCATCATTCATTTAATATTATGGCGCATTTTTAAATAGCTAGGTTTAAAGGCTTAATACGTTAGTTTTTGGATTTCATTTTTCTATATACACATGGTTTATTCCACAATCTTCAATAACAAATAAAATTGTAATTTTCAAATAAATGCCTAAAGAGGAGTCATTTTCTTAAAGAATAACGTGGCCTAGGATAGATTTTTTTTTCAAATAATTGCATGAAGTGATTCATGTAGTCTTAATAAGGGGCTAAACTTGCTAGTTGGTCAAATCTTCGCGGGTTGACTCCTTTTTTGTGATGATTTTGTCCTTCCTTCCCCATATTAGATACGGATTAGGGCATTGATATGTCTTATTATCAAAGCTTTCATGTGTGATACACACACACGAAACTAATACAACAGATCGACACCATTTGACTGCCCATGCTAGAAAGGACTCGTACCAAGCAGCCAACTTAGGTTATGACTTATTTTAATAGCAAGGGCAATCTATAACATAAAAGTACAAATTAATTAGCTTATCCATTAAAATAAAGAATGAGAGATTCAATTAGATATGAAACAACAAATTCAATTTACTAGATATACATTGAGCATTTGGCATAAGATATCCATTGAACATTTGGCGTAAGATATATTAAATCCCAAATCTTTATCGTGAAAGAGCTTAGAGAAAGCTCATGGGAAAAAAGTCTACTTGGTAAAATTTTATTCAGGTTCCTCTTGTGTTTATTTTAAATATTTTCTACTAACATCATTTAGTTAATCTATCGTAAAATATACAAGCTTTTGGAAAGATATTAAAAATAAATAAGGATTCACGATTCTTTTTAATAACTTTTTGTAAGATTATTATGGTATTCATTTTCAAATTTTGAAAGCCTGGATTTGTTTTTATTAAGATAAGGAAGTATTGTAATTTTAGTCATATATCATATCTTTCCTTTTTTGTGCAATTTATGATTTCGTAGGTCTTTTCAAATTTCGAAGAGTCCAAAGTTTCGAGTTCAAGAATCTAATAGTCATTTTTTCCTTTTGCCTACTTACTCATGCTCCTCGCTAGAGTGAATGTCAAGATTGTGGTCCGGTAGAAAAGCATAAGTCGATATCAATTGGTGGGTGAATTGCTCGGGATGAAGCAATACGAGTATATTTTTAGTGTAGTATCTTCGTTCTTGGTACTCTCCATAGGATGTTCTTCTATTTTATATCAATCTCACTATGAGGAATTGATCTCTTATAATCAAGTCTTTCCGTTAATTTGTCATTAAAAACAAGGCTGATGTCAAGGTGTTAAGAGTTAAATGACGATGTAAGAACCTTTCCACAGACCTTCTAGTTAAGTAGCGAAATAAGTAAAAGTACGTTTACTGAATTACAAAAACGATCTCTCGCCAATGTGATAGTTACATTATTGCTAATGGCATGTCTAGATTAACTTTTAGTTTTTTTTCATTTTTACTTTGACATTTTTTTATTCATTTGGTGATATCCCAACATTTCACGCTGGCATGAAGATTAACGTCTTATATATTCATAAATTCTCGAACTTAATATAACATTTTAAATCTTGACGAAAAAGCACATTTTTACTTTTGATTAACCCCAAACAAACAGCGATTCAGCTTTAGGTTTCTTTGAGGACAGATTTTAAATGAAACTTAAATATGATAATTGAGTTGCTAGTCCAAGAGACTTACCTCGAATATATACATGAAATGCTCTTTAATCTTGAGCCAAACGACGAATCAGTGGCTTAATACATCATTGATATAATGTTCTTGCACATTTTTTAAATATCTAGTATCAAAGGCTAAATTCATCATTTTTGCAATTTTTTTTAAAAACAGTTAGTTTATCCCACAATCTTCAATCATAAAACAAAAGAAAAATTTTCAAACAAGGACATTAAGTAGAGTTATTTTCTGAGAAAACAAGCCAAAGTGGATCTTGTCTCAAAGAAGGATTTAAACTGATCAAGGTAGTCTCAAATAAGAGCCTCAACTTGCTGGCTCAAATCTTCACTGGCCAACTTTTTTTGGCAATAACCACGTGCTAAGTATGTCTAATAATTGCACACCCACATGCGAGTTTAGTGAGATCTAGCCCACTCGCCGATTTCTTTGTTTTGAAATACTATAGTAGCCTTCTAACTAATAAAGAGATTAGCATTTTTCTTTCCACCCTATGTATTTGTTTTATAAACAGACTTCAACACATATAGATGTACATAATAGATGCCGTGAACTGATTTTAGGGTAAGAAGGTATGATAAATTACTAAAAGCGCCACTTGAAAGCATCCAGCATATAGCCATACCTTGGCCTACTAGATACGCTATGAACTAGATTGCGAATTCAAGCTAAAAAACGCAAGAAAATTAGCTACGAGGTCATAAATGCATTAGTTACTTGCATGTTCCGATCATCCTGCGCAATCACATCAACTTTGTGGAGAGCTTCCTAGGATAAGTTTTCTATATACAAACCATTAACTCACTTTCGAAGAGCGAGACAATGCACGTGTTAACAGCCTATCTATACATTCCGTACTTAATCAGCATTGCCATAATCAGCACCGCCATTGCCGAAAATAAACGGAAGATTTGTCTTTGCTGATGTCAGAGGCAATTGGCAGCAGTAATGTTAGCAGAGAATACCTTAGGGTGATTCGCTTGTGACCCAAAAGGTATGAGAGTTGTATCAGATATTCATGGCGTGAACTGGATTTTTCATCAGGTATCTGCATTTATGCAGGTGCTGTTCAGATTGCTGAGTGATTGCAGGGCCACTAGCGATACGTTTCTTCTCTCTAGGTGGCTGCGGATGGACTCCAGAGGACAAAGTAAGTGTGCTAGCTGGAACTGAGATAAAAAGAGCACTCTCCATCAGTAAGACTGCAAACAAGGTTCAGGGGCATGACCTAAAGCAAAGAAACAATTATCAAAAGAGCACTCTCCATACTTTCAAGACCAATTTTCATTAGCTCGATGACTTAAAAGTGAACAGCACTTTATAAAACAGCGTTAACAAGAAAAATAGTACATTAAGATAGAAAAAAGACTGGACTGGTAGTAATCAGATAGACGTTAAAGTGGAATTGAAAATATTTCATGCTCTCATTCAATGTAAGAGTAGCACCAGAGCATAATGAGTAAAACCATACAGCTTAGAAAGCATATGCGCCTCGAATGAGTTGAGGTATATGTTATGGCGCCATGCACAAGTATTACTCCTAATGACCCAATGAAAAAAGTGCCATGATTATTTGCTGCCTTACATAATAAAAGAGAGCAGCAGGATACGAGGAAAATGCAGACAGCTAGATATTGTATACTTTTTCTGCAGCAAGTCAGCAAGAGTCTTCCAGTTGCAACTTCAGACCTTTTCTTCTCACTTAGCAAATTAACTTCAGCATCTCATAAATTGTAAACCACATGATAAACCTGGCTATCTAGCATGTAGTGTTGGTTTTGGCCTCTGGTCATGCCAAACCAAGTCATTTTGAATGAATTGAAACAAGCTTATTAGCTAGCCAACTCCAAACCAAACAAGTCGACCCTTTTTACCAATCCATCTGTTTAGTATGCTCCAAACAAGTATACTCAAGACAAGAACATTGTTCATAACAAACAAGCACATGGGATATCAAAACCAGGCGTCAAAGTGAAACTCAATGGGAACTCCGTGAACGAATAAATATCTGCAAAGTTTTTGGGGACGGCGTCATTCTATAAGAAGGCATGTGGGAAAAATATTTCTTTCGAAAAGCCAAAAGAGGGGAAAAAGAGAAGAATATTAAGAGATAGAAAATTTACCCGTCACCCTGTTGGCAAGACCAAGGGCCTGGTGTAACAGAGGAGCATTGTCATTCAGCGAAACACAAGCCGCTAGATTCAGAATCTCGTTTTCATTGAAGGAAGAAACCAACCTAAATGCAGCCAAGAAATGCAGAAAACAGGAAGCCTCTAGCAAACTCTCGGTTTTTTCTGTCAGTTTCACTTTCCATTCTCTTGCCAGCTTCATTGCTCCTTCTTTAACTTCATTCGTTGTTGAAGGTGAAACTTTTATCAGCTGCTCTAACAGAAAAATTTCACTCCTGAGAACATCAGTTTCCAAATTCATATCCATACCATACGAGAATTCCCCATGATACCCCTCAATTACATTGAGAATAATTTCTGCAGGGTCAGGGGAGCTTTGCAGAACATCCGAGATTTCTTGAGGTGTTGCATGATCTTCAGTCAAAAACCCAGTTTGGAGAAACGGCAAAGTTCCTCCAACTGAGCCAGTTGTTGGTGGAGGAATCACACCAGAAGAATCATCTGCGTTGTGCACAATACAATGCTCTGACTCCCCAGTCTTAATATGCCACTGTTGACTGGATCTCAAGGAGCCTGTCATATACAAATCAGTAGACAAGAATCCAAACATCCTAATCAAGATTATTGTAGTATCTGTGGTTGCACGTGAAATCAAAATCAAGCAAGAGTTTATGCTAACTAGTAACTAGCTATGAGGAGTAGGAAAGACGCAAGACAAAAATCTAAAGACTATGCGAAAGGAAATATAAGAGAAAGGTTTAAGGTTGCAACTGCTGCTTAGATATCTTTAGAGAAATATTTTTTAGCTCCAACTGTAGAGCTTCAACTATTGGATGGAACCTCAAAAGAGCAATATCTGTATCTGGTGCCGTAGGAGCATGAACCTAAGCACTATACTGAAACCTCTATAAATGGTCCCTCGTTTCAATCCAAAATATGGTGAAAAAATCGCTGGCTAGGAACCTTAATGAATCGATTTGATAAAATTTTCTGTGTCTACACTAGGGAAAAAGCACAAGGTTCACCAATAGAAAGAAAATGAGAACTTAATATGTTGAAACAATAACCATTTGAAGGTTTGTTCTACTCAGAAAAGTACACATAATTCTTTTTAAAGTAAGAAGAATTTAACTTACCCGAGAGACCACCATCTGGTGGCCCAGTTGGTTTGCGCTCAGTTCCTTTCACGAGAGGTTCTGGGTTCAAAACTTCTCGGCGCCAGGTGACTTAATTGAGGGCCCGTGGTTGTGGGGTCTGCGGGTCCTCCCGAGGACTAGTCGTGCTTCACCGCTGGTTTGAGCACAAGCTCGCCGGCCGCGCGGACACCTCGGTTATCAAAAAAAAAAAAAAAACTTACCCGAGAGAGAGAGAGAGAGAGAGAGAGAGAGAGAGAGAGAGAGAGAAGAGAAGAGAAAAGTACACATAAATTCAGAAGTGTGAAAGATTAAGGAATCATGAAATGTTCTGAAGGCCCAACCTGATCAAGTTTGGAATATAGTTCAAATGAAATGGACCCACTGATCTAGAGATTGCCAAGTTAAAACAAAAACCAAAACAAGTGAGTTGTTTGACATCAACCATATATATAGGGTAGGCATATTTTAGAACGAAGTAGACATGAGTTAAGACAGTCGATCTAAATAGTCACTAAATATACAGCATCTTCATGTTTTTGCTAGGCCAAATCATTAAACGTTAAAATACACAGCCATTCTCAAGTTTAAAACTTTTGCTATCATAAAGAGATAAGAGCTGAAGCAACATAAATATTGGAAAAAGCCAGGCACAAAAATGATAAAGAAACTGACAACCAGATACATCAATGCAAGTTGATAGCTGCACAAAAATTTACCAGGTTGTGCATCTGAAGAACCTAGGAGCTGGTGAAATCCATGTGCCGTTCTGAGCTGCGATTCAGAATTGACAAGAAGTTGAATTTCATTTGTGTCGAAAGCGGGACCCAGCTTATATGCCGATAAAAGTTGCAAAAAACCCAAGATCTCCAAATAATTCTCTGCCGATGGCAAAACTTTTAGCTTCGCTTTCCATTCAAGGGCCAGTTTTATAGCAGCTTCCCTCACCTGAGGCTTCACCTTTGCTGGAATTTTTCTTATAGACTCTAAAAGGAAGATACAAACCCTTCTGATTATACCAATATCTAATCCATCTCCATTACTCGAGTCCTGAGTATAGAATCCTTCAATACCATCTAAGACCAATTTTGCAGCATCAGTTGATGTTTGGATTATTTCCAGTGCCTTAGAGAACGCCCTATCGTGCTCCTTGAATTGCTGACCTAGGAACGTCAGCAGATTCTTTCCATCAACACCAATTCTGGTCTGAGAATTTACTTTTGAAGCCGAAGCAGATTCGATTACTAATGCATGTGTCGTTACCCCAGAAAGAGCATTAAAACTCTCTCTCAACTCCAATTCCCTAGAACGGGTCTCGAGCGTTTTTTCAATCAAATCAAGTCGCTCCATCCTCAATTCTAATTCGTTACGTTGAACCTCACAATCTTTCTTTCTCTTTTCAAGTATGCTTGAGCATTCTTCCGTTAACAAGTCAAGCGCATGAAGGTGCTTTTCCTTGAGTTCAAGATCTCTACGGCCTTCCTTTCTCCTCTATTCAATTTGATCTAGCTGCCCTTTTCTAAATTCAAGCTCTTGAGAGCACTCTGCCACAGACTTCCGTGTCAAATCCAGCTGCTTCTTTTCGGACTCAAGGGTCAATGAGCATTCAAGAATTGAGCTTTGGATGGAAGCATACTCTTGTTCTTTCAGTTGAAGTCTCTCTGCAGATTTCCTATTTTGAATTTCGATGGACTCTAGCTCTTTCCTTTTGGATTCAAGTTCAAGATCGTGGTCTTTTATAGACTGTTTGGTTGCACTTAATTCCCTGCATATATATTCAAGAGAACTGCTGGCCTTTCTTTCTTTCCCTTCGACTGAAGCAAGCTCTTCTTTTTTTGACTTCATTTCCTCTTCAAGCTGCTCTACGCACTTCCTGATACCCTCCAAATGACCTTCCTTGGATTTAAGATTTTCCGAGAGCTGTCCCATAGTCGTTTTGATGAGCCTGAACAACTTCTCGTTCGAATCAAGTGCCACCGACCGCTCACTGATCAATTTTTCAATTGCAACAAACTGCTTTTCCTTCGATTCAAGCCTTTCCTTGCTCTCCTTGATCAAAGTTTCGGCTGAAAGAAGGAGCCTCACTTTCGATTTGAGCACTTCAGTAGACTCTTCGACGCATTTCTTGACTCGACCAAGTTCCTCCTCCTTAACTTGAAGTTCAATGCAGCAGTCATTTATGTCATCTTCAAGAGACTGCAATTCTCCCTGTTTGAGCGCAATCACCCTATGAAGCTCTTCAACAGAGTGTTCCAGACTGCTCAACCGATTCTCTCTCGTGCGCACTGTTTCGTAACTATCCTCCAGCATATTCTTTACCATACTCAAGTCCTGCATTTTAAAATCAACCTCCATCGACAATTTTTTGTGAGAACTCCACGTCGATTCCAACTTCTCTTTTTCCAAATCTAGTTCCCTAGCATTCTCGTCTAGCGAGATCTGCAACTGTCCAACTTTTTTCTCTTGCAAGCTTACTTTCTGTTGCAGCAGCTCCATCTCCTCTTTTTTTGAACTATAGTTCCCAAGACATTCCTCCGTCAACTTCCTTAGAGAACTCAGCTCCTCCTCCTTGTCTCTGATCAAGGAAACGCAATCACTGAGCTCGCCTCGCGTTTGAACTAACCGCTTCTCCTCCGACTCACGCTCATCACACAGCCTCTTGACCTGTTCCTTCACCGAAGTAAGCTCCCTCGTCTTGCCACCAATCTCCCCCTCACACTCCTCGATCCTCCGTTGCAACGAACGCAACTCGCCCTCCTTGGACTCGACTACGCGGCGCCGCTCCTCGAGCGACGTCTCCCTCTCGAGAAGCTGCTCGGAGCAGCATTCCAACAACCTCTGGATTTGCTTCAACTTCTCAGACACCTCCTCCATGGAAGCCACCAGCAATGTCCAGGGGGGAGGGGGGAAACAAAAACCACTCCTCTAGAATCCAAACAGGAAACCCAAAAAAATAATAATAATAATAATAACACAGAACAGGCCAAAGCTTTCGGGCGAACGGAGGGATGCCAGTCGCGCGACGAAGACGAACCTGGTGCTGTGGAAGAGCCAGACGAAACCCTAGAGAGAGAGAGAGAGAGTTGAAAGGCAGGCTTCGATTCCCAGGTGAACCATCCAGAGGCGGAGGGGAGGATTTGAAGGGAGAGAGCGAGCGAGTTCCTAGGTGTGTTTGTTGAAGGAGCTGATCTGATACGTCAGGCGGCGGTTTACGAATTACTGTACCTGTGCCGGGTGGGATTGCTAAAGTTACTCGACAGTCTCCTATAATCATCTGTCGGTCTCTCTTACTCTAGAGTTATTCCAAAGCCCAATAATTCCTTTCGCGAAAAATAAACAAATGCAATTTTTTCAAAGAATGATGAGAATAAAATATCTTACAAGCCAATTTTCGTGTACAGGATGTCCTGCGATTCAAGCATTTTAACGTACCATGTCCAAGGTATCTGTGACCCATTTAGGCTTAGTTTGTTCGATGAAAAATAAAAGATTTGAAAAATATTTTCTTAAAGACGATCGCTTATATCTCTTAAAATAATTAACAAATAAAGAGTATTTTTATTATCAATAAAGATTTAGATTTGGATATTTTCGTGGATATTAAAAATATAATTTGTTGATTTATTTCTATAAGTGATACAATTGATTTTTTTAGAGAATTATTTTTCAAATCATTTATTTTTCGCAAAATAAGTACATTTGAACCAAGCTAGTTGACGCGAGTGACTTCGAAAATTGAAAAAGGAATGTCAAATTAATTTCGGCCTCATTTACTTCGTGAAAAATAAATGATTTAAAAAATATTTTCCTAAAAAATGGTCACTTATATCGTTGAAATAATTAGTCAATGAAAATATTTACGTTGTCCATAATATCTAAATTTTTTTGGTGGATGGCAAAAGTATTTTCGTTCGTTTATTTCTATAAACAGTACAAGTGATCATTTTTAAAAGAAAAATATTTTTAAAATTATTTATTTATTTTTTTCAAAACCAAACGAAATCTTAAAGCATTTTCCGAATCCTAATAAATGCAAATCTACTGTGAGTCTTTTTTTATTTTTTTTAATTTTTGGGGGGCCTGGAATCTGGCATGAGTTGGCCACCATCATCAATTTTTTTTTTTTGGCAATCGCGATAGACGCTTTAGGAGTTGGAAAAAAAGAACTATTATTATGTGATCTCCTCAAGAGACAAATAAATGCTTAGTGCTCAGTCATGTATGGAAAAGAAGTGGGGCGTTCGCAATCCCTCGGGGTGGCGGGCACTCGAGATCCACTTGTCAATATATAAATCATCTGGTCTTTCATCTTTGTGGGTCCGGCCCTAAAGGTGTCGATCATCGGGTTTCTTCTTTCTCTCTTTCTAAAGTCGAATGGCGCATCTTTTCCTTGCCCATGTAAACAATTAGCGAGGGGGTGGAGAAAGTGGACACAACAGACTAGCTTCAAGTGGTAATTTGATCTCATATGAGGGCTTATGCTTGCACGTGCCTCTCACGTGTCACTTTTTCAAGCATGATTGGGGGAATTCTTGTCCAAGAGCATGTTTTATTTATGGTTAATATTGTGAAAAAACTCCAAACTAGTACACTTGTACTAAATTTATCATAGATTAATTTTTTGAAAAAATCCAAAATTGGTACGTTTGTAACAAATTTTACTCTAAATTAATTTCTTGCCCACGATAAACCTTAAACCGGTGCACTTGTAATAAATTTACCCAAATTAATTTTTTTATCATGAAAAATTTTAAACCGGTACACTAGTGACAATTTGCTAATTTTTTACCACCAAAAATCATAAATTAGTACAAGTCGTGACGAATTTATCTTCCATTAACATCTCTTAAAGTGAATTAACTCGTCAATTGTCACATGTCATCCAACTTAGTAATTAGATAATAAAATTTAATAAAAACTAACGAATGGTAAAATTGTTACAAGTGTATCAGATTAAGATTTGTGGTTGGCCAAAAAAATTAATTTTGGGAGAAATTTATTGTAGGCGAAATAATTTGAGATTTTTTGTTATTAAAAAATTAATTTAGAGTAAATTTATCACATGATTAGTTTCTTTTTTATGTTCATCTTCTTCCTAAGATGGGGAGACACGCAAGGGTGAAAAATTAACTCGAGAGTAGCTCTGGAAGCCACGTTGCCTCCTCCTCTCTACTTTACGTAATTCACTCTCTTACTTTCTTCATATAAATGTATAAAAACTATAAATCAATATCATGCATTATTTCGACCAAAAAAAAACACGCATTATAAATTTTTTTGTCCTTGCGAAAGCATCGGCAACACGAAAATAATACAAAATGGTAATTGTGAATTTATCTATAAAACATAATCAATCATAAGTATAACAAATAGATTATTGTATTTATGTTCTTTAGCATTTGAAAGAAAATATATACAAATCAATTTTGCAATGATACAGATAGATAATAACTTTTTTAAGAGCTAGATTCTATAAGACTTTACACTTGAAAAATCAAAAGTAAATGCATATTAATCAAAATTATCCAATATAAAAAATAAATAATCCTTTTGTAGAAGCATCATTCATTCAAAATATAAAAACTCTATTAGCAAGCCGACCATCTACTTAATCATACAAAATCATGTTCTAATTTATGAGAGCAAAGAAATAACTCCTATGGTAATTAAGCTGATGTTGAAATGGATTCCAAAAAAAAAAAACCACAAGAGAAATGTGAAATATGTCCAAAAACTTCTTGGATCACTTATCGAAACAGGTATTCCACACTTCATAACATACTTTAATTTTCACAAATTAAACGCTTCTGACGCAGCCTCGAGAGAGCGTTTGCCTTCTTGCTTTTGTGTTTTGGAGTGGAGAATCACATCGTTTGTTTCCGCCTACTTGTACGGGCTATGGGCTTGAGCTGGGTTAGCCCAACAAAGCCATAACCCATAAAACCTATCAATTGATTTATGCAAATAAATCAGAGTATTGAAACAAAGTATACTAAGAATGCTCACGTAGAAGATGATTTTGAAACGTTAATTCCCTTAAGTGATATCAAATGCTGAAATTTCAAGACTGCCTTCATGGAACAAAAGGAGTCCATGAAGGTCTTGTCTACTTAATGGAAATGCTTCTGCACTGATATTGCTGTAGCAAGCTGATTCAATTCAGCACCAAGCCCACGGATCATGTGGATGTGATATTCATTCTCAGAAATGGTTTCACCAATTATCGATAGTTGATCTGAAATTTCTGTAGCCTGCTGAATATATTCTATCACCGAGCGAGTTCCTTTCTTCATGGTTTGTCTCTGCATCCAAAAAGATGCAGCTCTGGCAGAGGATTATGCATTGGAGAGATAATTCCAAACGAAAGCTGAAGTCTTGTGTTTGGTGAGTTGAGTAACAATCGATGCAGTCGACGTGGCTAAAATCCACCCAAGTGCCGTCTCATCGCGTATTAGGCTATTAGCCATGAAGTGTAGGCCAGGTTGAGGGTGGGGTTTGCTCCGGAATCGTCCTGTTGCTGCTGGAGATACTGCGATGGAGCCGGTTTCTGAGCCATCTACTATGGACAGTGTAACTGCGAAGCTAAAAGAAATGGAGTGAGACGATTTTTCCAAACAACAAAATTTGTACCATCAAATCCTTCACCAAGTGAGGGAGTGGAGATAACATTGGAGGTGAGGGCGGGAGTTGCAACCACGGGAATAGAAGGAATATTTGCTTGACCTGAAATTGGGGGAACAGAAACAGAGGGAGTTGGGGGAACAAAAATAGGGGGTACTGGATCCATGGTGGAGAAGACACCTTCGGTTTTCCAATAGGGCTTGCGCCAAAAGGCTCTGATACCAAGTTAAAATTGGATCTTTAGAGAACGTAAGACCCGAAGTGTAGAAGAAGAAAAAGAGAAATCGAACTTACGAACAGTAAAGGAGAGATAGATAACGTGGAGAACAGAAAGAGACATTTTGAATTGATGCTTGTATTGATTTCTCCCATTGATTATCTACAAAGAGGCGATATGTTTATTATACTTGCAAAGAATCTATATAACAAATTCGGTTAAAGTTTGAATGAAATTGAATGAGTTATGGATAACGAGTTACGGATGCGAAGATGATTCAGAAATATGTCTCTGAAACGATTCTTGTCGAGACAACTTTGACTTGTTTAACATAGTTCTCGGTCAAAACTGCTTGTGGAGCTTTAAAAAGCGATGAAGAAAAGTGGCGGATGATGAACCCAAAAATATATGTGATAAAGGGAGAGGTGAATATTAGACTTGAAATCTGAGGCGTTTTGCTTTGCTATGTGCTTCCTTGTTCTTGTAGAAGTGAGAATGACATAAATGATTCATGCACTTTGATTTAATGTGCAATTTGATTCCTAAGCTTTTAATTTGGTCAATTGATCCCTTAACTTTAACTAAATGTGCAATGTGGTCCATGTATAGTTTGTGAACTTATGGTACATATTTTATTTAGTCCTTATACTATACGAAAATGTATAATATTGTCCCCAATTCCAAATTAATGAAAAATTATATTGAACATCTTTATATAGTTGAAGTGCTATATTCAATATGTATCAAAAGTACAAGGACGATATTGAACAAATTAAAAATTCATAAACCATATTGAATACATTAAAATTTCAAGAACCATATACTATATTAGGTGAAAGTTTAAAGATCATTTATGTCAATATCCCCCCTCCCCAGAGCACTTGGGCTATTGGGTTCAAGGATAGGCCTACTGGCTCTTGGGTTTGTGAGGATTATTTGGGCTGACTTTTCCGGGCTTGTATTGGGAAGTAGTTCTTCCTATTCTCCGGGTTTCGTGCAATAAAATTATTTTTAAAAAAAAAGGCTCAATAGAACATACATTTGTACATACAATTCTTTTTTCTCTTTTTGGAAGAAAATTTGTACATACTATTCTTTAATGAATATTTGGCCGTGATTCGTCATGGACATCGATCGAAAAGACACCATAATCCTTCGAGTGCTTTGTCCACGAGACGTCACCATCACTAGAAACCTACGAGTGCTTCGTCCACGAGAGGACCGCAAGGGCAGGCGAAGACTAAGCTCAACAACGGCTCGAAAGAGTACGGCAACGTCGGGGAGCCGCGCGGCTCGTGTTATGCTTGGAAGACATGAACCCTCACGTGAAGTGGAAGTTGCATGCATGTCCATGCAGGCACAAGTTCCATCACGATTGTCTCACCCGATGGCTAAGGATCGATGAGAGCCAATTTGTGTCCATTGTGCCGTTTCGTTATGCCCTCTTGCCCGAGTGATGTTGAATAAATTAATCACGTTCCAGCTAAGATATTGAAGATAGGTTTTGCGATTTCCCCTTTTTTTAATAGGCTCGTGAATAGTTTCACCGGCAGCATGACCCAATTTTGAATTCCCATTTTCATGGCATGCTTATAAGTTTGGATCCCGAACGGTCAAGGTGCTTTGAAATCGAAGAAAATTTTTTCTATGTAGGATTTATTTCAAACGTGGCCACTCACGAGAACGCTGTAAATTTCAAAAATTTTATTTATTGGGTGATTATGACAAGAACAGTACGTTGTGACTTGTTCGCCACAAATTTTTGGAAAAATGAACCTCACAATAATTTTCAATTAATTTTTATTTGTGGTCCAAAATAAACTATTACATAAGCAATTCTCTTATTTAATTAAGGTTCCAAGGCATACCATAAGAAATGGATACGAGAATATTTTTTTTATTTGCAGTTACTTGCACATTCCTTCAATAAATAATGCGAAACCTCTATTAGTTAGATGAAAAGATGCAAAATTTCAAAATCCTAATTATTCGCCGCCTAAACTTTCTCATGTTCCACCCACTTAGCCGATAAGCAGAAATTCATCAATTATTATTTGGTTAATATCACAGAAAACCCTAAATTGGTACACCTGTGACAAATTTATCATAAACTATTTTTTTTACTACAAAAAATCTCAAACTAGTACATTTATGACAAATTTATCCCAAACTGGTACACTTGTAATAAATTTATCCTACGTTAGTTTTCGTTAAATTTAACGTTAAATTGTTGAGTTAGATGACACGTGGCAATATACAAGTATACCAATTTAGTGTTTTACCCTCTATTTATCATAAATATATTACTATGAGATTTTTCGTGGTATTCACCTAATTTAACAAAAGGTAAATTTGTCACCGCTGTAATAACAATGAGTTTCTTCTTGTGGTAAAACAATTAGTTTAGGATAAATGTTTTTTTATAATTGTGCCAGTTTAGGATTTTTGGTAATAAAAAAAATAGTTTGAGGTAAATTTTTCACAAATGTACTAATTTAGAGTTTTTCGTGGTCAAAAAATAATTTGAGGTAAATTTGTTATAAGCGTACCAGTTTGAGATTTTTCGCAGCTTTCGTTAACCCAAGAATGATAATTGTTTTGAAATTTAAAATTCCCATACGCAAACTTCGATGGAGATGCGCCATCTCTTCCCGTAACAAATTTGGTCTTAAATTGACAAATATCAAGTAAAAATGACCGAATCCAATTCTATGACATGCTTATAATGTTTTTTCCCCAAAAAATCAATTTTTTATTTCGTGAATTGGAATTTCTAGAATAATATGAGAATATCTCCAGCAAATAAATTAAAGATAACGGATTTTCAGAATAAATAAGTTAAAACTAACTACATCAGAACTCTGAAGTGACGAAATACATAGTGTAACAAGCTAATATTCTTTGACAAAAAAAAAAAGTTATATTCCGAGAAGTGATTAGGCTTCCTAATTTGAGTCAAGACTACTCATCTACAACACCATTTTCATTTCTTTTGTTAATTTCTTGAAAAATAAGTTTTCGTTTCTAAGAAAAACTAAGTTAATTTGGAATCCTTGTAGGTAAATTATGATGCATGATCTCTCTTTCTCCCTTTCTAAATCTCAATTCACCGGTGGCATAAGAGACCGGTGGATATGTCGTGGGGAAATTTGTCAAAAAAAGTCTTAAATTTATCGGACTTTTGCCAATTCCATTCTAAATATTTTAATTTTGCTAATTCAGTCTTAAACCTCTTACGTATATGTCAATTTAGTCTTAAATAATTTTTTTGTACCAATTTAATCTTAAACCTTTTGTATTTATGTTAATTCCGTCCATCCTATCAACTTTCGCTAGCCGTTGCTATTGTGGACCCGACCAATATCGACGGGGTAATTTTAATAATATTTTAATATATTTTCAAGAAACAAATTTATTTTTTCCTTCTATTTTTACCGTTCATCTTCTTCATCTTTCTTCCTCCTCCAAGGCCCTCACTGGCATCTTTCTCTGGAGGGATTCTCGACAGCCCTTGGTGTCAACACCGCCATTGCTGGGCAAGCTTGGCCTCACCCAGATTTGGCGAGGCCAAGCCTTGCCCCACCACTCCATGGCTGGGGAAGGCTGGACGAAATCAATGAACTTATTCGCGGATGCAGTCCTCATCAATGGGCCACCTGACCTCGTCCATGAATTCAAATCGACGTTTTCCGATTCACTATCCCTTTCCTCGTGCATGTGAGCCCGTAAGTTTCTCCTTGACAACCTTCCTGATGCATCACTTCCCTGAGGTTAAGAAGGAAGCCACGTCGTTGAGGAGGTGTTCCTCAGGGGATCCTGTTGAGTTTTCTCGAGCAAGGCAATTCCATGAAGGGATCCTCCTAGAAGCATGGAACTTGACCATCCAGATCTCGGCGAGGTCTGGTCTCACCCAGATCTGGCGAGGCTCAGCCATTGCTGGCAGCGTTGCCCAGCGGCGGTGGCGCCGGTGGCTAGTGAGAACCCCTCTTCAGAAAGATACTGGCGAAGACCACGAGGGAGGAAGAAGATGAACAGTAAAAAGAAAAAGAAAAAAAAGAAGAGAGAAAAAAAGAAATAATAAATAAATGATTTAATATATATCAAAATATTATTAAAAATTACCTTGTTAGCATGGGCCGGCATCCACGTTAGCACTAGCGGGGTAAAGTTGGTATGTATTGAATTGGCATTAATGTAAAAATTTTAGGACTGAATTGCATAAAAAAAGTTTATGGCCAAACTGAGATAAATGTAAAATATTTAGGACTGAATTGGTAAAAGTTTAATAGGCATATAATTTTTTTTTTTTGCAATTTTCCTTAGGTCACGATGGTGGGTCAGACATAGAGATAAGCTTTGCAAACTCAGCACTCTAACCAAGAGGAAGTGTTGGCGACCGACCGCTATTCTCACCTCGTGAAAAATACCAATACATATGCATTTCCAAATTGAGATATGGTGGACCGAGCAGTATGGAATTGGCCGCCGCGTTACAAGAGTTGATGAATAACATCGACTTTAGGGGCAAATCAGCGGCTCGAGAAGCTATCAACATGCTCGAGAAGATGAGATCCGATAAGACATCGAGACAAGGTGATGTTGCAGAACCCTATTCGATATGCTTGGAAAGAGATGGACGTGCTCGACGTCGAAGTTGCGTGCATGCCATGCAGGCGTGCGTTTCACTACGGCTGTATTGGCCGGTGCCTAAGCACGAGCCATCTGTGCCCCTTGTGCCGTTTTTCCATTCCTACCGATCACGTTAGTCGACAACAAACGATACAATTTGAATAGCTACAACGTGATCTATATAAGTTGTTGCGAAAGCATTAAAGTTCCGGATGTTTTTTCTTTTTGATTTTGCCAGAGATTTGTTCAATGCAAATATTAGGAAAAATATTCATGTTTATCGCATTAATCATATGGTATAGACTTTATTAATCTCTGAGAAATATGCAGATTTTCACTTCCAATGTGAAAAAAAAAAATTAGGGCAGATAAGAGCAAGAGAGAAAAGTGAGGATCGTGATACCGCCTTGTTGACACCTGATTTTTAATCATCTTTTCTCTTTTAAAAATTTTCAGTATTTTTCGGCATTTTTATTTTTTGAAAAATCCATAAAAATTCATAAAATTGAAAAATTAACTTCGGGGACCTTGGCCAAGCCTAGAGAACTAATTTTGATCAAAAAATGATTTTTCATATTTTCAGTATTTTTTAGTATTTTTATTTTCGAAAATTCATGAAAAATAAAGAAAAATTGAGAAAATTGCAAAATCAACTTTGGAAGCCTTAGCCAAGCCTAAGCAACCATTTTTGAACAAAAAATAAATTTTCATATTATATATATTTAATTTAATTTTTTTTAAAAAAATACAAAAATACTTGAATATTTTGGGAAAATAACATTTGAGGCAAAAAAAATACACAAAGATAGTTAATATTTTTATTTTAAATCTATTTTCATATTGGCCTCCGTAAATTCAGAAAAATCCAATTCGAGTCACGTGTCCCTTCACGAGTATAATCTCGAATCGGGCCTAAAAAAATTTAATTTAAGTCAACTTATTTTTAATTTTCACTTTTTATGAGTTGTGACATTGTCTTCTAATATTTTAAATTTTCATCTTAGCTCAATTATACCAAGAATGACTCAATTTTGCAAAAGGGCTTTAATTAAATTCTGCATTATTTTCAGCGGCAAGAAATGAGCTTAAATTTGACATGTGGTAAATTTTGGTGTGTCAAAAATTGTGAAGAGATTTGGACTTAAAGAAATATATTTTTTCATGGACTAAATTGCAAATACTTAAAATCTCAAGGACTAGGATGCAAATACCTAACACTTGAGGGACTATTTTGTAAATAACAAAAAGAAGAGTTGGTGGAGAAATTAGAATAGAGAAAGGAAGATGGAGAAGAGGAGATGGAGAAGGGAAGATAGAGAAGGGAAGTTGAAGAAGAGGAGATGGAGAAGAGAAGATGAAGAAAATAAGATAAGAGTAGAGAAGGGAAGATGAGATGAAGAAGAGTTAGTGGAAAATTTAGAATGGAAGATGGATGAGTAGATTATAAAAGGAGGAAGAAGTGAGCTTGGGAGGAAAATTTTTTTGAGAGAGAAAATCTTGGATGCTTGAGAGAATTTTGAGAGATTGAAAGAAATTATAGAGAAAGAAAAAAAATAAAAAAAGAGAGAGAATCCTTTTTTCCAAAAGAGAGCCTTGAAGATGGTGAAAGTTTAAATCTAGGTGTTACCATCAACAATTCCTCTACCGATCAACGCGAGTCACAAGTTCATCTCCATCGTTCGAGCCGCAATCTTGATTTATAAGGTGACACAAGATTCGAATTCGGCAATCAAATCTGTTAAATCAGGTAACGATCCTAACTATTAAAATCTTCGAGAATTTCCTTGCCCAAATAAATTAATTTAAATTTCGATTATGTCATGTCATACTCATATGTTTCCATATCTACATGTCGCATTCATACTATAAATTCTTGCAATTTAATTCTTGCACCATAAATCCCAAAGGGAAGAGCCAAGCCAATGCTTAGCCTCCCATTGGAGGTTTTTACTTACAGTAGTTAAATATGTGCAACTTAAATACCTATACCTTAAATCCCAAAGGGAAGAGCCAAGTCAATGCTTAGCCTCCCATTGGAGGTTTTTACTTACAGTAGTTAAATATCTGCAACTTAAATACCTGTACCTTAAATCCCAAAGGGAAGAGCCAAGCCAATGCTTAGCCTCCCATTGAAGGTTTTTACTTACAGTAGTTAAATACCTGCAACTTAAATACCTGTACCTTAAATCCCAAAGGGAAGAGCCAAGCCAATGCTTAGCCTCCCATTGGAGGTTTTTACTTACAGTAGTTAAATACCTGCAACTTAAATACATGTACCTTAAATCCCAAAGGGAAGAGCCAAGCCAATGCTTAGCCTCCCATTGGAGTTTTTTTCTTACAGTAGTTTAAATACCTGCAGCTTAAATACATGTACCTTAAATCCCAAAGGGAAGAGCCAAGCCAATGCTAGGCCTCCCATTGGAGGTGTTTATTCACTGTCATGTACTTCTTATAATTTAATTTTTGAATCATCAGACCCAAAAGATGAGTAGGTCGTAATACTGCACAGAAGTCGTTAACACACTCCTCTTTCGGCTTCAGGGAATCTTTAACACTTAAAAAATATAACAAATAAAAATATATACCATCCATGCATCCTATTTAAAAAGTGAAAACACAAAAGAGAATACCCTACTAGAGCCTTAGGAATAAACCAAGCCTGAGTTACCGAATTAGGATATCCATGAAATTAAGGTACCGAAAGGGCATTAGTTTTAATTAACTTGTGTAACCAAGCCCCCGAGCTCATACCCTTGTCTCTTTTTTTTTATTTTCTAGAGTCCACTCCTCACTCGTCTCATGCGCATGTGAGTTAGACGGTTGATATATCTAAAACAAAGAAGGTCTGGTTAGTGAGGTTTTCTTACCTTGAACTTGTAATTAGTTCTGCATATTTTAAATGCTGCATATCATGCATCACATCATAGGAAAACCATCTATCTTATAATCTGATTTGGGGCACCCTTAGTAGTTGCCACACCCATCTACCTTAGGTCTTTAATCCATAATTTCAAATGATGTATTTTCGCAACCTCCCTCGTCCCCTCTAGACTTGATGTATTAAGGATCTTTTGAGATGTATATGTACATTTTTCAATTTGTTTTGAGGTTTTATGTAGATTGGTGTGGCAACAACTTTCATTCCAATCATTGAGCGATTCTAGCCAATTGCATAATTTCCTTCAAAAGAAATCTGGGTTAAAACTCCCTAATTGACTTTTTTGGTCAAATAGGAGTGTTTAACCCTTATTTCACCAATAGAAAATATGGAATCGGGCTAATACATTTGCATCGCATACCCATTCATTTTGCATTATAACCCGTGGTAATTAATTTTGGTACATTCTCGCATATTCAAAAATAGATGGGGAAATCGAATATCAAAGTCATCCCAGTCCCACGCAAGGAGCTCACGGCATGGTGGAACCGCCTCAACCCAGACAACCAGGCCTACATCAAAGAACGCTTAGGGCATTTAGTGGATCTCATCAAGATGGATTACCAACCCACTCTCATTAAGGCATTGGCGAAGTTTTGGGATTCAAAGACTCTAACCTTCGACTTCCGAGGACTGGAGATTACACCCACCCTGGAGGAGTATACGACCATCATTGGAGTGAAATTTGATGACCATATTGTACAGCCATTATTGGGGAAGGATTCTACCATAGCTTTATCCAAATTCCTTCACCTAAAAATCACCGAGATCGAGAAAATTCTCAAATCTAACTCTGGTAAGTTTACCCTCTCATTCCTCTATAACAATTACTCATCACTCCCAACCGAAGCTGGTTTTAAACCGGCTAGAATCTTCATTCTGGCTTTTTTCGCTTTCGTCTTATTCCCTACTTCTAAGACCACATTCGATCCTTCCATAGTTCATGTCGCCAAACAAGCATGTTATCGCTGGAACTACTCCTACATGATTTTAGCAGAGACTTTCCTTTCCTTGAGTCGTTTTCAATTCACCCAAAAGGGTACTTTCCAAGCCTCCAATGGCCTTCTCTACATGTGGTTCACCTCACACATCAAAACTTTCAATTTACGCGTCGGATGTTATGAAATTAGCCAATATATCCACCCATTGGGATCTTTTCTGAAATGTCAATCCTCTGTTGAGAAACTGTCCTTTAAAGATTGGGTGAAATTACTAGGAGACTTAGAGCCAAAACAGCTTCGCTGGCGATTAACTTGGCCCAGGATCTTAGAAGCCCGTATCACGGGAATAGATGGGAACCCTATCCCCTTACTAGGCTGTACTGGTGGAAGTGCCTATTATCCTATTAGGGTAGTGAGACAGTTCGGTATGTTACAGGAAGTCCCGCCAGCAGTTTATCCCGACAATTTCGCCTTCGATTTGCCCCAAGGCAGACTCACTAAGGAGACTAAGACACTGTACCAGGCCAAGATCGACCTCATAATCCACACCCTGAAGAACTCCCCATTACAGGACGTAGAGTGGCCAGATTACCTGGACGAGGAAATGAACGTCCACCGGGCATCTAAGGAGTACATCAAGATGTTCAAGGAATACCGACAGTCCATGGTGGAACCATACGTACCTGACTACATCGTCCTGTACCTACCCGGAGTGGAGCCGTATATACCAGAAGACATGGGACCACCGCCAGCCGAGGAGGACGAAGACCTGCATGTGTGGGATTTGGGTGGATCAGAGATTGTCAAGGATGCCTTAGCCTCCAAGCGCCTCCGGACTGCACAGACGATTTCCCCATTTAATTTTGATGTTATCTTCATCTGTAATAAGCTTGTAACATTTGCATATATGATCATTCATCATGATCTTCTTAAGTAAATAATTATCACGGGTTATTCGCCTTCTTAATAGTATGTCATTCATGTTTAATGAGTAGAAAGACTGTTTACATGAGGCTAAGGGTCATGATTGAGTCTTTCCTCCCATTAATCAAGTATGAACATAGTATTAAGGAGGTTTTAGATTTCTGAACTTTCTCTCTCTACTTGCGAGTTTCTGACTTCCTATGTAAAATCAGGTGATAATTTATAGTCACAAGGACTCGTAGCAAAACGAGAAAACTAAGAATGGAGCACGAAGAACTGACTCCCAGAGTGGCCAATCTTGAAAACCAGATAAATATGATAGCCGCCATGATGGCGGAGATAAAGGCAATGATGACCGCTACGCAGGTGAAGTCCTCCAATGCTCCTGAGGTTAATCCGTTTGTAAATCCCAATACATCTACTGGCTCAGACATCAATCAAACCGCTAGCACAGAGCCCGAGAGGGAAGCACCCCCTAGGGCCCTTCCAGTCGTAGTTGATTTGGAGAAGGAAAAGAAAGAGAAACCCTCGGCCAAGACGAAAGAAGACGCGAGGAGGCTAGCAAAGATCGAAGAATGTCTTAGTAACCAAGGATACGAGTTGGCTCGATTTGACAAAATCACACCGTTTGCTAAGATAGAAGTTCCAGCTGGGTACAAGGAACCTGAGTTTGTGAGAAAATACGACGGGACAGGCTGTCCCCGAGCTCATTTGAAATACTACTTGCGTAAAATGGCACATTATTCTGATTATGTCCCGCTGCTGATGAACACATTCCAAGAGAGTCTGTCCGGCGCTGCACTAGCATGGTTTATCGAGCTCGACATGGAAGAGTATGACAGTTGGGAGGACCTGGCTGAGGAATTCCTTCACCAATACAAGTTCAACACGGCTACAGCTCCTACCAGAGAAGACCTATTAAGAACTTTGAAAGGAAGGAATGAGTCTATACGTACTTTTGCCCAAAGGTGGCGAGCGATAGCTACCCAAGTCAAATCAGCCATCCCGGAGGAAGAGTTGGTGGATTTGTTTTTGAAGACACTACCGCTCGAGTATTTCGAGAAGCTTAATACCTCAGGATGTCAAACTTTCGCACACCTTATCAGGGTAGCTGAGCGTCATGAGTGGGCTCTAAGGGAGAAACGTGTACCAGAGCCGTCATTCAAGCGGCCATATCCAGCCAAGAGAGAAAGGGAGAATGCAGGCGATGTCGCTTTTGTGCCAAACCCACCGAGACCAAAGAAGTTTTCAGAATCCACCCCTACCCAAGGTGGCTCATCAGGACCGGCTCCAAAGAAGTTCGAGGCTAAGAGAAGAACCGCACCGTCTTTTACTCCATTACCTCGTCCGCTATCGAAGCTGTTACCGATGCTGCTGGAAGGGCGCCTAGTCGCCAAGGAACCCCCGAGACCGAATCTGCCAAGATTCCCTGGGTTCAACGAGGCCCAGTCGTGCGCCTATCACATGGGCGAAAAAGGGCACAACGTAGATAACTGTCTCGTGCTCAAATACAAGGTGCAAGCACTGATAGATGGAGGAGTATTGGAGTTTGATAAGACGGGACCAAATGTGCAACAAAATCCCCTACCGGATCATGAGAAAGTGAACGCTATATGGGATGAGAATGACATGGACGAGTTGGAATTAATGGCCGAGGAACCACCTTGCACGACCAATGAAGATGATCTAGTTGCAGTACTAGAGTCAAAGGCCCCCTTTGTAATTAGGCTAGATGAGGTGGACAAATGGGGGGACACTAAGAGTAGTTCCTCTGAACGCACGGTCATCTCCTTATTTGGTTTTAAGCTGGAGGACAGGAAGGCACAATACGATGGAAAAGTTGAAAAGATCGTGATAAAGGTCCCTCCACTGGCAGATTACAACCCCAGAGCTGTCCCTTGGGACTACGGAACAAGCGAGATAGACGCAGTCATGAGGTCTGGTAGGTGCTACGCACCGAGAGAAGGGGAACCTGAAAGGAGAGAAGTGACGAGAGAAGACGCAGAGAAGGCACTGTCCATTGTCAGGACAAGTGAGTTCGAAGTCATAGAACAACTGAGGAAAATGCCAGCCCAAATATCACTACTGGATCTTTTTACCAACTCGGAGAAGCATAAGAATGCACTGATGAAGGTACTAAATGAAGTGCACGTACCAGAAACTATCAACGAGGTGCAGTTGGAGGACTTCGTGGGGACCATACTACTGAGAGACCAGATATCCTTCTCAGATGAGGATGTTCCTATTGATGGCTGGGCCCATAACAAGGCTTTGTACATATCGGCAAGGAGCCATGGCAAACAGATCTCCCATGTACTGATTGATAACGGGTCTGCATTCAACATATGCCCGTTAGCCACACTCAGAAATTTGGGTATAAACGAGGAGCTCATCCGCACTTCTAAGGCCACCATCAGAGCCTTCGACGGAATGAGGAAAGACGTGGTTGGCGAAATCGAGCTGGACATTTTCATTGGACCCGTGGAGTTCTCTATCGGGTTCCAGGTTATGGATCTCCCGAGTGCCTTCGGGCTGCTTTTGGGTAGGCCCTGGATTCATACGGCAGGCGCAGTGCCTTCTAGCCTACACCAGAAGGTTCGATTCGTGGTTGACGGGAAAGTGGTAACCGTGCATGGAGAGATGGATTTTGCTACATACCAGAAGAGCGCGATCCCCTATATAGAGCCGGAACGCAAGGAGGAAGCAAGCTACCACTCTCTCGAATTAGTGGCAGTTACGCACGCACCTCCTGGGACTAGGAAGAGAGTTCCTGCACCTTCCCAATACACTCTAGCCCCAGGGAAGATGTTATTGGCATACGGGTTTGTCCCTGGATGCGGGCTAGGGAAGAATGGTCAAGGGATCCGGTCACCATTGCAGTTAGACACGAACGAGCACCGATCAGGCCTAGGATATACTGGTGGATTCAGTAGTAGCTTCATTTCGACAGGCTATCGTGGACGTCGAGGCAGAGGCCAGTATCGAGGCCGTGGAAGCCAAGGAGGCAGAGTTGGCTCGTTCATTGGCTCCGGACCTTGGAAGGGAAGAGCTAGCGTGATCGGCAGTCCACTGGCCCAGTATTTCTCCAAGCGTCCTAAGATGCTGGCAGATGAAACTGTTCAAAATGCAGCTGAGCCTGATTTGTCTAACCCATTTCTAGAAGACATCGTCAACGTCATCATCGAACGGCTTGATAAGGACTCCAGCCAGCCTGTGTAAAGAAGCCTTCTCTTTCCTTTTCCCTTGATGCATTTCAATTCCTGCATTTAGATTTATGCATAATGTTTTCATTCCTTAGCAATGCATTTTCCTTTTCTGAAAACCACCCTTGGATCTCCAACCGTCGGTCTAAGTAGTGTAAGCTGTAATGCGGTCCATTTCCCATCTAATAAAAGTCCCATGAGTTTTGTGGAATGATAAATTGGCCCGATGATGATACTTGACTTCAAATCTTTGAAGTTTGAGGGCTGATTTGCCACATGATCCATGTTTTCCTGAAAAATCTTTTAGGAGAGCGAGGACGTCTAATGAGACGACGACCAGTTCCCCCTCTTTTTTCTTCATTTTTCAAAGTGTTTTCAGAAATTCATGCATCTTTATTAGTACCAGCAAAATACTGACCATGCTTGTGACATTTCAGGCATACCATCCCTCATATGCATAACAGGTTATTATGTAGCTCAGACCGTATCGATGACTTCTCCTATGGAATTGAGGAGGAATGTGATGACGATACCAGTCATGTCAGAAGGGATTGGAGCAGATATGAGGAACATAAACCCTTAACGACAGAGGAAACCATTACAGTCAACCTGGGTGATTCTGAGAACTTGAAAGAAGTAAAAATCGGAGGAAGACTGTCTTCGTCAGAAGTGTCTCGGTTTATTGATCTCCTCAGGGAATATCAAGATGTGTTCGCCTGGTCCTATGCAGATATGCCGGGTTTGGACCCAAACATCGTTGAACACTCGCTCCCAACAGATCCGAATGTTCCCTCTAAGAAGCAAAAACTTCGACGCACAAAACCGGAGTTATCCAAAAAGATCGAAGAAGAAGTGATGAAACTGCTTAAGGTGGGATTTATTGAGGTGATCGCTTATCCCGAATGGGTTGCTAATATTGTCCCGGTGATGAAGAAGGACGGGAGAGTCAGAGTCTGCGTAGATTATCGCGACCTGAATAAGGCAAGCCCGAAAGATGACTTTCCTCTCCCACACATCGATGTCTTGATCGATAGCACCGCCGGTTTTGATATGTTCTCGTTCATGGATGGATTCTCTGGGTACAACCAGATTCTTTTGAAGGAAGAAGACAAGGCTAAGACCTCGTTCATAACGCCATGGGGCACCTTCTGTTATAAAGTTATGCCTTTCGGCTTGAAAAATGCAGGAGCAACCTACCAAAGGGCCATGGTAGCTTTGTTCCATGATATGATGCATAAAGAGATAGAGGTATACGTCGACGACATGATCGCGAAGTCTAAACCCGGATATGATCACATCCAAATACTAAGAAAGCTGTTCGAACGACTTCGGAAATATAGATTGAAGCTAAACCCCGCCAAATGCATATTTGGGGCGCGATCAGGAAAGCTTCTTGGGTTCATGGTGAGCAACCGAGGAGTTGAAATAGACCCTTCTAAAGTCAAAGCGATATTAGACCTCGGGGTCCCTACGACAGTTAAGGAAGTGAGGAGTTTGCTGGGGCGGCTGAACTACATCGCCAGGTTTATTTGTCAACTATCTGAAGTTGCAAAACCATTCTTTAAGCTGCTAAAGAAAGGTGCCAAGGTGAAATGGGATTCTGAGTGTCACCAAGCTCTGGAAAAGATCAAAAGTTACCTCGTCTCGCCACCAGTTTTGGTGCCTCCCATGTCAGGTTTTCCATTAACCCTGTATCTTACTGTCCATCAAGAATCCTTAGGGGCTCTGTTGGCCCAAACAAACCCTGAAGATGGCAAGGAACGGGCAATTTATTATCTGAGCAAGAAATTCACTGCATCGGAGATGAATTACCCTACCATCGAGAAGACTTGCGTTGCGTTGGTATGGGTGCTACACAGGTTGAGGCAATATACCCTTCATCACCACATACAGCTGGTCACAGAGAACGACCCGATAAAATATCTCCTAGAAAAGCCAGCCTTAATTGGGAAACTGGCTAAATGGCAGGTCCTCCTATCAGAATTCGACGTTAGGAGTTCAACTCAGAAATCCGTTAAGGGACGAGCCATAGCAGATATGTTAGCTGAAAATGCCCAGGGGCTTAGTATCCTAAGTGACGAGAAGTCAGAGGATCACATTTCAAACTTGTCCGAGGATAAATGGACAATGTATTTTGAAGGTGCTGTAAACCTCGCAGGGTCTGGAACTGGGGCAATTTTAATATCCCCTGAGGGACAACATTATCCAGTCGCTGCAAAGCTGACATTTCCATGCACCAATAATATTTCTGAGTACGAAGCCTGCATCATAGGGCTGCAGCTAGCTCTCACCATGAAAGTAAAGAGGCTGCAAGTATATGGGGACTCCATGTTAATCATCCTGCAGACCCAAGGCGAATGGAGAACTAAAGATTCTAAGCTCATCCCTTATCACAGGTTCTTAGAGGAAATGATTGAGGAGTTCGAGGAGATCGATTTTGGATACCTACCGAGAACCCAAAATCATTTTGCGGACGCCTTGGCTACCCTATCGTCCATGCTGCAAGTAACGGAAGGCTTAGACATCGAGCCATTGAGGGTCGACATTATTAAACAACCGGCTTACTGCATGGTGATCGAAGAAGGGTTTGATGGCCAACCCTGGTATCAGGACATTAAAAATTACTTGATGAATGGAGAATATCCTCCAAGGAGCCAAATGGGGGATAGAAAGTACATAGCCAAGATGGCTACGAAGTTCTTTCTTAGTGGTCAGACGCTGTACAAGAAGTCGTTCGATTTGGTCCTATTAAGGTGCGTAGACGCTAAGGAAGCAAACTTACTCATGCAGGAGATTCATGAAGGAGAGTGCGGACCGCACATGAACGGCCATCTCCTCGCCAGGAAGATCATGAGACTCGGTTACTATTGGATGACCATGGAGTCAGATTGCAACTGACACGTGAGATCTTGTCATCAGTGTCAGGTGTATGGGGATAGGATCAACGCTCCCCCAAATGAACTACATCAAATGTCTGAGGCTTGGCCGTTTTCAATGTGGGGAATCGATATGATCGGGCCGATTAACCCCAAAGCTTCAAACGGACACCGTTTTATCTTGGTGGCAATCGATTACTTCACCAAATGGATCGAAGCCAATTCGTATGCGAACGTTACAGCCAAAAACGTCGCAAAGTTCATCAAGCGGGACATCATTGCGAGGTATGGGACGCCCCAAGCCGTTATTACAGACAATGGATCCAACCTGAACAACAAGGTGGTGGATGATCTTTTAGATCGATTCAAGATCAGACACCTTAATTCTTCTCCCTACTGCCCACAAATGAATGGAGCTGTGGAAGCGGCGAATAAGAATATTAAGAAAATCTTGGCTAAGACCGCAGAGAACTTTCGGGATTGGCACGAGAGATTGCCATACGCGTTAATGGCATACCGAACTTCAATTCGGACTTCAACCGGGGCAACGCCTTACTCTTTAGTATATGGCATGGAGGCCGTCCTTCCTGTGGAAGTTGAGATCCCTTCCTTACGAATATTAGCCCAAGCGAAACTTTCAGAGGCCGAATGGATCCGGCAGAGGCATGAGCAATTGAATTTGGTTGATGAGAAACGAGTGAAGGCTATCTGTCATGGACAGGCGTATCAAAAGCGGGTAGCAAAGTCATTTAACCGCAAAGTGAAATTCAGAAACTTTACCGTCGGGGATTTAGTTGTGAAGAAGACGCTCCCTAATGCTCCTCATCCCGGGGGCAAGTTCGCACCAAATTGTGAGGGTCCGTATGTAGTATAGAAAGTTCTACCCGGCGGTGCTTTAATTCTCATAAATATGGATGAATAGGAATTGGCAAGTCCTGTAAATGCAGATGCTGTCAAGAAATATTACCCTTGAATAAGATAAAGATCGGATCAGTCTTCATATCTCATAGGTGTCTGAGCCACATTGAAGGCCACTACATATATTCCATGCATACATGTATACACTTGCATCACTTTCTCTATATTGCAGGTTTAAGAGGAACACCCAGATGGAGAAAACAACCTAAATAACATTATCCAGGCTAGAAGATTACGAGGAAAGGGAGTCTACGAGCTGAGTTACCTGTTAGCATACTCATTTTCCAGCCAAAGGAAATTGTCAGATGGCCTCGTAAAAGGGAGTTTATCCGATGCAACATGATAAGATTATGTCAGCAAAAATTGGCTCTTACATTAAAAGAGAACCTTCATAGCATAAGGGAATGACAGTGATCCGAAACGCCCCTAGTTCGATCTCCAAGGTTAGGAAATGTTGTGAATATTGTAAATAAATAAGACAAATTTTTATAAATTATTTTTTGCAGAATAGTCGACGAACAAGATCAAATTGTCCAACAAAGATTGACGGAAAATCAACCCAGCGAAGCTGGTAAAGGGAGACAACCCCAAATGGAAAAATGGTGATCATCTGATGAGATTCGTCCTAATGAAAATGGGGCAAATTGATGGAAAACCTGAATTGAAAAGGAGAGTATATCTTCCTTAACGCATTTGGTTTTAAAGATAACCCTTCTGATTTCCTTCTTGCAGGGACATTCGATCGACGACTATGACAGTTGTCAACATTAAACAAGCCCAAATCTTTTAAAATTCACTCGACCCTTTCACCCTTGCATTTTATTGTGCATGGGCAAAGTCCGAGATAAGCCATTCATTGACGTAAGGAGTAAACTCCCCAATTTACTTGACCCGTCCACATGTCTGGGGTGACACATTCCCAATGTTCGGGTTGAATGAACAAGCCTGGTTATCTAGAAACCACTAGGCGTTCCTTCCAAATCCTCAGGTAAATATATCTTCGCCCTGAACCTTTCAAGAGAATGAATTCTGACGATTCTCAGGGTGCTCGAATCTAGAGCGGCATATACATGCACCCTTCATGGTAGGTTAAATTGGGTTTGAGCTTCTGCCGGATTCCTGGTCTCCCCAGATTCCAGAATGGCACCCTTTGAGGTAAATCAAGTCCTTCTTACAGGCAAACCAAGTCCTTCTTACAGGCACAAAGTCCTTCTTACAGGCAAATCAAGTCCTTCTTACAGGCAAACCAAGTCCTTCTTACAGGCAAACCAAGTCCTTCTTACAGGCACAAAGTCCTTCCTACAGGCAAATCAAGTCCTTCTTACAGGCAAACCAAGTCCTTCTTACAGGCACAAAGTCCTTCCTACATGCAAATCAAGTCCTTCTTACAGGCAAACCAAGTCCTTCTTACAGGCACAAAGTCCTTCTTACAGGCAAATCAAGTCCTTCTTACAGGCAAACCAAGTCCTTCTTACAGGCACAAAGTCCTTCTTACAGGCAAATCAAGTCCTTCTTACAGGCAAAATAAGTCCTTCTTACAGGCATAAAGTCCTTCTTACAGGCAAATCAAGTCCTTCTTACAGGCAAAATAAGTCCTTCTTACAGGCAAAATAAGTCCTTCTTACAGGCAAACCAAGTCCTTCTTACAGGCACAAAGTCCTTCTTACAGGCAAATCAAGTCCTTCTTACAGGCAAATAAGTCCTTCTTACAGGCATAAAGTCCTTCTTACAGGCATAAAGTCCTTCTTACAGGTAAATCAAGTCCTTCTTACAGGCAAACCAAGTTCTTCTTACAGCCATAAAGTCTTGCTTACAGGCATTAAGTCCTTTTTATAGGCACGAAGTCCTTTTTACAGGCATCAAGTCCTTTCTACAGGCATCAAGTCTTTCATGGGGTGACATACCATACGGGTCAAATCTCAATGAAATTTAATTAGTAGAATCCTTTTATTAGGAATCTACCATGGTACGACCCACCATACGGGTCAAATGGTACGACCCACCATACTGGTCAAATTTTAATTCAATTTCTAAATCAGTGGAATCCTTTTATTAGGAATCTACCATGTCACGACCCACCATACGAGTCAAAATTTAATAAGTAGAATCCTTTCATTAGGAATCTACCATGGGTTGACCTACCATACAGGTCAAATTTCAATCAAATTGTAATCAGTAGAATCCTTTCATTAGGAATCTACCATGGGGTGACCTACCATACGGGTCAAAATTTATTCAATCCTTTCATTAGGAATCTATCATGGGTTGACCTACCATACGGGTTCAAATTCAACCACCCTAAGGTTTTCTTATAACGAATCCTTATGTTCTCATTTCATTTTCAGTGGAACATTCATGTCACGACTCTTTTTATTTCATTGTATTGAGTCGATTAGGATTCAGGTGTCATCTCGTCTTTGAAATGAACCTCTGTCGAGCTTCCTTTCAAAGAGGGGCAGTTGTTGACACCTGATTTTTAATCATCTTTTCTCTTTTAAAAATTTTCAGTATTTTTCGGCATTTTTATTTTTTGAAAAATCCATAAAAATTCATAAAATTGAAAAATTAACTTCGGGGACCTTGGCCAAGCCTAGAGAACTAATTTTGACCAAAAAATGATTTTTCATATTTTCAGTATTTTTTAGTATTTTTATTTTCGAAAATTCATGAAAAATAAAGAAAAATTGAGAAAATTGCAAAATCAACTTTGGAAGCCTTAGCCAAGCCTAAGCAACCATTTTTGAACAAAAAATAAATTTTCATATTATATATATTTAATTTAATTTTTTTTAAAAAAAATACAAAAATACTTGAATATTTTGGGAAAATAACATTTGAGGCAAAAAAAATACACAAAGATAGTTAATATTTTTATTTTAAATCTATTTTCATATTGGCCTCCGTAAATTCAGAAAAATCCAATTCGAGTCACGTGTCCCTTCACGAGTATAATCTCGAATCGGGCCTAAAAAAATTTAATTTAAGTCAACTTATTTTTAATTTTCACTTTTTATGAGTTGTGACATTGTCTTCTAATATTTTAAATTTTCATCTTAGCTCAATTATACCAAGAATGACTCAATTTTGCAAAAGGGCTTTAATTAAATTCTGCATTATTTTCAGCGGCAAGAAATGAGCTTAAATTTGACATGTGGTAAATTTTGGTGTGTCAAAAATTGTGAAGAGATTTGGACTTAAAGAAATATATTTTTTCATGGACTAAATTGCAAATACTTAAAATCTCAAGGACTAGGATGCAAATACCTAACACTTGAGGGACTATTTTGTAAATAACAAAAAGAAGAGTTGGTGGAGAAATTAGAATAGAGAAAGGAAGATGGAGAAGAGGAGATGGAGAAGGGAAGATAGAGAAGGGAAGTTGAAGAAGAGGAGATGGAGAAGAGAAGATGAAGAAAATAAGATAAGAGTAGAGAAGGGAAGATGAGATGAAGAAGAGTTAGTGGAAAATTTAGAATGGAAGATGGATGAGTAGATTATAAAAGGAGGAAGAAGTGAGCTTGGGAGGAAAATTTTTTTGAGAGAGAAAATCTTGGATGCTTGAGAGAATTTTGAGAGATTGAAAGAAATTAGAGAGAAAGAAAAAAAATAAAAAAAGAGAGAAAATCTTTTTTTCCAAAAGAGAGCCTTGAAGATGGTGAAAGTTTAAATCTAGGTGTTACCATCAACAATTCCTCTACCGATCAATGCGAGTCACAAGTTCATCTCCATCGTTCGAGCCGCAATCTTGATCTATAAGGTGACACGAGATTCGAATTCGGCAATCAAATCTGTTAAATCAGGTAACGATCCTAACTATTAAAATCTTCGAGAATTTCCTTGCCCAAATAAATTAATTTAAATTTCGATTATGTCATGTCATACTCATATGTTTCCATATCTACATGTCGCATTCATACTATAAATTCTTGCAATTTAATTCTTGCACCATAAATCCCAAAGGGAAGAGCCAAGCCAATGCTTAGCCTCCCATTGGAGGTTTTTACTTACAGTAGTTAAATATCTGCAACTTAAATACCTGTACCTTAAATCCCAAAGGGAAGAGCCAAGCCAATGCTTAGCCTCCCATTGGAGGTTTTTACTTACAGTAGTTAATGTTGACACCTGATTTTTAATCATCCTTTCTGTTTTAAAATTAATAAAAACTTTTTTTTATAAAAACTCATAAAATTGAAAAATCAACTTTGGGGACCTTGGCTAAGCCTAAAGAACCAATTTTGATCAAAAAATGATTTTCCATATTTTTCGTATTTTTCGGTATTTTTTATTTATTTATTTTCGAAAATTAATAGAAAATTCATAAAAATTCGTAAAATTGAAAAATCAACTTTGGAAGCCTTGGCCAAGCCTAGGCAACCATTTTTGAACAAAAAATAAAATTTCATATTATATATATTTTTAATTTTTTTTAAAAAAATACAAAAATACTTGAAAATTTTTGAAAAATAACATTTGAGGCCAAAACAATACACAAAGATAGTTAATATTTTTATTTTAAATCTATTTTCATATTGGCCATCGCAAATTCATAAAAATCCAATTCGAGTCACGTGTTCCTTCACGAGTATAATCTTGAATCGGGCCTAAAAAAATTTAATTTGAGTCAACTTATTTTTAATTTTCACTTTTTATGAGTTGTGACATTGTCTTCTAATATTTTAAATTTTCATCTTGGCCCAATTATACCCAGAATGACTTAATTTTGCAAAAGGGCTTTAATTAAATTCTGCATTATTTTCAGCGGCAAGAAATGAGCTTAAATTTGACATGTGGTAAATTTTGGAGTGTCAAAAATTGTGAGGAGATTTGGACTTAAAGAAATATATTTTTTGAGGGACTAAATTGTAAATACTTAAAATTCAAGGACTAGAGTGCAAATACTTAACTCTTGAAGGATTATTTTACAAATAACAAAAAGAAGAGTTAGTGGATAAATTAGAATAAAGAAGGGAAGATGGAGAAGAGGAGATAAAGAAGAGAAGTTGGAGAAGAATGGATGGAGAAAATAAGATAAGAATAGAGAACGGAAGATGGAGATGAAGAAGAGTTAGTAGAGAAATTAGAATGGAAGATAAGAATAGAGAAGGGAAGATGGAGATGAAGAAGAGTTAGTGGAGAAATTAGAATGGGAGATAAATATGGAGAAGGGAAGATGAAGAAGAGTTAGTGGAGAGATTAGAATGTGAGATAGAGATGGAGAATGGAAGATGAAAATGAAGAAGAGTTAGTGGAGAAATTAGAATGGGAGATAGAGTTAGTGGAAAAATTAGAATGGGAGATAGATTAGTAGATTATAAAAGGAGGAAGAAGTGAGCTTGAGGGGGGAATTTTTTAGAGAGAAAATTGGAAGTGTTTGGGAGAATTTTTTGGAGAGAAAATTTTGGATGTTTGAGAGAGTTTTGGGAGATTGAAGAAAAATTTGAGAGAAAGAAAATACCAAAAGAGAGAGAATTTTGAAGATGATGGAAGTTTAAAGCTAGGGGTTATCATCACAAATTCCTTCATCGATCAATATAAATCAAGAGTTCTTCCTCGTCAACGAGCAAGCAAATTCGAGCTAAGTGTTTTTATTTATTCATTTGTTTATGGTTTTACTTGCAAATTAGCACAAATTGTATACACTTTCTCCATCTCCTTTTTTTTCCATATTTTATGTCAGGAGAAGGATATCTCTACGTCAACAGCAAAAATCTCGTAGAGATGCAAAAATCGGCCCAGACAAGCTCCTAAGCTGTCCACCGATTTCTCAACTGATCTGTGACTAAAAGTCCCTCTTAATTCAAAAGAAACTCTCTATATTGGGAACATAGAGAGCGAAAATCAATTATAGAAATCCCTCCCAAAAAAATGGGAGATAAGTACTATTTCCACTCTTCTGGTTTTAGGTGCAGATTAGCACATATTTTGTATACTGACATTTCACTCTATTTTATGTCAGGAAGCCGCAGCTTTATATCAATGGTCAACCCTATGGAAGCACAAAATCGGCTTGGAGGAGTCCTCAAGCGCGCACAAATTTCAAATTGTTGAATCAATTCGTTGTATTTTATTTTAAAGAATTCATACCCCAGAATGGAGAGGACAAAGTCCATCCGCAATTTAAATACCTGCACCATAAATCCCAAAGGGAAGAGCCAAGCCAATGCTTAGCCTCCCATTGGAGGTTTTTACTTACAGTAGTTAAATACCTACAACTTAAATACCTGTACCTTAAATCCCAAAGGGAAGAGCCAAGCCAATGCTTAGCCTCCCATTGGAGGTTTTTACTTACAGTAGTTAAATACCTGCAACTTAAATACCTATACCTTAAATCCCAAAGGGAAGAGCCAAGCCAATGCTTAGCCTCCCATTGGAGGTTTTTACTTACAGTAGTTAAATACCTGCAACTTAAATACATGTACCTTAAATCCCAAAGGGAAGAGCCAAGCCAATGCTTAGCCTCCCATTGGAGGTTTTTACTTACAGTAGTTAAATACCTGCAACTTAAATACCTGTACCTTAAATCCCAAAGGGAAGAGCCAAGCCAATGCTTAGCCTCCCATTGGAGGTTTTTACTTACAGTAGTTTAAATACTTGCAACTTAAATACCTGTACCTTAAATCCCAAAGGGAAGAGCCAAGCCAATGCTAGGCCTCCCATTGGAGGTGTTTATTCACTGTCATGTACTTCCTATAATTTAATTTTTGAATCATCAGACCCAAAAGATAAGTAGGTCGTAATACTGCACAGAAGTCGTTAACACACTCTCTCTTTCGGCTTCAGGGAATCTTTAACACTTAAAAAAATATAACAAATAAAAATATATACCATCCATGCATCCTATTTAAAAAGTGAAAACACAAAAGAGAATACCCTACTAAAGCCTTAGGAATAAACCAAGTCTGAGTTGCCGAATTAGGATATCCATGAAATTAAGGTACCGAAAGGGCATTAGTTTTAATTAACTGGTATAACCAAGTCCCCGAGTTCATAATCTCTGGTTCGCAGGAATAAATTAGTTCTCCCGCTAGTTTATTTAGGTTTCTAATCGACCTACCAAGAACGATTAGTGGCGACTCCAAATTTTAAAATCATTTAAACAAAAACCAAAGTTGCGATTCGGTAGGGCTTGGGAGGGTCCGCGTTAGGTTAGTCAAATCTAATTAACCTAATAATCCGTTAACCCCCTTTAAAATTTAAAATTTTTTTAGAGGGTCGCGACAGTTAAATACCTGCAACTTAAATACCTGTACCTTAAATCCCAAAGGGAAGAGCCAAGCCAATGCTTAGCCTCCCATTGGAGGTTTTTACTTACAGTAGTTAAATACCTGCAACTTAAATACCTGTACCTTAAATCCCAAAGGGAAGAGCCAAGCCAATGCTTAGCCTCCCATTGGAGGTTTTTACTTACAGTAGTTAAATACCTGCAACTTAAATACATGTACCTTAAATCCCAAAGGGAAGAGCCAAGCCAATGCTTAGCCTCCCATTGGAGTTTTTTTCTTACAGTAGTTTAAATACCTGCAGCTTAAATACATGTACCTTAAATCCCAAAGGGAAGAGCCAAGCCAATGCTAGGCCTCCCATTGGAGGTGTTTATTCACTGTCATGTACTTCTTATAATTTAATTTTTGAATCATCAGACCCAAAAGATGAGTAGGTCGTAATACTGCACAGAAGTCGTTAACACACTCCCTCTTTCGGCTTCAGGGAATCTTTAACACTTAAAAAATATAACAAATAAAAATATATACCATCCATGCATCCTATTTAAAAAGTGAAAACACAAAAGAGAATACCCTACTAGAGCCTTAGGAATAAACCAAGCCTGAGTTACCGAATTAGGATATCCATGAAATTAAGGTACCGAAAGGGCATTAGTTTTAATTAACTTGTGTAACCAAGTCCCCGAGCTCATAATCTCTGGTTCGCGGGAATAAATTAGTTCTCCCGCTAATTTATTTAGGTTCCTAATCAACCTACCAAGAATTATTAGTGGCGACTCCAAATTTCAAAATCATTTAAAATAAAAATCCAAAGTCACGATTCGGTAGGGCTTGGGAGGGTCCGCGTTAGGTTAGTCAAATCTAATTAACCTAATAATCCGTTAACCCTTTAAAATAAATTTTTTTAGAGGGTCGCGACACGCCTCACGCCCCTGCAACATTTAGTCAAGAAAATGACAAACTTTTGGTTATTGTCGACAAGTGACAAGTCATTTGAAGAGAGCAAAATTTAGTCAAAACAGAAGTCATTCATGAATAAAATGGTGAACGGCTTGAATGGACTTCATGACTCGCCAATAAAGTGGTGGATAGCAGACCTTGCATATGTTATTAAGGGCCTTATAAATTGATGAGGGCCAGCGAGGCCAGCTATTGCCGATATTGCTAAGTGTTGGAGTTCGAAAATGAAGATAATTGATCTGCTCAAAAACATGATTGCCAGATGATTACAGATACGATTCTAGAGATTTGTAACTTCTAGTGGATAATCATGTTTGGAATCTCGAGGAGTGTAACTACCTATCCATATCTATAGGTAATGTTAGGAATTTATTTATGCTGCAAAATCCTTAATTGTTTGAAAATAAATGTCGAAAACAATCAGGTTGTACTCATTGAAAACTCTTGCTCAATCAATAACCCAACACAATTGCAATTTTATATTCAAATTTAATTTTTCCTGCAAATTTACCTTTTCGGTATCTTTAAATTTAACTTTTGGTTTGTTGGTTTCAGCTTTAATAGGGAACGAGGATGCTTTCTTAAATGCATCCGGAGATTCTCTCTCTCAGTAATCATCACCGTCACCAAATCGTCGTGGAGCGAGTGAGCGAGCGAGCAATTTACAGTCATGGCGTTTTCTTCTTCATCGTCGGATGAAGAAGAAGGGGGCAATATGGTCAATGAATTGTGACAATGCTTGGAAAAGCGTACAAACCCTAGTCTCCAATTTTCACACGCGCAAAAAACCAACTGAAAATATAGAAAGGGAAAGAGAAGAGGACCGTCGGATGAGAAAAAGAAGGGGGCAATATGGTCAATGAATTGTGACAATGCTTGGAAAAGCGTACAGACCCTAGTCTCCAATTTTCACACGCGCAAAAAACCAACTGAAAATATAGATCGCCCAAACTCTAAGCAACACAATAAAATGACTTATCCTAGGAGGGAATTTACGATCGTGCCCTTCTCGACCAACTACTCTGTTTCCTCATCCTTTTTATGTTGGTGGCTTGACCATTTTCTTCTTTCTTCCGTTCTTCACCCTTGTCCACTCTCGGTTCTTAGTCCTCCTCTTCTTCTTCCTCCCCATGGGAGTACGACCTTCCCCATTCGTATCGGCCTTTCCAATCTGGAGTTGACAATCATCGCAAAACCAAAGAACGTCGCCATGGAAAATTACTGTTTCTAGGCAATAGCTGAAAAAAAAAAACGAAAAAAAAGGGGTCGACAGTCAAGATTTCTTACAGTGAGCATTCACTTGCATCATGCACACGAGCGCAAGGGTGCGAGGTGATCTTACCGATGAACGCCATATTTCTTGCAACCATAACAATAGATCAAAGTTTCTTCAAAGCCACAGTCCCCACAGTGTAGGCAAACAATGGTCTGCAAGAACTTAAAATCAGCGTAGACTTTTAACTTTATTTGGATTTTTGGGCATTTAAAATGTGCAGTCTTTAAAATCAATCAAGCTAATTCTAATAGAATGGAAGACAAAATCACGATTTTTGTAAAAAACAGAGATCAAGGAATTAAAAAAAAAAAAGGAATGATTGGAGGGAGAAAGAAGAAAGAAGAGAGACGACCGGAGTTTGCGTACCATATCTTTTGCCGGAGTTGCTCCCATGAATGCAGATTCTCTGTCCTCGCCTTGGCGGCAAAGGCAGTCGTCACGTTCGGCGCCGTCTTGTTGGACAAAAAAAATCATCCTCTCCTTTCTTTCTTCCACGAAACTCTTAAAAACAATAGCAAATGGACTGGGACTAACTCTGTGTTAGTATGGCGCGCATGGTTTGAGCTCAACACTACTAACTTCCAATCCGATTCAGTAAAGCACGACTTTTTAGGACCTTCGATCTCGCTAGCGGATAACAAATAACAAGAGTCAAATTGGATGAGAAAATGTTGGGTGAATTTAAAAAGAAAATATTGGGTAGATTAGATTTGCTCGAGAAAATATTGGATATATTACATTTGCCAACTAGGTCAACACGTGGCTGGTCGGCGCCGATCAGATTTTTGAAAAATAGAGCTCCAATATTTTCTCTTCTCCGTTACCCTCCTTCTCCCCTCCGTTGCTTCTTCCTATGAATAAGGAATTGCTTGCACTCCATTAAAGCGCCAAACAAAGATGTGCAAATCACGATGACCGAATTTACAGGAAAAAATCACGAGCAAAACGCCTCGAGCTTTATTGAATGAAACAAATGGAGAAATCAAAACCTGCTTCATGTTGCAAATCCTTCATGAACTCACACCCAACCTCAAAAAACACAAACACCTCAACCTCTACAAACCCTAAGCCCGAACCTTCGTCTCACTCACTCTCGTTACCAAAAACATGAAGCACGAAGACGCCGTCGCCAGACTCGGCGACCTTGATTTCTTCTTACTCCCTCCTAGAAAACCCAGACCCTATTATGCCTTCAAGAAACGAAAGTTCTTACCCTCAGAAGGGGGAGACTGTATATAGAGAGAGGGAGAGAGAGGTCAACCTTCTTTTTCTTTCCATGGGCATCGGTCGTCCAAGAATTCCACTCGGCGTGCTGGTAAACTGGCCGTTAATGTTTGGCACATGTCGCCAATCCGAGTCCATCCTCGCCGGGTCTCGCAAGGTTTCGCGTTTCCTCCTCGTTCAAACTTCTCGTTTTTTGGCCGCAGTCCTTCGATGACGGTGCCCGTTGCTTCCTTCTTCACCCATTTCCTTTTACTACCTCTCCAAAACTACCGAGTCGTCGCCAGGATTTCACCGCCAATGTCGCTGCCTTCGCCTGAGACGATGTGGTCGCGCCCGTTCTGCAGTCAGTTGGGGATACGTCAGTGAGATGCCTGCTCGATTATAGGAGAGAGAAATATCCGGAGAGAGAGAAACCGATTTCGTTATCATCAATCCTGCTCCTCCAATTTCGGATCTGCTTCTGTGACTTTCCACGCCATCGATGATAAATCCGAGGACAATCAGATTTTCTGTTGCGAGCTTGTTTGACTGTTTCTTTTTTGCATGCTTCATCGCCATTTTATAAACAGGAAAAATCAAGACAAATGCGCGAAAGGGCAATTCGTGAAACTGAAAATGAGAACCTGTCCCAAGATCGAGATGACACACTCTGGGTTTCGTGGTGAAAAGGAAGGAAAGAGCAAGATTTATGGCCACGACCTTTTTCTAGTGGCCTTGCGTGAGTGGTCACCGTGGGATGGGCAACATATTATGTAATTGGAATCATTTACTTATCCTAATTTTCGCCAAATATTTCCTTGATATTCCTTATTCAATTTAATCTTTTAATATTCTAATACTCTCACCATGTCGATTATTTCATGCATCACAATCAATAAAAAAACTTTACAGAAATAATATTGACTTCTTGCCGTGATTAGAAGATAATTTAGAAAGAACTAATCGATGGCAACTGACATCTTGCAACAAAATAGCAAATCAAATGACGTAGGAACGGAAGTGGAAGAAAGAAAATAGGATGTGGACCCATCAAACAGCTTTTGATATTGAGGACAAAATCTCAACCGCCAATTGCGTAAACCGCTATCTATGGACAGACATCTTTAGAAAATCGTAAACCCAATGATGTTCAAATGATATGTACATCGATTGGAGCCAACGAAGCTAGAGGGTAAGCATAAAACTATTCCTCGACAGATTGAACCCAAGCACACACTAAAGGAGGATTTCGTACTCTCACATTGATGATGACGAGACAATTATTCACAAGGAAGATTTAGGGGTTAAAGATGGTTATGATGGAAGGACCCATCGTCTTCCCCACCATTAACATGCATGAGTCATTCATGGCTCGAGAGGCTAAAGCGTTTCAAGACATCCCAATAGTTCGTCACGCATACGTCTTCTTAACCATCTCACTACAAGTTTGGGAGCATGAACAAGATCAAATCTATTGTATAAGTGGCGATCAGCTGGGATGCCTTGAACACCATGAGAATAGTGATTAGAGCTATTTGTGTTTCGAGATTTTTATAGTGAGAGGAGTTGGTCATACAGCTCAAGTGAAAACTTTGACAATTTGTCAATATGCACAATTCATTTACTTCCTGATACGAGCAAATGCAACATTTAAGAAAGGTAAAAAATAATCAAGATACCTTTTCGTTATACGTAGTGTGATTTGTTGAGTAATGGCTTCATGTATGAAAATTAGCAACAAATGTAGGATATATCGATCAATGCACTTAAGTTTTCACGAAATTATTACAATTTGATGCGGGTAGGAATTATGGTCCTTTTGTTAACATAGAGTAAGGTCAAGATAGGATATTTCAGGATTCTTGCTATATATCTATGCTATTTTTCACGAAAATGTGTAGGGTATTTTGTAATTTTTAACTCCTTTTTTATTTTTGATAAGCAGAAATAATTTATGAGGTCTATAAAATGTTGCTGACTATATCCACCATAAAAAGAATTATTTAATTTTCTAATCCCGTCAAGTATATATTTTTTCGTGGTCAGACATCAAATATAATTAATAATCTTCTGAAGCCAAATAAATCGGTCTTCCAATGGCCTAAACATTTTAATGCAGTTTCTGTCCCCACACAATCATTATCTAATAAAAAAAAACTAATCCCTTGTACAAATAGAAGAGAGATTTCTGTTTTTATTAGACTCTTTCCTTAGCTACTATATTGAGAGTCTTCTTACTATATTTTTAAATAGGAAAGAAATAAATTTTAAATTGTTTAAATCAAATCGAGCATAACTAACTTAAATTACTTTTCCTACATAATTCACTCTTTTACTTTCTTCATATAGGGGTATAAAAACCACAAATCAATATGATGCATGAAAACTTTTTCTTGTCCTTGTGAAAGCATCAGTAAGCCAAAAATAATACTTAGAATGGTATTGTGATTTTATCTATGAGAACATCATCGATCAGAAGTGTAACAATGGATTACTACGTTTTATGATGGTATTATCACTTTAGCACTTGAAAGAAAATATATCCAAATAAATTTTCAAACAATAAAGATAGATAATGAATCTTTTAAGGAGGTAAATTCTTTAATTTTTAACACTTCATAAATCAAAGACATATTTCAACTAAAAAAATCAAAGACATATGCAGGTAAATAAAAATTATCAAATAAATAAATAAATAACATGTAAAGAATCTTTTTGTTAAAGCATCCTTGACGGGAAATGTAGAAATTTTATTGGCAAACCAACCATCTAGTTAATCATACAAAGACATATTCTAATTTTTAAGAGAGGAAATAAATAAATTCTATAGTACATATTAAGTTAATTTATGCAAATATATCATAATATTGAAACAAAGTAGACTAAGAATGTTCAATTAGGAGATGATTTTGAAACGTGAATTCCCTTTAAGGCATGTGTTGGTTGTGTATTTTATCTTATTTTTGTTAAATCAAAGACTTATTTAACAAATTAAAGCCAAGTTCGATGCGACAACACAATAAAAAATACAATTCTCTTTTATTGTTTTTAGTAACATATAGTAATTTTTTGGTCAAATCAAAGTCATGTTCAATGCAACTATAAAAACTGTAGTTCTCTTTCACCAGTTTGTTACGTAACATAAATTTTGCTCTCTTTTGAAAAATGATATGATTTGCAAAGATATGGTTCGTAACTTTCATGGAATACACTTATGCAAAAATTCCAACAGACATTCTCATTTTTATTATTTTGGAATAAAAGATATCAGAAGTAATTATTATCTAGTTAAATAATGTAGAGGACATTTTTTTTTCTTTTGTTCTCTGGAATTTTACAGTAATAAAATTTATGCCAAAAAATATTGATAAATTTGCAAGTTATTATTTGTTTATTGAAGGTTTTGAAATTCCAAAAAAAGGAGAAAAGTTCATAATCTAAGTTGTTCATTATATGAAACACGGTTTGCTAATTTACGCGTACATGCCGCAATTCTTTTTTCAATAAAAGTGTTTCCCTGAGGAAAATTGCGATTGTCATTAACTGTTACAAGTGTGAATAGTGACGAGGTCTGAAAAAGCAATTAATAAGATTTAATTATTATGAGTCTTATAAGATGTCCTCTAAATTTTGAATAACTTTCTAATTTAAAAGTTCAATTGACATTGAAAAGGAAAACGCATAAACAATTTTAAGAGGACAAGTAAATCATTTGAGATGCAGTTTAATAATCTATGCACATAGTTCAAGATGTCGAACTAAATAAATGGAACATCCAATTATTACATGATTATGAACTGAATGTATCATTCTTTTGTTTTAATTAGGGGTGAGCATGGTTCTAGAGTAGAGCCTAGAACTTGACAGTTAGGGAACTTATTGGGTTCTAGGTTCCAAGGCATGGATGATATGTTTTAATTTTCAAAAATTGGGAAACTAGTTTTGATGGATAAGTTCTAAGTTCTAGATAGGTGAGATGTGGAGCTTGTAACAAATTTTTTTTTTTGTTTTTCTTGATATATCTCTTCACTCGATTGTGCAGTATTATATGGTGTCTAACGATGAATGTGTAAACCAGAATTACTAATCTGAGCTTTTATTTTTTACAATACTTATGACTAAGACTTTTACTTTGTTAATGTTTCATATTTATTTGTGTATTTAAATATGAATTGTGATTAATAGATTATAGCAATAAATGGTAGTCATTAAGGGTGATGATTCACTGCAACTATTCAATTAAGAAGACATGTAAAATGTATATCCACTTTGAAATTGACCTTGCAACCTATGATAGGATAGGTTCATGTTCTAAAATATGTAGAATAAGTTTCAGATTCTAAAAAAATGAGAAATCTATTCCAATGATAGGTTCAAATATATAGAACCTAGAATCATTCGCCTTTGCTTTGAACTGAGTATCTATGGGAGTATAAGAACTGATAAAGAGGGAGGATAAAGAGGGAGGATGAGAAAATATATTTATCTGCTCATGATGGTGTGGTTTGAATTGGGATGAGGGAAGATACATGTAAATTTTAGTGGTGTTTTGGGAAAGTAAAGGAGGAGGTACATCTTCCTCTTTTTTCCCTTTTTCTTTTTCATATTAGTAAAAGTGTTATGGAGTGTAGAGAGACATTAAATTATTTGGTATGATGATTGGTCAGGTTATGATGCTAAAACTAATGGACAATGAGTTATATTATGTATAAAGTGAGGACTATTCAATTGACAAAAGACAGATTTTATTATCCGTACCAGTAGATTTTTAAAAGTTGATAAGCTATAAAAAAAAAACTGTTGGTAAAAAAAAACGTTTCGGACTACTTTACTTTTTAGTAATTTATTTGTTACTTACCAATACATTTATGAATTAATATATGTTTTAGAGTACAAATTATCACTTTTTCTTATTTTTTCAACTTTTAATTGATTTTCTTATCAATACATTAAATTTACTAGTCACGAACACAGGAAGATCGGCATTGACTGAACTACTATGTTAGCAATTTCATTCTTAAATTGACTTGTTAAACTATAGTGAAAAATCTTCAAAAGATTTAGGACAATATTGATTAAATTTTAAAGTTTAGAATTGAATTTGCCATCGTATAAAAGATTAAAGACTTTTTGGACCATTTCCCCTCCTAATTGACTGCACCTGAAGTACTTTTTTTGGAAAGTTTAGCTTAATCGATTAGTTCAACGTTGAGAGATTATGAAGGGGGAGACATCTTGTCGTGATGCAGATTGCCATGTTCGCATGCACATCTGACTCCAACGGTAAAAATAAATTATTATAAAAAAAATGAAAGAAATTGTCAAGTGGAGAAACGAAAATCTTTTGAATTTCTGCCTTGATATGATCAAGAGAACAATGAATTCTTGCCAACAAGACAAATGCACGGAACAATAACTTGTGGATAGAAAAGCCAGAGCTAGAGGGGTTAATATAGGTTCATGACTCATTTTTTATCCATATTTTGTATAATGGGTTCTATATGGGTTGTTAGTTTTTAGAGTGCCTAGTAAAATGGGTCTAAAAAATTTGAAGCTTTTTATATATGGGTCCAAAATGAGTTACATTACATATAGAATCCATATAGAATTCATTTTCGACCCTTCAAAAATTAAGTAATTCTTGTACTTAGATTAGGTCATGGGTTGCTGACCACTGGCACCCATCCCCGGCTGCCCTTGCCTGCCACTTACCACCGTCCACCGTTGTAGCCCGCACCCGCTTGCTAAACACCGCCCACCACTGCCCACCGCCACCTCCCATTGCCACTGCCCCCCAACCACTGCCCACCACTGCCACGGAGGTGGCTGAATGCAACGCTTGCCACGCGGGCGACCATCAAGAACACCACCTTCGAGTAGTTTGAGTTTGAGAGCAGCAATTGACAGTGACTTACAGCGGGACCATCATCGAGGAGACGGCGCTGGGCGGAGGGACGGTTCAATCGAGGGAAATGAGGTCCGTGGATGTCGCGGTCGCGATGGGGCTGAGCAGGATACACGATCTAAGGAACTTGAGCAGCGACATGGGTGTCGGAGCTAACAAGCTACGCGAAGCTGAGGGGTGGGGCTCACCTGATCAAGATTGTGAAGAGAAGGTTAACGTCGGTGTTGAATTGTACCACTCTTGTATTGTGCACTTGTTTCACAGATAATCAACATTTGAAGAATATGTTCCTAATAATGATTCGCATACATCACAAATTAATGGATTGTATTTTCATTATCAACGAAAATGTTTAGGTATAAATTATTTTTTACAATAATTTTTTTTTCCAAAAACTAATTTTTTCAAGAGATATAGAGAGTCATTTTGCAAGAAAACATTTTCTAATTCTTTATTTAATTGGTGAGACAAACACATAAGAAAAATGTATCTGTCGTTGCCTAATTAAATTGGGTTAAGTAAAATCTCCAATTGTGGAGTCCCATGGTGAGCAGATGGACAATCAAGCAAAAATATCAAATCAAATGAAAGAAGAACCGAACTGGAAGAAAGAAAATAGAAAGTGGACAGATGAAACGGCTTCTGATATCTAGCGCAAATTCTCAACCTCGAAGTCAAAGAGCAACTGAAAAATATACAACTTAATGTGGATTCGATCTTTTTTTTTATATTTGCAGAAATCTATTATGCCCTGACGATGTGATTGACGGTCGTGAAACAGTCACGAAAGTGGCGAAACGAACAGGCCAAAACCAAACTCGTCCTCTAGCATCTGTTAGTGGACATTTTAACTCTTGATCATAATCGAACTAAAGTGCACACCTGTAAAAAGGTCGCCGTTGTTTTTATTTGTTAGAGTAATTAAATAATAAATTGTCTATTCATCTAATAGCTTAAACTTTTTTAGAACAGTTGGTAATGATCCTATAAAATCTCATGTGTTATCAAAACATGAGATCTTGAGTTCAAATACTTCCGGACCCTATTTGCCTACCCAATTAAATGTGTCCACACTTTGTATTAGGCAAAAGAGACCAGACTAAGCAGGAGAGGGCATATTAAAATAATTAAATAATAAACTGCCTCTTCATCTAACAGCTTAAATTTTTAAAACTGTTGGTAGTGGTATTACAAAATCTCGCATGGTATCAGAGCAAAAGGGCCCTTATTTATCTCCCCAATGATATATTAAACTTTTAAAACTATTGGTAGTGGTTTTACAAAATCTTGCATGGTATCAGAGCAAGAGGGCCCTGATTTACCTCCCAATGATATATTTTCACGTTTAGTACTAGACAAAAAAAACCAAAGTAAGTGTGCGGTTTGTCTGGTACTAAGCGTGAGGGGTAGTGTTAATTAAATATTAAATCGCGCATTCATCTAATAACTTAAGTTTTTAAGTTTATCCATGCTCCTCAACCTTTTTTAGGGATTAACAAATCAGATTGACCAGATCAGTAATCGTTTGGACCGAACCAGATTGGTGGTTCAGTTCCTGATTCTAGAGAATCGAACCAGGACTCTTTTTTCTTCTTCTTGTCTTCTTTAATTTTTTATTTCTTTTTTTTTTCCTTCTTTCTCTTTTTCCCCCTTCCTCTAGTTGGTCACTAGACTCAGTGACCAAAGGGCGAGGTTGACCTCGTGAGGCCTTGCCCAAGCAACATCTAGACTAGACCTCTCGGCCCACACCTCTGGCTATTTGATGAGGTCCGACGGCCGGCAAGAGGAAAAAGGGAAGAACAAAAAAATGAGAATTATTTTTTGGGATCAGTTTTCAATTCATGGCAATTTCATGATGGGCCTTTTGGATGTTGGTTGGTGACATGATGATTTGGCAGTTGCAAATTGTAGTTAATTAGCTAGTATTTTTTTTTTTTTTTGGTCACAAGGTCTAATTTGAGGGATAGATAAAGGTTTAGTTTCCACCGTTCAAACCGCCATGTGCGCAAGAACTGTCCTTTCTTTGTGTAGGCTGGATTAGTCTAAATGCTGAGAGCCCTTTCGAAAGGTAAAATATGTGACGTGGTAACTTTTCATTTATTTGTAACATTTATGTGCAATTAGTAATTTTCATTACACATCGAAGTAACTTTCATTATGCTTAGTAAATTTTTTTACTAAGTACAATATATGGTCAGTAAATTTTGTTATACACGGATAGGTCGCATGTGTATTTGGAGTTAATTTGGGAGCTGAATTCTTCCACAGGTCAATCGTCCGAGAATGAATGTGTAGATTATCATACGGGTATTCGAATTAATTAGTGCTTTTCCAGTTAAATTATAAACTCAATCTCAAATGTAAGATTAGTTCCAAACATATTGACCTAATGTTTTGGGCTGACAATAGTTTAAACAGTCCTAAAGAAGAAGTTGGGCTTATTCTGGACACTTAATTAAGATGATAGCCCAACTTTAGTCTTAAGGTATTTTCACGCGACTAATTTTGCTTTTCGTTTAGATTTCTAGCCCACTCGGATCTGTTAGAAAAGTCAGGGCCATGACTCTTCGCTTTCTAACAAGAGCCTTGGAATCGGGTAAACTAAGATGCAAAAGGAAATCTTTCATTTCATTATAATTGTTACGATTTTCAACGCATAGTTTAATAAAGGAAAAAAAAAGCCTTAAAAGGCACAAAAATAAAAAAATAAATAAATCGAAGCAAGGCTCGGCAAACAACATTAAGTTTAAGCAAACTTAATTTGATACTAAGTAAGAAGATCCGTGTTTCATAGTTAATGACAAATGGGATCACATGAAAAGTAATATCATCAGTACCATGCACTCACTCACATGACAAACGTGATCGATAAGACTAAGAGCAGTCATTTTTTACTCTTAATTTTTATCCAATGACGAACTTAAGAAGTGTGCTCACAAGGTTTTAGCTTCCCAAGGATTCAATGGCACTTAGTTAACTTAACCAAGGTTACATTACATATTAGCATAATCTTCGTCAAGATTTTGAGTTATTGGATCTCTAGTACTAAATCTTGGCCGTCAATAAGTAGAACATCTTCAACAATTGCTGTTCAATAAACAGTTCAATAACACAGCCATTTTATATTTTAGATCAGTCCTAGATATATTGACCTTATGTTTTGGTCTAACAAATATTTCAAAAGTCCTAAAGGCGAAGACAAGCCTACTCCTGGACACTTAATTGAGGTGACTGCCCAACTTTAATCTTAAGCTATACTTTACTTTTCATTTAGGTTAATGGCCCACATGAATCTCCGAGAAAATGTAAGTGCCACGACTCTTTGCTTTCTAGCAATAGCCTTGGAATTGGGTAAAACTAAGTGGCAAAAAGGAATATTTCATTTGATTATAATTACGATTGTCAAAGCAGAGATTGCAACCGGGCTGGACAAACAACATAAAGTTAAACAAAGTTAATGTGCTAATAAGTAAGTAGGAGTGGCCACGGTTCCGAACCGGAACCGTGGCCACCGGTTCCGGTTCCGGTTCGGAACCGGAGCTCTGAACCGGCCCGGTTTTTTAAGTAACAAAAATTTCAAGTAAAATTTTACAAAATTGTAATCAAACTTAGAGGGAAAAAAAAAGGAGAGAGAAAGGGCTTGACTTAATGAATTATCATTAAGTGCCTACATATCTTCTTGGGGATAGAAGAATCAGAGCCCATGTAGTTCTTTTACCTTTGATAACCCCATACTTACATCATCGTCAATCGTCACTTCCGGCGGTGGTTCCCGTCATGGTGCTCGCTCCATCATAAAAAAATTCGGCTTCTACGTTGCGATCCATCTCTTGTTGTTGATATTGAGCCTTCGTCCAATCATCGACACAAGCTTGAGCCTCCATAGACTGCGGAGATAATCTTGAACGGTGATCGTCCAAAATGTTGCCTCCAGCGCTAAAAGCTTGTTCAACCGCAACTGTTGAACAAGGAGTTGCTAAAACCTGTCTAGCGATGACAGAGAGAATTCAATATTGACTCGAATGCTCTTTCCACCACTCTAAAATTTGAAAATCTGTGCTACTTGAAAATGAGTTAGTCTCAAAGTTAGTGCTTAAATAGTGATCACATTCGAAAATATTCGTGCGCCCCCTTTGTCTTTTTTGCCTACTCATTAGCATTTTATACCCTCTACTCATTTTACCTTCGCTCTCGTTTTCTACACGACTAAGTTGAGAAGAAGATCCAATATCAGTTGCGTTATATCTAATATAATAATCATTATATAATGCTACTATTGAGTTGCTAACTATCCTTTTTAATAAATTAATATCTAATTCTATTTCTAAATGAAGACATCCATAATACATAGTCAAAAAATCTTTTACGCCTTCTAATTTCGTACATGGATTGAAAACAGAAGCAACCAAATAAATAAAAGGAATATGTTCATAATAAGTTAGCCATTTTGATTTCATTGCCTTAATAGTTGCACCTAATTGTTCATCATCTTCATATTCTTCAAAAACACCAGCAATATTAACACACTCTATTTTAAATAAATGAGTCGTAGGATAATAAATACCGGATAAAGTATAAGTTGCATTTTGAAAACTTTTAAACAATCTAAAATTTTTTGGCAAATATTCCAATGTTGTGGTAATAACTCAAGTTGAGGAATATTAGTCGAAATAAATGCACATAATAAATCTTTATATTCAAAAGATTGATTAAGCAATTCGTACGTGGAATTCCAACGAGTTGGAACATCTCTTGAAAATCTTCTTGGCCCTTTTCCATATTGTTTACAAAATCTACACCAATCTTTTATAATTTGGGGATGTCTCCATAAATATTGGATTGCTATTTTTATTGAGTTGAGAAAAACGTTAAGAGTTTGTAAACCTTCTTATACACTTAAGTTTAAAACATGGCAAGCACATCTAACATGAAAAAATTCTCCACCAAAAGTGGGTTTACAAAGTTTTTCCAACTCTTCAATAGAAGCGGTATTTGCCGCGGCATTATCAAAACCAATAAAAAAAAAACTTTTTCAACCAAACAATATTCTTCTAAAACTTGTCTAATTAATCTATAAATATTAATTGCCGTATGTCTATCCTCAAAAACTCGAAATGCAATAATTCTTTTTTGAATATTCCAATCGTCATCTATCCAATGACACGTAATACCCATATAAGAATGAATTTGCCAAGGATCGGTCCAAACATCGCTACCTATATGCACACGTCCATTATAATTCATAAAAAATATTTTTAATTCTTCTTTTCCTTTTTTATACAAATTAAAAATTTGGCGTTTAAGGGTATTTCTATAAACGGGTTTTGCTTGTGGAGTACATGCATTTTGTATAAAATTATTAAAACCAAATTTCTCACCAAAATTAAATGATAAATGTTATACAGCTGTAAATCTAGCTAATTTTTCTTTATAAATATTTTCGCTATAACGAAATAAAGGAGGAGAATTAGTTTTGGCGTACCCGGAAATTTGTTGTTGACGAGTGTCGATCCCAGCTAGCGTTGGATGTTTTGACCTCAAATGCCGTTGAAATGTTCCATAGCCTTGACCACTTACGAATTTGTAATTTTTTCCACAATGTTTGCAAGTAAGTTGATATTTGTTTTCTTCAATGTGCGCCTTCGTGAAGTGCTCCCATATCGAGGAAGTGGATGACCCCTCTCGTCCCATCGTTGTTGACACTTCTTCGATGGGAGGATTCATGCTACCTTGTGTTGGAACGAGTTGTTCGACATTTGGAACATTATCGATTTCAATTTCGTCGTCGTCGAAACCATAATATGCATAATCTTGAGGATTATGAGATTGAGGATAATTGGACGATCCCATTGGCACCATCGGGCTCTTACCCCTCCCGCCACGGCTTCCACTTGCCATTTTTCGAGAATTTCTAACAAAAAAGAAATGAAGAATTTCAAGAGAAATAAAAGTGGATCGAGTATCGCGACTTGAGAGAATTTGAGAAATTGAAAGAAGAGAAATGAGAGAAGTTGTGAATAAAATGAAGGGGGGAGGGGATATTTATAAGAAAATTTTTGTTAATTAAATAAAATAAAAAAAATAAAGGGGGCAATGGCTATTAGCCGTTTGTCGCCGGTTCCGAACCGCTGGTTTACGCGGTTCGGAACCTGTTCCGAACCATGAACCGGAACCGCCAAACCGGCCGTACGGGCCGGTTCGGCGGTTTTCACGGGCTGGTTCCGGTCCGGTTCCGGGCCGGAACCAGCCCGTGGCCATGTCTAAGTAAGGGGATCCGCATTTCATGGTTAATGACAAATGGAATTCCGTGAAAAGCATTATCATTGGGAACCACGGCAAGATCTCCGCCTCGTCGGTAGAAGACGTCGTGTCGCCTGATTCTAAGATTGCAGTTGGCGGAGAGAAATCAGCGAAAAGGGAGAGGCAATTCCGGAAAGCAGTGACGTGACTGACGATGAAGCAGGTGTGTGTGTTAGTTTCGGCGGACGCATTGGAATTTTCTAATTCTTCATTTAAGTAATACATCGCCAATATTTCTCCCCCGAACTGCACGGACGGGTTCACGCTCAGTTGACTTGGCCCGGGTCAAACGGGTTTATTTCTCTTTGGAACACCTAGGTATAAATTAAGATTGGTTTGTCATACGGTGGGTAATTGCTTGTGTAGTGGCAGTGGTGGGTTTAATACTGACGGCAATAAAGGAATTACCGAATTGGAGGGAAAACTTACTTCATTATGTTTATTTTTACTACTAAACCAACAATGATATCTCACTTTAGTTTAATGAAGTTTGTTATGATTATTTTTTGAAAAAATTGCTTTATAGATAGTATCGGTCTTTGCTTCACGCAATTATTTCTTTGGATTAATATAGTCTCGCGCATATATTTGAGATATATGTTTCATAACAAATCATGATGACTAATTCCATAATTAGTACAACTAACTAAGGTATAGGAGGGGAAAATATGTTTTTTTATATAATATATTGAGAACATGTTTTGTAGATGTACTAGGACTATTGAAAATGGAAAATATTATTGGTTGAACCCTATGTATGAAATAAGTTAGTTACGTCAAATCAGATATTAAATATGGGTGAAGAGCAGCAGGAGCGTTACAACTTTTGTACAGCGTTCAGTTGAGTTCCATAATTTTTTTTTTCGCTCGCTTAAGTGTCATATCGAAATAAAATCGATCATTTGAATGTTATTTCTAGCAAATCTTCCTATGTAGATTTTTTTTTCTTTAATATTTCAGTCGCATGTGGTTATTTTTATTATGTTTATCATTTCTTCGTTTTTCTTTCCCTTGGAATTTTAGTGTTTTTTCTAGAGAGTGGGAGGAAGGAGTTGACGGCGGCAATTTAAGAAAGAAAAATAGCAATTTGATAAATGAGTGATACGGACTAAAAGTGGGAGGAGCAAGTTGAAATCCAGTAACAAAACCCTAGGTACGAAATATATATTCCAAAAGTGACGATGCAAATATATTTTATTCACACAAAAGCAAGGTAACGTCAGGTTGCCGGTTGCCACTGGGGTTTTAGTTTAAAATGTTGACCTATCTGTTGATTCTTGCAAATAAAAGAAGAAAGTCGGCTAATGTCATATTGGTCTTCACAATTAGGAAATTGACAAAACGTGAAGATTCTGATGCAAGAAGAGGGCTCTGTCCATTCAGAAAAGACCCATTACTAAACAACCTGAGAAATTTCCATTTGATATGGTGCAACACTTCGGGGCAATGCACTGCTCCCGCACTCGGAGCAGACCAAGATAGCATTCCATTTTAATCTTTACAGTTTTCCATATAAGGTGATGTGCTTGTCGTGAAAGAATGGTGATATTTTACCATCAAAGGTAATGTGCTTGTCCCAATTCAGGATTCTTTTTTTTTTTTTTTTCATTTTACGTTATGATGAAAGTTGAAGTTCCAGATAAATTTTTTGTTTACCTAAAAAGGTGAGATTCTATAGGGTTAAAAAGTCAAGTGGCTACGCATAGGATACACAGTTTGAGAAAATCGACTTGCTGATAACTCGACTTTTGAGGTTGCATTCGATAATGCTCATCAGAACAATTTGCTATTCTCATAATTAAATTAAGTAATTTCTTGACATATGGACTTGCGTCGCCATAAATGAGGTTAATTATCAGATGTTACATTATTCGAATTACTGGAAAATGTTAAGAATTTAATAAGTATGAATTCATATGTCTAGTTAAAAAAAGATTCTTAATCGTGTTTTTTTTTGTTAACCTTTTTGTATCCAACCATCACAATATTTTTCAACAAAAATTCAACACATGATTAAAAATGGATAAAGTCTTTTTAATTGTTACCTTTTACAGGTAAAAGGAACTTGGGTTGTTTTCGGATAATTACTTATGCGCGTGGAATTAGGAAAAGAATTACTGATATTCCGATTGAATTAAAGGTCAAAGGTTGATACGGCAAAAAAGTTCCAAACGTTGGGAATAAGCACTGTCCACGCGAAATGATAATCATTTCTCAAAAGAATATTTGGGGTTTGAATATCGCAAAGCATGTCCGCTATTAGTCAGTCCATATGAACATAAATGCGCCCGTCTTCTTCTTGTCTTAGAGTATATATCGACATGTGAATATCACACTAAAATTACTAACTTATGACTTGAAAACTTAGAACTTTGGAACTTTGTTACCATGGAATACTAATCTAGCAGTCAATTTAAATTTGGGATTTAGTAAGAATCGATCTTCTTGACGATTAAATCATGCATTTTATTTAGACGGAATCGCATTTTACATTCTCTATTAGCTATACAGGTAAGTTTGTTGGGGGATGTTTCACTCCTCTCTTCTGTGTGCGGTACTTAGGAGAATCGAACTCTATACTGTTGGCAAGTTTTCTATGTTTAAGGTTTCGTTTGTTTCATATAAAATGAGATGTTTTATGAAAAATTAATACGGGATCCTATCTTCACGGATCCTATCTTCGCCAAGATATTTTCTATTTTTCTGTTTCTATATATAGCTGTAAATTAGCCCCTAGAGTATCTCCTTGATCATCCTAAATCAACGGGATTGATTGAGTAGGTTTTCTTTTCCTTTGTTAGTTAGTTAGCATGCTTTTTTGTATAATCTCTTGATACGTATCCATAGGATAACAAGCTTTTAAATGCTCCAAAATTCTAGATGGTATTAGAGTGATCTCTAATGACCAAGAGAGTTGCTGTCATATTCGAGAGTTGAGGATGGCGACTTCGACAAACTTAAAAGGTGTGTATGCAGCAAACAGCTTGGATGGGCCATTGCAGGTGCCTTACCGACTCAATGGAACCAATTACCTGACGTGGTCGAGAGCTATGAGGATGGCCTTGAAGTCAAGGGAGAAGATGGGATTCATTGATGGTTCGATCGAACGACCAAAGAAGGGAGAGCTGTTTGAGGATCAATGGGAGATCGTGAATGCCACGATCGTCATTTGGCTATTTGGCATGCTCAAACCAGAGTTGTTGAAAACAGTCTCCTCGAAAGAGGATCCGAAGAAATTATGGGATGAGCTCGTGATGCGGTATGGTCAAGGGAATTGCACCACGAAGTATCGACTAAGGTCGGAGATTTGCCTTCTTCAACAAGAGGGACAAACGGTGACAGACTATTATAACAAACTCAAGGGCCTCTGGGAGGAACTTGAAACTCACTTGTGGACTCCGGCTTGCAGTGAGGACGCAACCCAATTCTTCAGGGAACGTGAGGAGGAGAAATCCTTCAAATTTCTCATGGGACTCAATCAAGAGAACTTCGAGAATGTGGTATCCAATATTATGGGTATGGCTCTGCTTCCGAACTTCAGCAAGGTATTCTACTTGGTCCTAAATGAAGAGATAGCTTTTGGGATAAGAGAGATTCAAGACTACCCAACACTAGTATCAGAGCTCAGGTTACCAATAAGTCTGGACTATGGGGTCTCTATAAGGTTCCTTCCTTGTCCGGAGCACGATATTTCCTAACAATTGTGGATAATTGTAGTCGAGGAGTGTGGGTTTATTTATTACGAGAGAAATCAGATGCACGATGCGTCTTAGTATATGTCTGCAATATGATTGAAACACAATTTACGAAGAAAGTTAGAATTGTACGAAGTGACAATGGACTTGAGTTTCTCTCCAAGGAACTGCAGGAATTTTACACTAACTAAGGCATAATCCATCAAACTTCATGCACGGATACATCGCAACAGAACGGATGGGTAGAACAAAAGCACCAACATATCCTTAATGTAGCCCATGCCTTGCAGTTCCAAGCTGAACTTCCCGTCAAGTTTTGGGATGAGTGTATCCAAACTGCTGCTTACTTAATCAATTACACTTTGACTCCACTCCTATTCGGAAAGTCACCATATGAGGTACTCTTTGGTGAACCACCCAAGATTCAACACATACGAGTCTTTGGATCTTTATGCTATGCACATCATAAATCAAGAGACAGTGATAAATTCAATGAGAAATCTTAGCATTACATCTTCATTGGATACCCGCACGGCAAAAAGGGATGGCGATTGTATGATTTATTGACTCATGAAATTTTCATGTCACGTGATGTTCGGTTTGATGAGTCTCGGTTTCCTCTTGCAATCCACGCTTAGCCGCTTATCAAAGAGCTCGGCGAGTTGCGTCCAATTTATCTCCAAGACAACGCTGGGGGGGCCAAAGGAAAGGCGCAGTAGTGAGCTTGAGCTGGAAACAGGCGACGAGCCTAATACAGGGGAGGAACGGGCTGGAATTCAGCCCCAGCTGGAAGCAGGCAACGGGCTTGATACAAGGAGGAACGGGTTGGAGGCGCAGGGCATAATATGGAGGGGGCTGAAGGCATTGCAGATCCATTGGGCTGAAGTGAGGAGTAGGTTGCCGAGCCCAACGCCACGTCTGGTTCTGGTCCAGACCAAGGAAGCACAGTTCCAGTCCAACCGAGGCAATCTGCCTGTGAAAGGCAACAGCTGGCACATTTTTCTAATTTTATTAGCCACATCACACACATCACTGACCCCTCTGTCTCTCCACCGAGGTCATCTTTCCCAGGTATGCACTACCTTCTTATAGATTATGTCATTTTTGCAAATGCCTCTCCCAATTACAGATCTTTTCTCGCTGCTATCAATTCGGATGTTGAATTGAAATCATATAAGGAAGCTGCACAGGGTTCTCACTGGAGAGCTATGATGGCAGCTGAGTTAAGGGTCCTAGAATCCAATGGCACTTGGAAATTCGTATAGTTACTTAATGGCAAACGCCCGATCGAATGCAAATGGGCCTTTAAGATCAAGCGGCGAGTTGATGGGAGCATCGAATGTTACAAGGCTCGTCTTGTGCCTAAAGGTTATATACAAGTTGAAGGTTTTGATTTCCATGAGACTTTTGCCCCCGTAGCAAAATTAACGACTGTTTGTTGTTTGCTCACATTTGTTCTTGCTTGTAATTGGGAGATCTACCAATTAGATGTCAATAATGCCTTTTTACATGGAGATTTATATGAGGAAATTTACATGCGTCTGTTGCCAGGATTTTCCTCCTCTACTAGGAACGTTTGTAGACTTCAGAATTCGTTATACGACCTTCATCAAGCTTCCTAGAATTGGTTTGCAAAGTTTACTTCGACTCTGCGCTAATAAGGCTTTATTCAATATGGAGCTGATCACTCCCTATTCACTTATCATCGCGGTGATGTATTCTTGGTTGTGTTTGTTTATGTTGATGATCTAATATTAATCGGGAATAGTACCTAACATTGCGAGTTATTCAAGACCTATATTGACCGATGTTTCAAGATTAAGGACTTGGGCCCCCTTCCCTACTTTCTGGGCATTGAAGTCTCGCGGGCTAATTCTGGCTTGTTTCTCAACCAGCGGAAGTACACTATGGATATCTTGGCGAACTGTGGACAATTAGGGGCACGGCCAGCTTTATTCCCCATGGAACAACAGCATCACCTTTTGCATGACTTGGGGCCTCCTTATTTCGATCCGAGTCGATACCATCGACTGGTGGGTCGACTAATTTATTTGATGATCACTCGTTCAGAGCTATGTTACTCGGTTCATGTTTTTTCTCGGTTTATGCAGACACCTCAAGAGGCTCATTGGGATGCAGCCCTACGAGTCCTTCGATACTTGAAGCATTCTCCTGGTCAAGGGGTCTTTCTGAAGTCTGCTGACTTAACTCTGACTGCTTATTGTGATTCTGATTGGGCGAGCTGCCTGGTTACTTGCCATTCTGTCACAGGCTATTTCGTTACCTTGGGTGGCAGTCCTATTTCTTAGTGGACCAAGAAATAGACAACCGTTTCTCATTCTTTAGCTAAAGCCGAATATCGAGCTATGGGTGCTGCCACTAGTGAACTCCTCTTGTTACGAAGTCTTCTTGCTTCCTTAGGAATTCCACATCCTTCATCTATGCATTTGATTTACGACAATCAAGCTGCACTTCATATTGTAGCTAATCCGGTCTTCCATGTGCGGACTAAACATATTGATCTTGATTGTCATTTCATTCAGGAGCACGTCCAGTCTCGAGCCATTTTTACCGCCTACATGTCTACATGGTTACAACTTGCAGACATTCTGACAAAGGCCCTGGGTCGAGACCGCTTCCACTTCCTCCTTTCCAAGTTGGGCATTCGTGATCTACATGCTCCAACTTGAAGGGGATCTTATCTTCACGGATCCTATCTTCCCCAAGGTATTTTTCTGTTTCTATGTATAGACATAAATTAGCCCCTAGGATATCTCCTTGATCATCCTAAATCAATGGGATTGATTGAGTAGGTTTTCTTTTCCTTTGTTAGTTAGTTAGCATTCTTTTTGTATAAATCTCTTCGTACGTATCCATAAAATAACAAGCTTCTAAATGCTCCAAAATTCTAAACATATGTTTTCTAATTCACCTTGAGATTTCAGCCGAACACTCCTTTTAATAAATTTTTATTTTATCTACTTTTAATGGAGCCACCTCATATTTTGATATTATACGTTATCATGCTTTCCTTCGAGCAAGGTTGGTGAAAACTTCATTCAACCACTCCTCGGATTGGTAGATCACAACTTGCAATCATGGACATCACTCGTATTATATGTAGGCAATTCGAAATGTAAATTGTGTTGACAACTTGTGAACCCCAATTACAAGAGGGAAGAGAAATTCTTTCACATACATTAGATAATGAATTTATAAACACTTCCCTCATTTTGAAATAATTTTCTCACCTTTTCATGTTAGCTTTTCTCACATAAGTAAATATGAACTAGAAGGTTAACCAGTTCTAGCAATTCCCTCTCGCCCATCGCTACAGAATGATAAGGTCGAGTCATAACAAATTCATATCGCATGTAACTAGAAAGTCCGACATTAGCTAACCAATCAGCATGGACCCATTAAGATGTTCGAGAGATGAAAATCACTTCATATAAGCTTTATCGTAATTAGACAACACAACATGAATTGTTCGAAATTTTGTTTACATCCTAAATTGCATCACAAGGCCTATATTCGGTCGATTAGAATTAGTGTATTGATTTGTCATCCTCAAATGCCCACAGCTTAATAAATTGAAACCAGAGCTTAAAATGGATGAAAAGAAAGTATCTTCAGATATAATCTTAAATTTGCAGATAGTCAAAATTCTGGCAGTAGGTTGAAGCACTTAATTGTAAATTTCTTGAAAAAGCAGGGCCATCCCATGCCACATGAATCCGTCGCTAGCCAACGGATATTATTCACGAATGTTCATGAAATCATCATAAAAAAATATAGGATCACAAATTTTGGTAAAAGATAAATATAAAAAATGACAATAAAAACAAAATAGTAGTCATAAGGAGACAAAAAAAAAAATCTTCAGTTACCAAATTTGCTAGGTGCCATGGTGTCCATCCAGTATGTATCCTATGATGTTTCCATATTTGTAGCAGAACAGGCCTATAAACCCATGAAATCTGCTCATAGGCAGCCATCAATAACACGAATGTACCATCATCAAGTGAAAAACGACTAGAATGAGACCTCAAATCCTCCTCCTAATTATCTTCCTCGCCGTCCTCCCTCTTGCGACCATCGCCACTGTCAGCCGGAAGCTCGTGGGCGGAGGTTGGGAGCCGATCGAGAACGTCCACTATCCCCACATCCAGGCGGCCGGCTGGTTCGTGATTAGCGCGTTCAATGGCAAGCACCAGACCCACTTGGTTTTCAAAGACATCAAAGAAGGGTGACTCAGGCCGACCGCGGCAGCAAGTATTCACTGCGTCTCCTCATGGCCCAGCCATCGTCGCCATTTTACGTGGCCATTGTATGGGAGAATTCAGGGCGGCAGCCCTTGGAGCTTTTGTGCTTTGAGGGAGAAATTTGCTGAGTTTACTAAGGAAATTGATGTGAAAGCTATTTAGCTCTCTTTTTTGCTATTCCAATAAAATCTTCCAATTGAGCCGCCAGTTGTGTGTCGACTAGACCCTTGCGTTAATGATTTCCAATCTAAATAGGTCAAATGGACAACATCCAAAAATTACCAATAATTGTGATTACACGAGTAAAATTGAAAAGTTTAGGAATTAGCAATCACACAATAGGTTTACCTGGTATATACGATATGGAGGTGGAGCTTACTTGTAAGCCTTGTGGTTGTTAAGACGACACCGTCAAGTTAACATTAATTATGATTACTTTAATCAAAGGTGTTAGAATTTTTAACGGAAGAGTTTCATTCAACGAATTTTTTGAAACTTTAAGAACTAGATTGAACAAAAAGAAATTCATAGACCATATTGAACTTTTAAGAAAAAATTTAGGGACGACACGTTTTATTATACCTGTATTTTACATATCTCTCATGGAAACAAATATAGTGTTGATATTGGCAAGAAAATTGGTGTCGAAGTCGCGCAAAATACATAGGAAACTTCCCAATTTACAAACAGTCAAAGTTCTGGCAAATGTTGAACCACTTCTTAGGATTAACTTTCTTGAAAAAGCAGGACCATCCCACTTGAATCCGTCACTAGCCAACTGATATTGTTCATGAAGATTCGTGAAATCGTCGTAAAGGCTACATTTGATCGTTTGAATTTTTAGTCAGGATAAAATTGGATATAATTGAATAAAATTTAAAGCCGGATGCGGTGTTGATATCGACTCTATTTTATTAAAATATGAGGATACTTTAGAAATTATTCAATGATGAATTTTGATGAGTGAGTTATTATTGAATCGATATTTGTACCATCTGAATTTAGACCCAACATCGACGAAGTAGACCCCATAAAACTGGGGGCCTTGATTTGGAATTGAATCATTTAAGAATGACCCTTTACTTGTTATCTTCTCGAATGGATAAACAAGTACTGAATAATCTAATTATTCGGCTTCTTTTCGCAAGTTGAAGATGTATTCATGCATGTCGTCCAAAAGAGCCCTTTCGAATGTCAAGACCCCTTTTGAAAGTCGATAATCAACGTCAAGTTCTTCATAACATGTCGAGACCTTTTTTAAATGTTGAAAAGATCCAAGTAGCTAAAGAATAGGAACGAAATTTCATATGACACCATCATCAAGTGAAAAACAACTGCAATGAGACCTCAATTCCTCCTCCTAACGAGCTTTCTCGCTGTCCTCCCTCTCGTGGCCATCGCCACCGTCAGCCAGAAGCCCGCAGCTGGAGCCTAGGAGCCGGTCAAAGACATGCACGATCCACACGGTCAACGCATTCAACAGCAAGCACCACACCCGCCTGATTGTTCAAAGACATCAAAAGAGGGGAGACTCAGGCCGATCGCGGCACCAAGTATTTCCTGCATCTCTTCGTGGCCTAGCCATCTGCGCCATGTTACGCGGCCCTCGTATTGGAGAAGCCGGGGCAGCCGCCCTTGGAGCTTTTGTCCTGCAAGCACGACACTTGCTGAGTTGAATCCAAAGGAAATCGATGTAAAAGCTACATATCTCTCTCTTTTGTTGCTAATTGAATGAGGAATAAAAGTTGTGATCTTATGTAATACCATAAATTCATTGCAGTTGATTGGGATTTGAACGTTTTCCAGTACGCAAAGTTTTATTTCCATTTTGGTTATCTCAAAAAGTTCAAATCAACATTCGATATTGATTTCGACCCAAAAAAAAAAAAACATTCGAAATCGATTCTCATTTCGAGGGATTTCAATTAAATAATTATGTGTTACAGAAATATGTTGTTTAATTTGGCTTAATCTCTCGTTATAATTACTTTCGAAACTTTTCTGTCAATGAGATTATAATTTTGCCAATGTATGTGGTTATTGTTCTTGCATCTGGCTCTCGAGGGATGTAAAAGTCAAGCATCATTTCAAATCTCGCTTGGGTAGCGTAACCATATGTAATTTATTCTCCGTTTGTTCTCTACTTTTGTATCTGTTTTGACATTCGCCTAAGTAAGATTATGCCTTCACGAAGTAAAATCATTAAGTATTCCAATCCTGCATTAATCCGATCTAACTGTTCACGCAAAGTGGAACTGAAATAAAGGATATATATGTCACACATGTATAAGTTCTGCATTTTTTCATGATACAAAAAAAAGTTGGGGGCATTTGTGTCAAGCGGCATAGTTTAGAATTTTTGATGACAAAAAAAAAAGAACTTTTGGGTATTTCTGTGAGTGGACATATTTTGATTTTTTTTTTTGGCATTTAAGTGGTAAAATAAGATTTAATGAAGTGAGAAATAGATTGACGTACTGTTTATCTCAGGACGGAGTGGTAAAAAGTTATTCATATTGTAAAGGAAGGATTTTCTATGTTCCAGATTATTCTGTTTAGTCCTTCCCCCCCCCCCCCCCCCGCCTTTTTTTTATCCTTGTCTTTGCTTCTAATTTAGTATATTTTATGCTTTTTTATTTGAGTTTATCGACCGTCGGCCCTAACTGATTTGAGATAAAAGCGATGTTGATAATGTTGATGTATTTGCATTTGCATTTGCATTTACCCAAAAGATAATAAAGGAACAGACCAGATAAACATTCAAACAAACAACCATATGCAGAGAGAGATTATTGACTCAAAAGGTAACAAACTAAATGATAAAATTCACAAACACAGGCACATACCTTCCAAAACCATTGTACTCAGAAATATCATTCTTCAACAGAGATATCATTCTCACTCCCACGTAACATTTGATCAATATCGTCAAGCTCTAAACTCTGAAAAAAGAACTTCTGCAGCCTCAAGTCGCTAAGAATATCGCCAAAACCTTGTGCAAAATGCGCTACCTGTTGAGAGATTGAGGTAACAAACCGATGTTTCACTAGAAGATCGACATAATCATTCCTATTCTTGCTATTAACCACCATGCCCTTTCCACCCTCGCAGAGTTCCACAACTCTCCTCAATCCCAACTCCTCAACTTCTCTAACGAATGTTAGTACTAAAGCATCAGAATCAATAAATTCAGCATCCATTTCCAGAATCTGCTTGCAACTATTATACAAGTAAGGATCTGCAACTCTTATGTCTTCCAGAGAAATAGAGTATCCACCTAATTGCAAGAAAAATACCCGATCCAAAACAATCCCTACTTGTACTTCATACATCAGAGCTAACGCTATCATTCGACCAGAGAAGTTGAAATACTTGAGGTGCAAGGGTCCCACCGTAGATGCTACATAACAGTAGAACAGTAGAACAATAGAACTCAGGTAATCACCATGACAAATGTCAAATAGAGGACTTATACGTAGTGACGGAGGGCAAGATGAAATGAATCATCCTAAACACTCAAATCCCAAAACACTCAATTGTTGATTGTCAATACTGATAAGAGATTTTGAACGAAGGTAACAGAACAGTAATAACAGAAGGGCAAGGAGACCACCACCCAAGCAGATCTCACAAGTATACTATTTTTTTAATCACTGTCCACAGCCCAGCAACTCCCCTAAGAAACTTTTTACGCACCCACACCTGCATGGATTAAATCCATGTAGACATAAAGCATAAAAAATTCTCAAAGAGACGAAGAACAAGCAGGTACAAGAAAATCAGCCACGAGAAAAAAGAGAAGTGAACATATCAAATCCAAATTCAATATTCAGTAGATCTACAATTTTTATTCATCGTTTTGAGATCACTAGGAGTATTACAATTTCGTTCCTAAACTTTCAACCATTCTAACTAAGGGTTCGTTGATGAAAATATTAATAGAACTGATAAAATATTTTAAGAAAAAGAAACACGATTAAGTAAAGAGGAAAACATGCCTCAATAACAAAATGGTCAATTGACAAAAAATTTGATACTCATTATGAATTCTTAATGATTAGTATTTTTTAAAAAATACTATAGATATTTATCTTTCTGACATTTAAAATTTTACGTGATTTCTTTTTCTCCATTTTTTTTTTAATTTTTTCAGCTTTTACTCCCAAAAAGTCGTTTGCATTGCAATGCTAAGTGAAATCATACTGGAGGATTGACGGCTATCACAAAATGAAAGTTAGGAGAGTAATATATTGCATTTGAAAGTTAAGGGGCAAACGTGTGCCACCCTAAAGTTCAAGGGGTTTTGTAATTCCCTCTTACTCGTATGAGATTTGAGTACTCTACATCTAGCATGGAATTTGGTAGACTTCAAGGTCGTTCTAACGAAAGATTCCAAGAAAACAACCCCGAATTCCTAATAGGCAATAATGATAGTAAAACTCGACTCTACCCGCTGGAACAACCTTGCTTTTGTGATATCGACTTTCCGGCTGACACAACCCCCAATTACTTCAATCAATCTTTGTGATTGTACGACAACAAAACCAGCAGCTTAACTGACAACATGCAACCATATGATCCATATTATGACGTTTCACTCCATTGTCTGTCTAGTTCTCTTAGACTTTATCTTTGCCGGAAATAATAATTGTGTGATCTGCAAAGAGAAAGTGTTCAACATGCCAAATTACCAGGTTGCCTAAAAACCCATGCTGCCAAAACCAAACCGAAAATGTTTTCGTTAAACGATGGCCTTGTACAAACCAAATTCATGTTATCCAGTTCTAACAGATTGGCCTCAGGACACAGAGTTTCAAATGAACGAAGATCAAAACTTGACTGATTACATTTGGTTAGATCAAAACTTTTGCTTATCTACTTGGCAGAATTGACCCCCACTTCCCATTCCTCAATATCGTGATCTACCATCACCTTTGGATTAAACGTTTAGCCTTCTTCTTCATCCTACAAGAACTCTCTCTCTCTCTCTCTCTCTCTCTCTCTCTCTCTCTCTCTCTCTCTCTCTCTCTCTCTCTCTCTCTCGCGCGCACGCGCGACACAATGCACACAATTATGGGTGCTTGTTTCTCAAAATGTTGCAGTCGGAGCAAGAGAAACCAGAGGCCGAAATATCAAACGAGCAATAGTAGGAAGGCAAAGAAAATGGGTTAAACCTGTGTATTGAAACTAACTGACTGGGTTTTTGGGCAGTTCATCTATCCATACGTGCTGTTTGTCCAACTTTCCTAATCGGAAACTCTTGGTTCTGATTCTGGTTAGGTGGAAACCAAACAGGACCATTAAAGCTACCAACCCACTCATTCACTCTACATACTATAGCTATAAGTGCCAATCATATGTCAAACTCTAAACCCAATATCCATACATGATAAGCCATTCATCATCCACTTTTTTATCCTTTCACAAAACCTAAGGAAAACAACCAGCATTCTTAAACAAAATCACATAAATCGCCATGCAATATTACCTGGATTTGGGTCGAACCTTCCGCGATCATTCGGGCATGCTACAAATAGAGGATTTTGTTGATTGAAAATAGCTTGGCAAACCAGAACAAACCACTCGCGCAAGACGTGGGGACCAGTTGCTTCCTCATTCTTAAATTCCATAAATATACCCCCATACAAAGATTCAGCTTCTGCATCAGCTATACACTTGAATGATTCTGACAATAACTGAGACCTGTCAATCAGCATCTCATGTTGTTCTTCAAAGTCTTCTTTCACTTCAGGGAACATCATCATCACTAACTGCCTCCTAGACTCAAAATCCATGATATCTTTGTGTTCAAGAAGCCATTTGTGATCATCACTGCGCTTCGCATAACGGACAACTAGCATACACAATGCACGCTTCCTCTTGCCCAAAATTGTCCAAAAACGTTCTTCAGAACCCAGATAAAGTTTTGAAATGGCATTCAGTTCTTTCAAAATAGTAAGATAGCGAGACCACCCTGGACATGCAATATCAACTTCCTCACCTTCCTTTGCAGATAAACGCTCCTCAATTCCGATAAGGCACTTAATCATCTTCCGTACCATTTCCTTGAAGATCTGATAAAGTAATTCAACCTCTTCCGTACACGTGAGAACATCATGATATTTCTTTTTCAAAGGCAAAGAGATTGGATGCTTGAAACCCTTGTGTCCAGCAATTGCAGTTCGCAAAGAGCGCAAGAACACCATGAAATCAAGGACGTCGCTCCAAGTCCCTACACTCGCTGCTGAATAAAGGGACAATTCCAAATCTTTGGACAACGTAACTGCTAACTCACTAACAAAAGGGAATGTCTCTCGTACTGAAATCGCTCTCTTTACACTTTCGGTATGTTCCAATACCCATGAAACCTTAATGAGCTCCAACATCGACCCAAGACTACTCCGGCAAGATAAGTACAAACAGTCATCAGAAGATGATCTCCTGAGCAGCTTACAAAACTCCAGCACTATGGGTGCACAGCGTGATCGCAAAGACATTGGCAACTCAGTTATACATGAATCAAGGAAATGCCTGATTGAACCGTCAGCGCATTCCATGTTACCCCTAATTGGCGACATGTAGAGCATAACAAGCGCCGCAGGCGCAGAGGATGACATAAATATCTGAAGATGCCCGGTAGCTGGATCCCCATCATCCTTAGGAGTCATCGACAAATACTCCGATATCGTAGTTCTAATAGTTTTAAGAGCATATGGCACAGTTTCACCTTGACAAAGACGGCAAACAAGTGAAATCATGTCGTCAATGATTTGCCAAGCCTGCGGATGCCCCGTGTTCCGCATTCGACCGACTAAATTCAGCCCGGTATCGTTTTGGATTGCGCACTCCGCCAAAGACTTCTTGCACTGTAGCTGCTTCCCTCTATAAATCAGCCTCTGTTCGCTGATGGGAATTCCAGTGATCACATGAATCCGCTGGTGTATCGATTGCACCGTATCGCTCGAATTCGCCTGGAAGACCAAGCTTTTGCCCTCCGAAATCATCCTCACGAAGAACTGGAGCCTCGAGGCGAAGGCCAGCCTAGCAGACGGCAGCGGAGAGTGTGGCAGGGGCCACGGGACCCTCCCGGAGCTTGAGCTGCTGGTGGGGGCAAACGCGGCGTACTGCACGGAGTACAGCTTATCCTTTTGCATCCGAATGTTGAGCAAATCGGCAGTGAAGTCGTCGTCGTCGGAGGCCGTAGGGGCAAAATCGTCCAACTTGCGCTTGGCGGCGGTGGGGGCGAGGTGGCGGCTGTCGTTGGCGGGGTTGGGATCGGCGAAAGAAGACATCAACGGCCCACGAGCTGCCGTGGATGTTGGTCGCCACGGCGGGGATGTCATGGTGGGGGAGAGCCGGGAGATCGCCGGGCTCTAAAACCCTGGAATTTCACTGATCGGTAAAGCAGAGAGAGCGGGGGATGTCAAGATATGAAAATTGTATATATTTTTTTTTATTTCTGAATACTATGTTACAATGGATAATGACTCCTATATAGACACACACTTAAAAAGAATCTCAAAAAATAAATATTAATAACAGATTTGACAATCATAAATTGAATCAATGTTAGATTGCTAATCATGCGGATGTTCTTATTGTGATTTGATTCTATCACGCGGATATTCTAATTGTGCCTTGATTTTCGGGTGAATTGGAGATAGCGTTTGATTCTGGGTTAACTTCCCCCCACAGGCTGATGGTGCGGAACAAACCATCAGCTTGGATTGTGAAAGATAAAACCGAGTAGACAACAATCCTTCAGTAAGAATGTTTGTAGGCTGATTAGCTGAGGAGATAAATTGAACATAAAGTTTTCCACGAGCAAGATGCTCATAAATGAAGTGATAATCAATCTCCGCATGTTTTGTACAGGCGTGAAAAACCCAATTCGCCGTAACATAAATGGCAAGAAGGTGGTCGCACCATAGAATGGGTGGATGAGGTGGTAGAGCATGGAGATCACAAAGAAGATACTCGAACCACATAACTTCAGCAGTCGTGCCAGCAAGACACTTGTATTCAACCTCAATACTAGAGCGTGCCACGGTTTGTTGTTTGTGTGAACACCAAGAGATAAGATTACGATCGAGAAAAACACAATATGCACCAATAGAGTGACGATCATCACGATCACTAGTCCACCCCGCATCAGAAAATGCATGAAGAGCCATAAAAATAGTGCGAGTGAAGATAAGTCCATAATGAGGAGTATCCACTAGATACCGCAAAATGCAATTCACAGCTTGTCAGTTATATATTTTATTAGGGCACAAGGCCAGGATAAATAAGTACAATGAAACCTAATCTAGGAAAGCACATACTAGGAAACAATCCTAGAGAATAATTCGAGAATACATGTCGAATCCACAAAGTATTGTAACATATATGCTGACATACAATAGCCAAGCCAAAGTATAATAACGCATGATTACATATGGCCTGACATATAGCCAAGCACTGACGAGATGGTGAAGGCGATGATGATGCAGGTTAAGGGACATTTGCGGATAGGCATGTTTTGTTTAGCTCGTTCACTTGAGCGTATATTCGTTATCATCAATTCTGTTCCTCCCATTTCGGATCTGCTTCTCTGACTTTCCACGCCATTGATGATAAATCCGAGGGCAATCAGATTTTTCTGTTGCGAGCTTCAGTATAGATCATATACGTTGTTTCAATGAATACTCCAATTGCATAATTGAAGCTTTTTGCATAGGTCTTATTGAAGAGAGACCATTATCCCTAAAAGCTTACGCATTTCAAAGTACCAATAATGACCTCTAATTTTGGTAAATATTAGAAAATTTCTTTTTTTTTTAACAATGTCTTTGTCATTTGATCTAATGGCCTCGCATTAGACTTTAGAAATAAGCATTTTGTCTCATGGTAGCCTGCTCTTACCCTTTACAAAATTTTCAATATTACGTTTAATAATATACTTCATATATTTATAGCAATTCTCATGATATCATCAATTGATATAAGCCTTTGATGATAAGGCCAGGAAAGGATATTTCAGGATTCTTGTTATATACCTTTGCCAATATTTTGCATGAAAATATGTAGAGTACTTCGTAATTTTTAACTCCATTTTTATTTTTGATAAGCAGAAATAATTTGTGAGGTCTATAAAATGTTACTTACTATATCCACCATAAAAACGAATTATTTAACTTTCTAATCCCATCAATTATAATTTTTTTTTGTCAGACCTCAAGTATGATGCATGAAAACTTTTTCTTGTCCTTGTGAAAGCATCAGTAAGCCGGAAATAATACTTAGAATGGTATCTATAAGAACATCATCGAAGAACATCGTCGATCAAAAGTATAACAATGGATTACTATGTTTTATGTGGGTATTTTCACTCTAGCACTTGAAAGAAAATACATCCAAATCAATTTTGAAACCATGTAGATAGATAATAAATTTTTTAAGGAGCTAAATTCCATAATTTTTTTTTTTTGGGTAAGAGCTAAATTCCATAATATTTAACACTTCATAAATCAAAGACACATGCAGGCAAATCAAAATTATTGAATAAATAAATAACATGTAAAGAATCATTTTGTTAAAGCATCATTGACTCGAAATGTAAAAATTTTTATAGGCAAACCGACCATTTTGTTAATCAAACAATGACATTTTCTAATTTAAGAGAGGAAAGAAATAACTTCTATAGTAAATATTAAGTTAATTTACGCAAATATGTCAGAATATTGAAACAAAGCAAACTAAGAATGTTCAATTAGGAGATGATTTTGAAACGTGAATGTCCTTTAAGGCATGTGTCGGTTGTGTATTTGTGTGTGTGTGTGTGTGTGTGTGTGTGTGTGTGTGTGTGTGTGTGTGTGTGTGTGTGTTAAATCAAAGGCTTGTCTACCAAATTAAAGTCAATTTCGATGCGACAACACAATACAAAATGCAATTCTATTTTATTGTTTTTATGTAACATATAGTAATTTTTTTGTCAAATCAAAGTCATGTTTAATGCAACTATAAAAACTGTAGTTCTCTTTCACTATTTTGTTATGTAACATAAATTTTGTTTTTATTTGAAAATGATATGATTTCCAGAGCTATGGTTCGTAACTTTCATGGAATACACTTATGCAGAAATTCCAACAGACATTTTCATTTTTATTATTTTGGAATAAAATAAATGAAAGTTAATTATTATCTAGTCAAATGATGTAGAGGACATAGTTTTTTTTTTCTGTTCTCTAGAATTTTACAGTAATAAAATTCACGCCAAAAAAATACCGATAAATTTGCAAGTTGTAATTTGTATATTAAAGGTTTTGAAATTCTAAAAAAAGGAGAAAATTTTATAATCTAAGCTATTCATTATATGAAAGACAGTTTGCTAATTTACGTGCACATGCCGCAATTCTTTTTTCAATATAAGTGTTTCCGTGAGGAAAATTGTGATTGTCGTTAACTGTCATAAGTGTGAATAATGATAAGGTCTGAAAAAGAAATTAATAAGATTTAATTCTTATGAGTCTTATACGATGTCCTCCAAATTTTGAATAACTTTTTTAATTTAAAAGTTCATTTGATATTGGAAAGCAAAAATCATAAAAATTTTAAGAGGACAAGTAAATTATTTGAGATATAGTTTAGTAATCTATGCACATAGTTCAGGATGTCAAACCAAATAAATTGAACATCCAATTATCACATGATTAAGAAGTGAGTGTATTGTTCTTTTGTTTTAACTAGGGGGTGCATGGTTTTACGGTAGAAACTAGAACCTAGAACTTAACAATTGGGGAACCTATCGGGTTCTAAGTTCTAAGGTATGTAAGATAGGTTCTAAGTTTCAAAATTTTAAAAATCAATTCCAATAGATAGGTTCTAGGTTCTAGGTAAGTGGGGCGTGGAGCTTATAATAAGTTTTTTTCTCTTGGTATATCTCTTCACTCATTCTTGCGGTATTCTATGATACCCGATAACGAGTGCATAATTCGGAAACTAATATGAATTTCCATTTTTTTACGATATTTATTATTAAGACTTTCACTTGGTTAATATTTCATATTTATATGTGTATTTAAATATGAATTGTAATCAGTAGATTGTAGCGGTAGATGGTCGTCATTAAGAGTGATGATTCACTGCAATACGTTCAATTAAGAATATACGTGAAATTTGTATAAACCTTATGAAAATGTAGATTTCATATTATAAGGTATGCAGATTAAGTTTTAGGCTCCAAAAAATAAGAAACATATTTCGACGGTAGATTCCAATGTACAAAATTTGGAACCGCTCACCCCTGCTTTGAGCTAAATGTCTGTAGGAGTACAAGAACTAATAAAGAGGGAGGATAAAGAGGGAGTATGGGAAAATAGATTTATTTGCTCATGATGGTGTGGTTTGAATTGGGGTGAGGAAAGATACATGTAAATTTTAGGGATGTTTTGGGAAAGTAAAAGAGGAGGTACAACTTCCTCCCTTTTTCCTTTTTAATAGTGGCAAGCGTGTTTTGGAGTATAGAGAGACATCAATATTGATTTTAGGGAAAGTTGTGAAAACATCAAACTATTAGATATGACGATTGGTCAAGTTATAATGCTAAAACTAATGGACAATGAGTTTTATTATGTATAAAGTGAGGACTATTCAATTGACAAAAGTTATTATCCATACCAGTAGATTTTTGAAAGTCGATAAGCTAAAAAAAAATGTTGGTAAAAACAATTTTCCTATTGCTTGATTTTTTTAGTAATTTGTTTGTTAGTTACCATTTGTGATATCCCAAATTTCGATCGTTTGTAAGATAAATAATATTAAATTTTTTAGGATTAAAAGACAAAAATTGGACATCTCCTCGAAAGGCTCGAAAATTAGCTGATTGATTTTAGTGTGCCAAAAAGAAAGGCAAAATATTGAAAGTGACCGAATTGCCCTCGATTTGCTTTAGACTCCCTAGATTTGTGGAGATAGTATTTTTAGTGAGATTAGAAATTTAATCCGAAGTAGTGTTACGACCAATTCTATTCGTGCTTGAGCCTTAATCAATCCACTTTGAGCCCAATCAGTCTCAAAATGGCACGAATCTCGAGAAATATCCGATTAGATGTCAAATCAATCGCGTCAAATCGATTAGCTTTATATCAAATTGATGAATAGTACCCAATCTTATCCTTACTTTTTGATTGAGTTAAAATGCGAATAATGTCGCGAATAGTGAAAATCAATCATTCACTTTTATTGAAATATTCTCTCTCTCTCTCTCTCTCTCTCTCTCTCTCTCTCTCTCTCTCTTCAATTATCAACAGATCATTCTCTCTCTTACTCTCAATAATTTCGTGGCCCTCCCTTTCTCTTATTTTCTCTCTTGGTTTTTGGTTGCCGGAAAATCGTTACTCATTGTGCCACTCGTTCATTGCCCAAACATTGTCCTTTTGAGACCCCGTTTTAACCTCATCTTCATATATCTCTCTAGTAATTTTCCACACAAATTTAGCTCAAGATTAACCTGAAACACTCTTAAACAGAAGCAAAACCAAACTCCTACGTAGGCTATTTTCTAGGTTACAGTTCTTATCATTTTTCCCCATTTTCGCAGCTATCGTCATGTCGGTTGAACTTTCAACCAACCATGAGTTTCTTCATCTTTCTTTCCTTAACATTTTGATGTAAAAATCAGCCCCATATGAGTTCTATATCATCGGGAATTTCATTTTGAACCAGCCTTGCGCATTATCGTCTTCTGCTATTTTTTTGAAGCAATCTCTGTTCTAGTTTGGTTTGGGGCTTCTTTGCTCAATTTTCTATAAGCCGACTCCTTAAACCTCGAGTAGTATGTTAGATGATTCTTGGATAGACTCTAGGGTGCGATCCGAAGTATATCGGTATAGAAAAATTGACTAATTTGACAATTTTTGTGGAAATCGATTCTGTATGCATACTCTTTGTACTGTTCACACCCGATGTAGTACTGTTCATGTCCAGTTTAGATTGTCCATAGATGTCGATAATGGTCCGGTGAGGTTTGCATACCGAAAAATGAAATTTTGGAGCGTTTTGGGTAAAATCGGGCACGAACAATTTTCTATGGTATTATCCACGACACCCTGTGTGCTGTTCACGTGCTGCCCATTTGATTTTAATTTGAAAATGACAAGTTTTATGGGTCTCATGTGGTTTGAGTATCGAAAAATGAAAAATTGAGGCATTTTGTTAAAATTGGGCAAGTGAAACAAATTGATTGGTTTTCACCAAAAAAAAAAAACAAATTGATTGGCTTGACCATTGTATTGGCCATGTGAATTGAAATATTTGGGCATGTGTTTTGAAAGGTAGCATAACGTACCTGATAGATGATTTTTTCCAAATAAATTTAATTGATTTTATTGCTTAGATGACGTGTGCTACAATTTTCGCACTTTTTATTGCATATCATCTGTGACTTGGCGAATATGTAGCCATAATGAGACTTGGCGAATATGTAGACATAATGAGACTGGGTGATGATGTAGCCATTGGAAAATATCTAGCCATAGAGGCGGAATACGTAGCCTCATGCATCTTGATGCATTTGACGCGGGGTAGCTAGAGGGATAAGGTGCTAACCTGAGACGATTAGTTTGCACGGGTCGAGGCACGGACCTAATGTGTACGATATGCGAATCGGACATGATGCGTTTGACACAAGTCGAGTTGGCTAGAGAATCGAGACTGGAATTTGAGCATGGCATATGCAATTATTTGTATTGTTGATCTCTGTGTAGAAAGGAATTATTGGCGTACCCGATTATTTTGATGATGAGTCATGTCTCGTTTGCCCTTATTTCTATTTTTGTGACCCGAGCAAGGAGGGCATGTTAGAGTTGGATCTGAGGGTATGTAATATCCTGAGCAAGATTAGGGGTGAGCTTACTAAAATTTATCTCATCTGTTATTGTTAACCATTTTTTTAGGACCTAAGACAAGTGGAGGATCTGACCTCTAACCCGGACGAGAACCTTGAAACCTCTATCGACTATTGGTATTGAGTGGAGGACGTGGTCGTGGATCTTTATAGAGTAGTTTTATTTGGGAGTAGCGTTAATCCTGACTATGACCTTGTATCTTTTTGTTGGTTGTAAAAAGTGATCTTGAGGTTGGGCTTATAGATACGAACTTTCCAAGGTTAATAGTAAATTAATACTGAAATACCCAATAGTCCAAGCATATATCCAAACAATGCAATCCACATTTTATAGTTAGAGATAATTAGATACATTCACAAGGTCCACGCATAGACATAACATCATACCATCACCTGAACCATCCACCCAGGAATAGTGCAAACAATTTTCATCAAGGAATTCAACGACATAAAGACCCACCAATCAAACAGCAGTAGCAAGTGAAAAAGTATAAAGTAACAGCTTGCTACAATCTACCTTAGCATTATCGCTATTAAAAAACTTGATCACAAAAGGGTGGTTGCTTGGATCACTGTCAAAGATAGTGACGACAGGCACACTGGATTCTTCAACAAACTTCTCCAGAGCATCCACATGGAAATCCTGTAATATGTTTGTCCACTTATTAGTGCACCATGAATCCGTGAATTAATATATTAAGAACAAAAGGAGGAATGAGTTAGCCGTAAGGTAACGTTTTGGGGCGCTGTACCAATACACATTTATGAATTACTATATCTTTCCGAGTACAAATTGTCAATATTTTCTTCTTCTTTTTTTACTTTTAATTGACTTTCTTGTCAACGCATTAAATTTACTAGTCATGTCACGTGGGATGACTGACATTGACTGAACTATTATGTTAGCAATTTCATTCTTAAATTGACTAACTAAATTATATTGAAAAATTATCAAAAAGTTTAAAAAAATATTGACTAAATTATAAAGTTTAGAATTGAATTTGCAGTCATACAAAAGATTTAGAACTTTTTGGACTATTTTCCCTGTTGATTGACTACACATGAAGTACTTTTTTGGAAAGTTTAGCTTAATGGAATAGTTCAACATAGATCATGGAGGGGGAGACATCTTGTCATGATGCAGATTGCCATGTTCTCATGAACATCTGATTCCAACAGTAAAAATAAATTATTAATACATAAAAAAAAGAAAATTAGAAACGAAAATCTTTTGAATTTCTGCCTTGATATGATCAAGATAACAATGGATTCTTGACAACAAGACAAATACACGGAAGGATAACTTGTGAATAGAAAGGCCAGAGCTAAAGGTGTTATTATAGGTTCATGACCCATTTTTTATCCATATTTTGTATAAATAGGTTCAATATAGGTTGTTAGCTTATAGAGTGTCCAGTAAAAATGGATCTAAAAAATTGAAACTTTTTTTTGATGGATTATAAATGAGTTACATTACATATAGAAACCATATAGAACACATTTTCGACCCATCAAAAGATTAAGTCATTGTTGTAATTGGATTGGGTCATGGGCTACCGACCACTAGCACCCACCACCGGTTGCCCCCGCCTGTTGCCGCCCACCACCATCAGCCACTGCCATCCACCCCTCCTTGCCAAACATCACTCACCGCTACCGCCCACTGCTATGGAACCACTGCCCACCACCGCCGCGGAGGTGGCTGAATGGAACACTCACCCCACGAGCAACCCTCAAGAACACAAACTTTGGGCGGTTCGAGTTTGAGAGCAGCAACTTGATAGTGACTTACAGCGGGACCATCATCAGACAGAGGGCGCTGGGCAGGGGGACGGTCTGGTCGAGGGAGACGAGGCACGTGGATGTTGCGGTCGCAATCGGATCGAGCAGGATAAGCGATCTGAGGAACTTGAGGGATGACATGGGTGATGAGGTGTTGGAGCTGACGAGCTACGCGAAGCTAAGGGGTAGGGTTCATCTGATCAAGATTGCGAAGGGTAGGTTGACGTCGATGTTGAATTGCACCAGGAGCCTCGATTTGTTGAACCACAGAGTCCAGGATTTGATATGCAGATAGAGACTTGATTGTTTTTTAAATTTTTTTGTTTGCCCTTCTTTTTTTTTACGAACATATATCTAAATAGTTTGTATCCGCCCATGAAAAGGGCAAGAAATATTTGCACAAAATTAAATAAAAATATTTTTTAAAATTAAAAACCTAAAAAAAATTAATAAATCTATGAAAAATGTCACTAGATTTTATTGTAGTAAAGTATTGTAGTAATATAGTTTTTTTTTATTTTATTTACTAAATTTTTATTGTTTAATTTGCTCTTTTTTTTATTTGATGTGAAGTTTTTATCCGAGTAACATTTATATGTGAAAAGCTTAAAATATGTTAAATGAGTTGTATATATTTTCCTTAAATATTAGTGGATTTTGGCAATATGGATTAAAACAGGTCGGGTCGAGTTAGGTATGGGTCAATTGCAGGTCGGGTCGGGTCAGGAATTAGTCATTAAATATGGATTAAAATGGGTTAGATAGGTTTATATGGGTTAGACCATATTCGACCAAATCCAATCCACTAATTTGATACCTCTAGCTAGAGCTACCCCTAGGAGAGGAGATGACACACTTTGAACAGGCAAGGGAATGGAGAGACCAATCTAGAGCTGTGAACATTTGCTTGTGGGATTGTCAGATGAGGACATTTTAGTGAGTTGCTTGAAATGGTCGTGCTCCAAGCCATCAAGGGTATATTTTTTTTGTGGTTGAACCATCTAGGCTATTTAAACAGCCATAAAATCTAGAGGTCATCGTTGGATTGGCAGCAACTGATTCTATGTGAAAAAAAAAAGAGAAAAATTATCCCTATTCTCGCACTGGTTTCTTTAACACTCCTTGTTCAGTTTAAATTAGTTCTCTAAATTATCCATTGTAGAATAATTTATCGTAACACTATTTCCTAATTAGTAATTGCACGCAACACACTACCACTCTTGTATTGTGCACTTGTTTCATGGATAATCAACATTTTGAAGAATATGTTCGTAATAATGATTCGCATACACGCACAAATTAACGAATTATATTTTCATTATAAAAGAAAATTTTTAGGTATAAATTGTTGTTGAAAATCAAAAAAATTCCAAAAACGAATTTTTTTTAAAAAAGATACAGATAGTCATTTTGCAGGAAAACATTTTCTAATTCTTTATTTAATTGGTAAGACAAACACATGAGGAAAAGTGTTTCCGCCGCTGCCTAATTAAATTGTGTTAGGTAAAATCTAGGATTGCGGAATCCCATGGTGAGCGGATGGATAATCAAGCAAAAATATCAAATCAAATGAAAAAAGAATAGAACAGGAAGAAAGAAAATAGAAAGTGGACAGATGAAATAGCTTCTGATATTTAGCGCAACATCTCAACGTCCAAAGTCAAAGAGCAACTGAAAAATTTACAACTCAATGTGGATTCGATCGATTTTTAACATTTGCAGAAATCTATTGTGCCCTGGAAACGTAATTGATGGTCGTAAAACAGTCACGAAAGTGGCGAAACGAACAGGCTAAACCCAAATCCATCCTTTCGCATCTGTTAGTGGATATTTTAACTCTTGACCATAGTCGAACTCAAGTGCGCACCTGTAAAGAGGTGGTCATAGTTTTAGTCCATGCTCCTTGGTCTTTTTTAGGGTAAGCAAATCGGACCGACCGGATTGGGAACGACTCAGATTGGACCGGACCGGTGGTCCGGTTTTCAATTCTAGAAGACCCTATCATGACTCTTTTCTCTTCCCCTCACCTTCTTTAGTTTTTTTTTTCAATTTCTTCTTTTTCTTTTGTTTTTCCTCCTTCCTCTAGCTGGTCACTAGACTCGGTGATCGACTAGAGGGAGAGGTTGGTCTCGTGGGACCTTGCCCAAGCGATAGTTAGGCTAGACCTCACCAGCCCACATCTTTGGTTGTTCGGCCGGTGAGAGGAAGAAGGGAAGAAAAAAAAAAGAATTATTTTTCGAGAGCATTGTTCAATTCATGGCAATATCATGATAGGCCTTTTGGATGTTGGTTGGTGACATGATGGTTTGGGAGTTGCAAATTGTAGTTATTAGTTAGGTCTAACTTGTTTTTTTTTTTGTCACATGTCTAATTTGAGAGACAGATAAATGTTTAGTTTCCACTGTTCAAACCACTGTGTGCACAATAACTATCCTTTCTTTGTGCAAGCTGGATCAATCTAAATGTTCAGAGCCCCTTCGAAAGGTAAAATATGTGATGTGGTAACTTTTCATTATACATTAAAGTAACTTCATTATGCTTGGTAGATCTTTTTACTATGTACAAAATACGGTCAGTAAATTTTATTATACACAGATAGGTCGCATGTGTATTTGGAGTTAATTTGGGAGCTGAATTCTTCCACGAGTCACTCGTCCAAGAATGAATGGGTAGATTATCAGATGGGTATTCAAATTAATAAGTGTTTTTCCAGTTAAATTATAAACTCAATCTCAAATGTAAGATCAGTTCTAAATATATTAACCTAATATATTGGGCTAGCAGTAGTTTGAACAGTGTTAAAGAAGAAGTTGGGCTTATTGTGATGATAGCCCGACTTCAGTCTTAAGGTACTTTCGCGCAACTGCTTTTGCTTTTCATTTAGATTTTTGGCCCACTCGAATCTATGAGAAAAATTGGTGCCCGGAGTCTTTACTTTCTAACAAGAGCCTTGGAATCGGGCAAACTAAGATGCAAAAGGAAATCTTTCGTTTGATTATAATTGTTATGATTTTCAAAGCATAGTTTTATAAACAAAAAAAGCCTTAAAAGGTACAAAGAAATAGAGATCCAAGCAGGGCTCAACAAACAAATTAATTTTAAGCAAGTTAACGTGGCACTAAGTAAGAAGACCCGCATTTTACAAGTAAGAACAAATGGGATCTCGTGAAAAGTAATATCGTTTGTACCACGCACTCACTCACATGACAAATGTGATCGAAAAGACCGAGAGTAGCCATTTTTTACTCTTAATTTTTATCCAATGACAAACTTGAGAGTGTGCTTACAAAGTTTTAGCTTCCCAAGGATTCAATGGTGCTCGTTAACTAAGGTTACATTACAAATCTCTATAATCAAAACATGTCTCCTCATTTCTAGTGGTTAAGATCGTCGTCAAGATTCTGAGTTGTTGGATCTCCGGTTCTAATCTTGGTCATCAATAAGTAGATCATTATCAACAATTTCTATTCAATAAACAAATCAATAATACAACCATTTTGTGTTTTAGATTAGTCCTAGATATATTGACCTTATGTTTTGGGCTAACAAATATTTCAAAAATTCTAAACAAGAAGACAGGCCTATTCTGGACACTTAATTGAGATGATTGCCCAACTTTAATCTTAAGGTATACTCACACGATTCTTTTTACTTTTCATTTAGGTTAATGGCCCACATGGATCTCTGAGAAAAAATAAGTGCCACGACTCTTTCCTTTTTAAAAATAGCCTTGGAATTGGGTAAAACTAAGTGGCAAAATGGAATATTTCATTTGATTATAATTACGATTTTCAAAGCAAAGATTAGTATAAAAAAAAGCCTTAAAAGACACTCAGAAATAGAGATCGCAGCAGGGCTCGACAAACAACATGAAGTTAAGCAAAGTTAATGTGCTAATAAGTAAGAGGATCCGCATTTCATAGCTGATGACAAATGGAATCATGTGAAAAACAATATCATTAGGAACCACGTACTTAGTCACATGAAAAGCTTGATTGAGAAGATCGAGAGCGGTCATTTTTTATTCTTATTTTTTTCCAATGACGATTTGAAAAGTGTGCTAACAAGTTTTTAGCTTCCCAAGGATTCAATGGTATTAACTTAACTAAGTTTACATTATGGATATCCATGATCGATACTCATCTCCACCTTTCTGGTGGTTTGGATCATTGTCAAGATTTTGAATACTTGGATCTCTAGTACTAAATCTCAACCGTCAATAAGTAGAACATCATCAATAATTGCTATTCAATATGCAAATCAATAACACAACCATTTAATGTTTAGATTAGTTCTCAACATATTGACATATTGTTTTGTGCTGACAAACATTTCAATAGTCCTCAGAAGAAGTTGGTCTTATGTTGGACACTTAATTGAGATGAAGGCCCAAATTTAGTCTTAAGGTATCCTCATGCGACTTCTTTCGCTTTTCATTTAGGTTTCTGACCCACTTGGTTCTCCGAGAAAAAATAAGTGCCACTACTCTTTGCTTTCTAACAAAGCAAAGGCGAAAGAAAATTATCAAAACTTGCAAACCTTTGCTAACTGGCGGTGAACTCTAAAAAGAAGAATAAAAGGACATTTTTCAAATGCTAACTAAAAAATTCACCAATTAGAACTAAATTGGTACAATTAAAAAATTTATGAAAGAATTGATGCCAATACAAAAAGTTGAGGACTTTTTTGATATTTTTTTCTAAAAATTAATGATATGTGGTTCAGTTAAATTGCTTTTTATCTCTTCACGATTGATCACTTCGTCAGTCAGGCTATAAGATTAAGCTTCATTGATGGCCGAGGAACCCAACTCAACTACCCTACTGTCCTCTCGCTTAGAATTTGAACTGAGGTAAAAGACATTAAATTAATCAACTAATCCAACATAGTTTGACCAAACTAAAAACTAATCCAACATATAAATATACAAAATATTAATAATTACAAATAGCGCGTACATGGGACGAAGAAAGCTACCTTCCTTCCTTATCAGTTAGGCCTCAGAATGATGGATTTCTTTCGTACGCTATTGCGATTTCTTCTGTTCTACTGTGTTAGACTGTGGCGCTTTGAAATTTGGAACCACAGAGAAAAGAAGAAATCTCTTTCTTCACCTGCCTGCTTGCTTGCTTGCTTCATTTTTTTTCTTAATAAAAAAGAAATTGATACCGATCACTTAAAAAAGAGTTTAATGAATACAAATCTAAAGCTTGGTAGCATAATAAATTAAAAAGGACTAAGAAGAATACTCTACATATATTATAAATACCTGATTTTGAGATGTCGGTCGTTTATGGTGATTGGACGTTTAAGTGGAGGAATTCTTGGTGACGAGAAGCGGACCGTTTAAGAAAAATGAAACAAACATTTCGTCCCCAAGCGACACCAGGTGGATTGACGATAATGGGGATTGAACTTGAAACACCCTTAGCATGATGGACTAGGTGCAAATTAAGTTGTGACTAAATGAATCCGTAAGCATTAGTTTGATGACGACCTGAATTGAGGATTACAATTGCGAGACGATAAAGGTAGTTCCACTCAATGTGGCGTGCGCCATAACAGACGATAACAAAGGATCGGGTTGGCGAAAGAAGTATAACGAGACCGGAATTAATCTAGTAGTTGGTTGATGCATTTGGTTAAGGAAATGCAAGCCTAAGATTACTCTCGATCATGGAGCTGTTAAAGTGAATGACAAAATCCCACATATGAGAGAATTGTCACACATGTAGTATTGAAAAGGACAAGTCTGGGAAGAGAAGATAGTGTCTTAAACCAAAGTGGTTTGCAGAATATCATGAAATGAAAATAGCTATTTGAGAAAAGCGGATAGTAGAAAAAGACCAAGAATTTGAGTCACATAGTGAGATACCCTGAATGAGAAGTGCTGAAGTGCCTTGGAGATATTGGTGAAAGTCAAGTGTTTATTCTGTGCCTTCGTCATGATTAGAGAGGACCCATATTGTGTGATTAGGATGGATTTGTGATGAGACCAATATGAGCGGGTTAGCAAGTGATCCCGTAGCGTCATAGTAGGGTGTGAAAATTTTTCCTTGCTTGAAAGACTATAATAAAAGGGATCTCGAGCATGGCAAGCGAAATGGCATCGACGAAGGGTTGAAATGTAGTACATCCTATGTGATAATAGACGTTTCGCTTAGTAAAGTGAGATGGGCCTGGTAGTCATAAAAGATACCGTGAGGATAGGCAAAAGTGAGACCCGAACTGGATTTATGCATTGGAAGTTTTTAATAACTACAAACTGACATTGCCAATGGGGCCTATGAATAATGGGGTCGAAAAGGATCCCTTTGAATAGTTAGGACTGTGGGACCTGATGATTAAGGAAGATGAATGATCGAGGTATGCAATGAAGGCGTAATTGGGCTACACAGTTGAAGGAGGTAACCGCCATAACAGTATTGCATTGATGAAAAGAAAGAAAGGGCAAATTCCGAGGATGAAATTTCTATAAAGGGGGAAGAATTGCAACATCCTGAGTTTCGATTCCTTTTCCAGAATTTGAATACAGAATGGTTATTTCATGGAGGCACTATAAATAAATCTTACTCGAAGCTAGTTACTCTGAGATGACTAACCAAAGGGGAAAGGCTAGCTAAGAATATAAGCACGTACACCAAATGGTCGATACGCGTGACTCCTAAAAGTTACCTGTTAGTTTGAGAATTTATTTAAAGCTGTCATCTTATGAATGAGGCAGTGAATTGAATTTCGGAATAGGATAATCAACTCTCAAAAGTGTTATGGGGTTTGAAATTGGATGTCGTATCGAAAGGCGCAAATTGACTGCTTGGCATTGAAATGCCAGAGAAAAGGGAAAAATTGAAAATTTCTATCTCGCCCGTCTTGTGCTAGAATCCATAGCTAGAGAGTGTTAGTAATTTTAGCGAGGCTAGAAAATTTTTTCGGTGGCATTCCAAGTTATTTTTCGATCGCGATTGAGCCAAATCACTACCGATTGAGACCCTATCGGTCTTGAAATTTTACGAATTTCGAGAAATGTCTCGTAAGTCATCTTTTTGACCAATTTGACTAGTTTGACTGAAATTATTGAGGCCCAATCCCCTATTAGTCCAAAAATTTACTGATAGTCCAAAAATCAATCGATTCGTTCAGCTTTATATCGTTTTCGGTGAATAGTCACCGACGATAATTATCCTTAAGATATTTTATTGGTCAAAACACTCTTTCTCCTTCATAATTATCACCAGATTCTCTCTCTCTCTCTCTCTCTCTCTCTCTCTCTCTCTCTCTCTCTCTCTCTCTCTCTCTCTTTGCTCTAGATTTATGCTGCCAACTTTAATCGGCCTTCGATAGAAATCCAAGCGTTAGATTTTTGTGATTTTTTGATATGTTATAGTCCTATCTGAGATGAGTTTATAGAACTTTGAATCACTTCGATCCGAGGTCGTTTGGCCTTTCAAATCTACTTTGCTGTTTCAGTCGACAAACTAGTTTTCTGTTACCCGAAATTTGACATATAGCCCACGTTGATATATGTTAAACCCCAGTGACCCCTAGAGCTCATTTTCATGTGAAAATATTGATTTTCAGCTTGAGAATCACCCTGTTCAGCCTTTGATCAGCCCCGATTTGGACTAAATCCACCAGAATCCATCGTGCTTTTTCGGTCGCCGCCATGCGCCGCCGCTTGCACCGCTTTCTCAGATCCGTGTCAGCCTTGATTAAGTAATTTAAACCTCTATTTCTCGATTAGAATATTGTATATGCCATGGACTAGTTCTAAGGTCCGATTCGAGGTAAATCGATTTAGGAAAAATTATCGGAGTTAGCGTATTTATGCAAATCGATTATGTGACGAGACTATGATATATTATTTGGGCTTGGTATATTGTTGTCTTGGCTGAATATATGTTGTTGGTGGTGGTTGATGTGGGTCAATAGGTATTAAATAGTATTTTGAAATCACTGTTCATGAACCTCCAAACACTGTTCACATGCTGCCCAATTTAATTTTGATTTGAAAATGACAAGTTTTGTGGGTCCCTTGAGGTTCGAATATCGAAAAATATATTTTTGAGTATTTTATTCAAAACTGAGTCCGAGCAATATTTTATGTTACTATTTCAAATATTTAGAGCCTGTGTTCATATTCAGAATAATATTTGAGGATTACCCACGTATACTTGAAATTTTTTTATCCTTTTGGGTCCCACATGAGAAATTGGTCATTTTTAATAAAATGGAGCACGTGAAAGAGATTAATTGGCTTGGCCATTGTGTCGATCATGTGAATTGAAATAGTTGGGCACGTGTTTTAAGTAGTGGCCTAACGTACTTGGCCAAGATTTTTGCCCAATTGAAATTGACATTATTTCATATGTCTGATAGAATATTTGGACTTGTATTTGAAATGTGGCCTAACATATTTGGCCGATGATTTCTGTCCAAATGAATTTAAAGGATTTTATTTCTTGAAAGGCGAGTGCGACAATTTGGGTTCGTAAAATGAGTTGATTGACTTGGCTATTTGACCGAAAATATGGATTGAATATTTGGACTCGTATTTGAAATGTGGCCTAACATACTTGGCCAATAATTTCTGTCCAAATGAATTTAAAGGATTCTACTGCATGAAAGGCAAGTGCAACAGTTTTCGCATGTTTGATTGCATATCATTGTGACTTGGTGTAATATGTAGCCAAGAAGTCACTTGGCGTAAAATCTAGCTATTAGCGTAAAATGTAACAACTTAAGTGTAAAATGTAGGCTCAAAGGTGAAAAACGTAGCTTCGTGTGCCTTGATGCATTTGACGCAAGGTAATTGGAGTGATAAGGTGTCAACCTGAGGCGTCCTACACGCGAGTTGAGACACGGACCTGATGCGTATGATACGGGGGTCGGATCTGATGCGCCTATATGACGCGGGTCAAATTGGCTATTAATCCGTGCATGCATATGTATTTGTATTGATTGTCCTAGATTGGACTTGTTTATTTTATAACTTGGCCATTTGTGATGAACCATTGATTGACTATTTTATGTGATATTTTGGTTTTATGGTCTTGGATTAGACCTTAGCTATTTTTTTTTTATAAATGGCCAATTATGGCGAGTTTTCTGTTGGGCGTTGCCCTTGATTTAAAATTTGACTCTGTGGTTTGAGTGTCTAGATGAGGCGTGGAGTTGGGTTTGAGGGTATTTAGTATTCTAAGAAGGGATTTAGAGGTTAGCTTGCTGAGATTTGTTCTCATAAGTGAATGCCTTTATTTTTCAGATCCTCGTTCCTAGCAGTGAATGCAATATGGGTAAGACAAGGGATCCCGGAGGAAATTGGTTCATAGACTCAGTGTTTTTCTAAACCAGATAGTGGGACGGACAATGATGAGCAAGGTGGAGGCAGAAGCCCCTTAAAGGAAATTTGTATGGTTTGCTCACCATTGAAATTAAGAAACTTGCCAACCTAAGTCCTTATGTTATAAAGGTCGAGCAATGGGTTATAATGAGGCGACGAAAACTTTGAACTGTGTATATGACGTCATCCTGAAAGTTGTATGAAAAGGGCATGTAATATAAAGTGTGGCTTGGTGAATTGATTGGTCTGTCTTTCTCTCCACCCTTTTTCTGTGTATAAGATTGAAGGAGCTCGTTTCCGTTTCCTAAGGAACTTTGAAGTCGTTTGATTACGATGAGTTTCCTGAACCGTCGTGGTTGTTAGCCAAGCAACCGTACAGGTATGATAGGGATGTCGCGTGACTCGTGGATTCGGGACATGACACTTAGCCTCACTCAAGGCCAAAGTAATTATCGACAAATTCAAAATATTTTTTTTTATAAAAATTATCTAAGTTAGTGATAGACGTGCCACGTGGGATGATTGGGTTCGTGCAGAAATTTTTGATCAAATGACAATGTAGAAAATCAAATGAAATTTTCCTTACCCAACAACAGAATATATTTTTCATTTTATTTTCATATTTTAACCAAACATTAAAAAAAATCTCACAAAATAAAGCTACCATTATTAGGGTGCCAATAATTCATTTCACGAAAAACATGGCATCCAATGGGAGCCTCGTAAGGGTAGCTTTCCGAAACCATTGTTGCTAAATGTATGATCAATGTGTCTTTAGTGGCTCCCACTACAAATGGTTCTCTTTTTTTTTTTTTCCTTCCCATCATTTCCCTAACCTCTCTCATTAACTCTATCTAATGGTATGGCTTGGCATTCACTTATGTGGGACTAACATATCATCCCTTGACACTCTTTCCATCTCTCCATTTTCATCTTGAACAAGCTGCCTACCTAGGTACTATTACTCAACTATCTTAGAATTCAGAATGGTGTTTGTGCCTTTCGTAAATACTGCCCAGATTCCATCAATCATCTCTACTTTGGCTATCGTCATACGAGCATCCTTGCTCTCTTTTGGTCTACCAGATGTAGTCTGGCTTGACAAAACATTACATGATGCGATAACCTTCAATGGGCGTTGAAGCACATTCACGGCCAGCACTTCTACTAACGCATTACTAGTTTTTTCTTTGATGCTCTATGTCACATTATCTGGATTGAAAGAAACCACATTCTTTTTTGTAGTCGGAGTTTTATCCTATCGGCCATTAAGGCCCATATCGTCAAGGTAGTCAGAGATAAGGGGTTGACCTTCAAACACTCGATGATACGCCTACAAGCCGACGTATACAAGCCAACTGGGTTATCGATAATTTAATTTTTTTATTGATCTTTAGCTACTCTTTCTACTCATTTCTTTGGCAATCTATTTGGCTTTTCTGATACTCCTGTATATTTGGCTGATTGTCTTGACCTCTTTTTTACTTTTTTATTCTTTCTCTCCCCACCCGTGTTGCCTTTGTACTCTTTGTGACACGTTGTGGTATGCAGCCAGGGTTTTGTTTTGTAACTTGTGCTTTTTTTTTATCAATATACTTCTTAAATAATAATAAAAAAAATCGTACCATTAGAGTGGTGATAAACCCTAATGCCAAGAAAGTAATGAAGTGGTCCAAAATCCTTCATAGAAAATTCTTGAAAGAGTCGGTTAATTAATGACCATAATAAATGAGGAATATCACCAAGGACAAGGATATCATCAATATACAGCAAAAGATATAGACAACCCCGAGAAGACGTATGAGCAAATAACGATGGATCAACCTTACTCACCATGACGATTGCTAAAATTCTCCTCATCAAAGCAAACATGCTGACTGCTAAAAACACGATCACTTGACTGATCAAGGCAATGATAGCCTTTGTGATTTGACGCATACCCAAGAAATATACATGGCACAGAATGCGGTGCAAGTTTGTGGGAGATACAAGGCAGAAGAAAAGGATAACAAGTGCACCTAGAAATTCATGAGAATGAATAATCAAATCAGAACCCAAATAAACATTGGAAGGGGGAAATATCATATAAGACAGGAGTGGGAAACTGATTAATAATGTAAACAGCAACGAGGAGCATTGACCCAACATGAAGGAGGCATATGAGCATGGATTAACAAGGTTCAACACATTTCGCCTAAGTATCTGATTTTGCGTTCTGTCAAACTATTTTGAGATGGGTTGTCTAGACAAGAAAAGTGTTGAATAATACCGTTTTCACGTAAATATGTTTGGAACAAATGATTGGTATATTCACCTCCCCCATTAGTTTGTAGGAATTTAATTTATTCATTGCACAGATTTATAGATTTATATTTCATTGGCAAAGTCCAAGTGAACCAAGAGTAGTCATCATCAAATTACACAAAATATTTAAAACTAGAATTAGATAAAATGGGAGTCATCCATACATATGAATGAATTACAATTAAAGGAAAAGATACATGATGGCTAACAAACTCAAAAGGCAATCGATGAGATTTGCCCACAAGACAGACTCACATGATACCAACCTAGAACTAGAATTGCAAACACAACTTGAAACTTATTTCCTTGGATGACCAAGATGAGGATGCCAGCAAGCGAAGCAAAAGAAGCCATGGTAAGATGCAAGTGAGACGACACCAAGGAATTGGAAATTGGATAAAGACCATGATAAGAATTAGCTTGGAGGATAACTTTCCCGATTCGTTGGTCCTTTAAAGAAAAGGATGAACCATTAAAATCAATAGTACAAGAATTTTTAAGGCAAAGTTGAGTGACTGAGAGAAGATCACGAGCAAGATTAGCGATATGATAGACAAGTGATAACAACAAAAATCAAGAATCAGTATGTAAAAAGGCTTTACTGACCTGCTTAATAGGCAATAAACGACCATCACTAACCAAAATTTTTGTTGTATCATCAAAGGGTCTAGGATTTAGAATTTTATCAATTTCACTAGTCATGTGTATCGACGCTCCGCTGTCAACATACCACATTGGATCAATGGTCTCACTAACTGAGAGAGTTGAGAAAGAGTCTAACAAATCAGTGGTAGCAAAAGCATGGTTAAATCTTTTCTGACATTGTAGCACAATGTGCTCGGATCCATTACAGATCTAATAAGAAAAATGAGGTCTAGATCCGAGAATGCCTCCCTAGGTGAATGGGGGAACATAGGGCCTCAAACCACCACAAGGCCAACTAGAGGAGAGAGAAGCGATTATCATAGGGGACGGAGAATGATTGTAAATTAAATCGATCATTGGAGGCTTTCCAAACCAATTCATCACGCAAGAATCATCCATCTTATCTTCAACCATATCTTCCACCCCTAAAATTATGTCCACCACAACCCCCTCGAAATGGTGGATTGGGTGAAGTGCCATGACTAATCAAAGCATGATGAACTTAAAAATGATTGAATGTTGCTAATTATTTGCTTCGAATGAATGCATGAAATGCTCGAATTCATGAAAGTGACACTTGGCTGCTATAAGCTTGCGATTGATGACGATGTTCACGGAGATGATGGCCCATTGGTGTTTGGCAATGGTGGTTGACCAATGTCCATTTCGTTCCTATTTGTTATACACCTGACCATATCTCAAGTTTGATTATTTAGCTTGTAACTTATATTGATTGGTCTGCATATTTCCTTTCCAGTCAGTAAATAGCCACTTTAAATATGTGAGTGTTTAATTATGACTTTTTATTTCGATAAATTGCATGTTAATTGCTTTCCTAGAGTTATGGTAAGGATTAAATAAGTAACTGCATGAAAATGACAGAAGACCATTATGCATGATTATTTACATAGGTTAGATGCCTATTAGGCTTTGAGTAATAAGCAAAATGTGTGGTCATTTTAGGAACATTAACTAGTTAGAATTTGAAAGGGCGCTAATTAACTAATTAGCGTAAAAAAGTCCTTGAACTTAGATGCTCTGATTATGTCACGCCCCGAACCTGTTTAACAACACTGTCGAATGGCTCGTATAACTTAATGCGATTGCCCAGGATAAATCGCGGCCAAACGACGGAAACATAAAATCACAACGGAAACGCAAAAACTCCCCCTAACAAACAAGCAAGCATGCACGCTGGATAGCGAGACCCACAATACCTGTATAAACCGGTATACGATTTAAAACCAAAGACTGTATACATATCTATGCGCATATCATCAACCTTCGAGAGGTACAATTATTTATAATATATACATATATACCAGTACAGGCCCTCAAAAGAATTACTAGGCGTCCTCAATCAAAAAGAATCCGACGACCCTAGACCATACTCGGTCTCCTCCACACTATCTTCACTGGATGGCAGCTCCTCTAGGTCTCGAGCAATATCATACCTCAAAAATGCGATCCTCATCCTATGGTCAACAATCTGAAAGGGCGATCTGCCACAAAGTGAGTATAACTCAGTGAGCATACACAACTAAACTTAGCATAGAAAGCATGCATATGCCAGGAATGCACGGACAAGTAACTTTACAAGCAACCAGGCGACATGAACCCGAGTCAGGCATTCACAAGCATATCAAGCATGCAGGTTTAATTCCTCGCACAAATGCCATCAATCAATAATACGATGTGCTCACATGATTCAAATTCTACTCACTCCGACCTCCATGGAGGTGTAACTAACTCCGTTAACCACAGAATATCAACTGACCCCAAGGTCCGGGTCCACATATCGAATGCTACAGGGCCGTGCCTCGAAAGCGAATCACAGCATGTCGGCACCCTTATCTCTCCAGCTACCCCGTGCCTCGCACGTTTAGGCGCAAAGTGCAACGACCGCGAATCACAGCAGGTCGGCACTTCTCGACTGCGAATCACAGTAGGTCGGCTCCCTTATTGCTCCAATTCCCGCGTCTCATAGCAGGGCCGACGCTCCTTAACTCTATCATGCCATGCACCGTGCACAACCGATCAACTCGGCCCACGTGGGCATTTCACGTCTCATACTTTAGATGAGCAGACATAATCAAGCAAATCTCGGCATGCTTTCATGCGCACAATCCGTCGTGCGACCTTACATTCAAACTTACAAGAATGCCCACACAAAATCATACAATTATGCATTCTAGGATATGCCAGTGGGACATGCACATGCCTTAACCTAACCTCGCCTCATTTCCCAGAACTCAACCGACTTGTGCCAATATGCCATGCATCAAATGCATCACGATTCCACACACTTCCTCGCTTTGAATACACAAGCATGAAACTCTCGCTTTTCTTATTCTTTCGAGCACCAGCAAGAATCAATTCACACAAAATGGCAATGTACAATCCCACAACTTAAATGATTCCACAATTACAAATGAACAAGCCAAAAATGTCAAGTGTCCTCGGCAGCTTTTTATCCACCCCAAGTTCCATTTATTCTAACAAGAGCTAACTATGATCCACATCCCGAAATTCGAGTACCAAGCGCTAAAAATATAAATTTTCCCACGCCCAAAGACCTCAACTACACGCTGAAATCTCAAAATATTCTTTCTAGCACTTAGGAACAACCAGGGGTTACAAAAGCTCATGCATCACCACGTGAACAACCCTTGTTTAAATTCAAACAGAAAATTTCCAGCACGTTCTGGCACTAATCGCAACCGGTTTTGCACAATATAACCCCTAAAAATTTTTTGGGCAGCGCTTCGGTACTTTAGGGAGACCTGAGAACTCACTAAACCTGCAATTTCTCATCAAAACCCACCTATATTTCGCAACCACAGAAAAATTCCAGCATGTGTGCCTCACACAATCTCAAGATTAACTTGCCCCAAACTCAACCCAAAGTTCACAACCGGCATAATCTATCATTCTAGACTAAGAGTAGGAGTATAGCTCACCTTAGAATAGATTTGAGCGACAATGAAAATGGGCCTCAGAGCACGAACACCGGCTACGCGTAACCTAACCGAGAAAACTTCACTCGGTCGCCCAATAATATACTCGTTATCAAAATAACAGTATCGGACGATTTTGCCAACTTCATTATTACATTAAAAAAATTGCCTAATTTTAACATAAAAATATTCCACGTTAGCCGAACTGACCAAATAAAAATTCATTAACACACGTGAGCAGCCCACAAATATTATTTGGACCCAGCCACAGCCCTTAGATGTTGGAAATCATCACGTAGAATATTTCCTGGGTCCTTTTGAACTAAAAATACCTCAAAAATTCATTTTATTTTCATCTCGAACCAAGAATGCCCAACGACTCACAATTCAAGTGTTATGCAAATGCAAGCTCTCGCATTCAAAGTCCGCAACCAGTCGCTCAAGCTTCTAGACGTATTCCCTGACACTTAGAGTTGACTTTAAGTCGCACAATTACTCACGTTTCGCCGCAAGACCAGCCCTACTCCGCTTATATACATAATATTCAAGCAGATTTTCCCAGCCACAAACCAAGCTAAACTTCAACCCAACTTCCCCGATAATTTACCTAAACTTGCGGACAGCACTTCGGTAGGTAAAAGCAACCTGAGCTACAGTTAAAACCACATTTTGCCAACAAAACTCAGTCCATAACACCACACCACAGAAAATTCCAGCAACTGGAACAGAGTATACTCAGTCAAAAACTCGGACTAAATGCCCTAAAACCCAACTAAACCGTCAACCAAACATTACCCATTCATCTAGGCTAAGTGTAGGAGGTTTGCTTACCAAGAATGAGCTTGAAAGGCCAAGAAATGGGCAGCAAACCAGCTGCAAGCCAAACAGCAACAGAATCAAAACCGGTGAAAACAGGGCAGATTTTGATTTGGTGCTGCGATTTCTGTAGGAGCTCTTTGGGCGATCCGTTTGAATATTATCGAAGCTCGAGATGTCACGAGTGCATAGGCGAAAACGGAGCGCGATTTGGGAACCGGACGACCCCGAACGAGTCGTTTTTCTCCGGACGCACGCAGAAACGCGGGAAGAGAAGGGCTCTCGATTTGGGAGGGAAAATGGCCCGAAAAGAAAGAGAGAGAGAAGAAGAAAGAGAGAGTTCACTTCAATTATTCAAAGGCATTTATGAGAGGTTCTAGAAGGGTGAAGGTGGACCAATGAGAAGATGACACCCATCTTTGGTGGTTGGGTAAGAGCTTATGAGAATTTGACAAATGGCCAAGTGAGAGCATGCCAAGTGTCTCTTCTTGGATGATGGTGGATTGAAAACTAATTAGAAAAAAAAACACAGCAAAGTGACCGACTCGAGATTTTTCTTGGGAAACGTGCCAAATGCACATATTAGCCTCGAGTGCGAACAAACTCAGACGAAACACTGCTCTGAACTGACAAGCTTCCTAGACCACAATTAAAACCACTAGCAATCTAGGGGGTCTAACGAAGCTCGGGGACGAACTGTCTCTTTCATTATTTACTTTTCTCCTCGGTACTCTGAAACCAAACGGCCAACTCGAAAACCCTTCGAGGCTACGTCCAAAACCTAACTGCGACTCTCAACGATTATTCAAGTTCGGAATCTATTTCGTGGCCAATTCCATTGAACAGCGACTCCAGTAAATGCTCAGACTAACGGATGGCTTGTTAGGACGTACGCGTATCGATTGATCAAGTCCACGTACTTCAAGTCCTAAATAGCCTTTCCCTTTCGGTTAGTCATCTCGTAATAGCTAATTCCAAATGAGATTTGACTAGAGTGCTACAATGAAATATATCCATTCTATTTATGAATTCCGAAAATGGGTCGAAAATCCAGGACGTCACAGATTATGTAGAAATCAAGATAATACTCCCGTATCTTAATTGGTTTCTAGCCTACCTCAAGAGGCTAGTGGCAACCCTTAGTAATGATTGAGACTGTTAAATCATGAAAATGAAATCCAACGTCACGCGAAAAAGAGTTGGGAGAGCCTACCTCTAGCCTAATAGACACTACATCTAAACCTGCTCAACCCTTGCAAGAGGGAAAAAGTGGGTCACAACAACATATATTTGCCAAAAATAGGTTTCTTAAATAGCACAATGATGAGATTTGGCATTCTAGGTAAGAGATTTAGCAAGTAAAAAAACTATATGGTAAATAGAGATTTATGCATTTCATTAGTCGTGAGCTTGAGTCATCACTAGGTGGACAAAACCTAGTAATAAAAAATTCATGGGATATATTTTATTTTTGAATAGAAAATTTGAAGGGTGTCATGATCTAATCAACATCACTTTAATAAAAGAAGGGGAATTAAATTTGTAGAAACCAATAAAGCAAAATAGTAGTAATTCAAAATCCATATTTAAACGATGCAATTTATATGAAAATGAAACTAGGAACTTTCTAAAAAATTTACTCTATTGGGCCCACACGCCCCTTTTTGATTCTCTCTTCCATGTTAGTTGAGCAAAGATCCTCTGCTTCCAAAAAACCTCCTCCATCCGACCTTGACCCTCCATGGTCTTCGGCTTCCCAGTGAACATGCCATAGCCCACCCCAAGAGCACTGCTCGTGCACAAAGACTTCTCCTCGAGCGTTGGCAACCACGGCAATCCAAGTTTTGAATAGGCTTGATTCTACCTGGGCCAGGTCACCACTCGAGTAGGAGGGTTGTCAATATTGTGGATACTTATTCGCATTGTTCTTAGAAGCAACCTTCATCGCCTCTTTCTACTGAATGTTCATCATTTGGACTACTAACTCATATCCACAAGTTTTCATGTCTAACGTGTCCCTCTCTTCCTTCGGCATCTCTCTGTTGTCTCTTCAATTGAACTAGACTTGGCACATCAATTTGTCGATGCTGTATAAGGACCCAACCATCAGCTATTTCCCATTCAATGGTGCTGTAGTCTTGTTGTATTATAATGATGCCTACTTGGCAGGCATGAAGATTCACCCTACCAATAGGCACTATTGTAATACACAGAGACCGCACCATCGTTGCATGATAATAGCTACTAGTTAGGTCCTTGTAAGCAATGACAAATCAATGTGCCATGTCCTGTTCAATTGAAGAGACCATGGCGAGATCCTGAATGAAGAAAGGGACATGCTGAACACAAGCCAATAGTCCAAATGATGATAAACATACTAGTAGACGATGGTGGCGAAGGTTGCGACCCAAAACAAGGCGAATAAGCGTCCACAATATCAACGACCCTCCTAGTCGAGTGTTGATCTAGCTCGGGCAGAATAAGGCTGATTTGAAACTTGAATTATTGGGGTTGCCACGGCTTGGGGAGCAGTCCTTTTACACAAGAGGTGCTTCTGAGCAATCTGCGATAGGTTCACTGAGACCCAAAGACCAAGTAGGGAGGGTTAAGGTCGAATGGAGGGGCTTTATTGGAAGTAGATAATCTTTGCTCAAGTAACATGGTAGATAGAATCATAAAGGGGTGCGTGGCCTAATAGAGTAAATTTTTCAGAAAGTTCCTAATTTCATTTCCGTGTAAATTACATCGTTTCAAGATGGATTTTGAATTGCTGCTATTGTTGTTTATTGGTTTCTACAAATTTAATTATCCTTCTGTTATTAAAACGATGTTGATTAGCCCTTGACTTTTCTATTCAAAAAAAAAATCCCATGTATGTTTGGATCTACTAATAAATGTATATATCAGAGGGATACATGCACACAAACTCTTAAGAACTAAAAAATTTGCCGTTTAAGATCCAAATCGACCTATGGCTTATCAAGCTCCCATCAATAACTTGATCGCCAACTGTAGGGATGATAGTGCTGAGGGGAAAAAGGAGACAAATTCGAAACCCAACGATGTTTAAATGATATGTACATCGATTGGAGCCAATGAAGCTAAAGGGTAAGTAAATAACTATTCCCCAACAAATTGAACCGAAGCGTAGACAGAATTAGGATTTCATGCCCTCATCTTGATGATGATGAAACAATCATTTGCAAGGGCAATTTAGAAATAAAAGATGGTTATGAGGGAAGGATCCATAGTCTTCCCCATCATAAATATGGTTCATACACTTTCAATACATCCCAATAGTTCGATGCACATACGGTTTGTTAATCATCTTAGTACAAGTTCAAGAGCGACAACAAGATTAAATCTATCATATGAGCGGCAAACGGCCGCGATGTCTTGAATATTTTGAGAATTGTGATTATAGCTATCTGCGTTTCGTGCTTTTTGTAGTGGGAGTATTCCGTCACATAGCTAAAGTGAAAACTTTGACAATCTAATACTTTCAAATCTAGCATTTAAGGTAGGGGAAAAAAATCACGATAAATGCCTAATAAACATGCGATGAGGCCATGAGACCTTCTGAATCAATCAGACAAATGGGAATGAGCCAAACGGATCAATTATTCAATTCGAAATTTGAGAATTATACTGATTATGTTTTGATTCAGATAACATGGCAAACGAATCCAATCAAGACCATTCAAACATCAAAAGAAAGCTTAGAATGTGTAGTTTAAAGTTCAAGAAGACAAACTTGACTGATTATAAACACATCTTCCCGAAATTTACCAAGTAGACATAACACACGTTTGCAGAAAAGTCCTTTAATTATGTCAAACTTATCAATTTTCCCAGGGACCTCAATGAAAACAGTTTTGTAGGCCGAATCTGACCTTGTTCAAATTTTTGCCATTTTGACCCCCTAAATGTTGCAGAAAAGTCCTTTTTCCAAAAAAGGACCTCAACTATGTGTAATTTGCAAAACAAAGTTAACCAAAACAGAGACCGGAAAACAGATCAAACACAGATTCAGATTATGATCTTAATGCATGCATCGTACCAAATAAATGACATTAGATTCGTACCAAATCTTATATGTTGAGGATCTAAGCCGGTTCTACAACTTCTATGAAGAACACATATTGAAATTCAGATCAGAAAAAATCACAAAAAATTGAAGAACACACCAAGGTCAGGTCAGATTCAAATTTCCAGTAGACTGATCATATTGTCAAACTTACAATTCATGTCATGCATTTTGGTGCGCAATCGAGCCTATTTCCAGCAACAACAAGCCTATTCAAGCACATCTGCAGCAACATTCAATCCTAAACATCCATCTAAAACATGCTTGATTCACTATCACAAAAGTTGATCTAATAAACACATCCCAAGCATATGATCGATTCAAGCACAGAATTGAGTTCAAAACATATTCGGAGGACTTGTAATGATCTTGGCTGAAACATATCGAGTGGGAATTCAACGTGCAATTTCAAACAAAAATAGAATTAACTAACACAATCAACTAAAAACATAAACATGCAAGGATCGAGATATGGTTTTAATAAAATAAAAGGACATCGGCGGCAAGCGAGACCTCAACTCACGATAGAGACAAGAATCTTACCTTGAATTGGAAGAAGAATTCTGCAATAGAGAAGAGAGGATACCAGGAAGGAGAGAGATGAACTCAGAACTCGTTTGCAGTAAGTCCATCGTAAATGATATCCGCAAACATCACTGGAGGGAGGGGAGCACAAAAAATTAGGCAGAGCAGAGAAGACGATTCTACATGGAATCATAGCATGCTCTACAGTTTAAATGGAATGGAGCAACCTGGCGATTATCCAGAATCAGTGAGCGTGAGAGTCATCCAATTGAACCGCGCGACTGACTTCAAATCATCATCCTCGGAAAACTCAAGGCTTATCCATAATCAGATGAGACGATGATGATGATGATTGCATGCAAGCAATGATCGGCCAACGGAGGAAAAGCGATAGAGTTCTGTGTAGAATTTCTCAGATAGAGATATTTAATGGAGAGATCTTGAACAAGAGATAATCCGTGAGAAAGAGAGGATCAGTGGAGAGATCCCGAGAGAGAGAGAGAGAGAGAGAGAGAGAGAGAGATGGTTACGAGAGAGAGAAAACCGGAAGGCCAGTCCACTCTATTGTTGGAGACCTCCTGCTTTTAAGCGTCTCTAAAATATCTTCTTTGCTGATGTGTCCCTCCTTCATGAGGAAGATTGCCATATTTCCATGGGATGAAGTATGGGCGCTAATTCGACCCAAAAAAAAAAAATAAAGTATAATTTCGAACCCCCAAAAAGAAGCGTGGGTATTCATGACGTGGACGTACACATTGGAATGTATAGACCTGTCACAATGCGCCTAAAACCCATTTAATAACCCTCAAGCAATTAAACGGGTCATAACAAATTTAAAAAACCAGCATAATGGGTCTCCAAAATATAAAGGTCAAAATAAGTGAGTTATAAATGAGTCCATTATGAATCAATTTACAACCCACTTAAGGAAACCCACTTTGGCCACTTAAAAGGCCCTTTTTCACTGTTCTTTTTACTTTTTTTTCTCTTTTACTTTACTTTTAATTTATATATTTTTTATTTTATTTTATTTTTATTTCCTACGAAGCTAGCAAGGGCACCGGCCGACCTTCGCCCTCAGTCAATTAGGGCTGCCATCCTTGCCAACAACCGAGGCCTCTTGAACTCTAGCGGTGCTCGGCCTTCGATGCTTCATGAGTGACGTGGTATACTGACTTCACAGAAAGTACAACATTAGAGAGCTAGATTGGATAAGTGGTGACGTGCCGGTAGTGCCCACATTGAAAGTAGATCAAATGAATGCCTTGGTACTCTCTTATCAATGTTGGTCATCTTTGTGGTAATCGGCCTCTAGGGCATGAAGGCGGCAAGGGTGTCATTTTCAATAACAAGTTCTTTTTGTGTTCAGTACTAATTAATCAACAGGTGGAGACACGGTCGGACGTGTCCCTATAAGTTCTAAACTACTGTTGAGGCCATCGGCGCCGCGATCCTTCTTCAGATAATAATAGTTTTGGCTTTAGCTTGGGGTTGCCTCTTCAACCCTTCTGAGTTTTGACCCACCAAAAGTAGAAAATGTCAACACTGATCTGGTGAACATGGTTCGAACATTGTGGGCCAAGGATCGACTCCAACAACATTTGATGTGGAAATACAGCCTCATGATTGATAAAGTTTCAATCCTAGCGAGAGACGTTCCCTATACAATTCAATGCTCAAGACATGCCAAGTTCAAATTTTTCCTAGATGTATACTGCTTTTCTTTCTCTTCCGCTGTCCAACGAATCGCATTTTGATTGTCAATGTAAAATCGTGTTTTAGAACCTCTTGCGAAAAGTATGTGGGCAGATGTATAACGATGAATCGGGCTGCAGCTTTTCCTACAAGCCTCCGATGTTCCAAATTGCATCATCTACATGAAAAATGTGTGATCACCTTGCTCTCATTATAAAGTGATTTCTATGGCAACTTCTAGAGTTATTAGGTAAATACCTAATTAGAGATTATTTGGTGAATTGAGAAGGTGAGAGACCTAGGCGAGAGACCCGAAGTTATTATTAGGTAAATACCTAACTAGAGATTAATTGGTGAAATGAGGAGGCGAGTGACCGGCAAGGGTCGACTGGAAAGTTCACTAGTCTTAGAAGAAAATAAAGAAATAATAATAATCAGATTTTTAAAAGAAATAAAAATAAAAATAATTCAGATTTTTGAAATTATAAAAATATAAAAAAAATTAAGAATTGTCCATAACATTTAGTAATATAATTCCTTTTATAAATGTATAAGAAATAAGTTTTCTTAGATTGGATTATATTTGTAAGTGTTTTAGTAGTATAGATCGAGTCGGGTATGGGTCAAGATATTTGCACTGCGCATAAATGGGTTGATGGATCAATTCGGGTTGGACCATTTATAAGCCAACCCAAATCCGGCGCGACTTACCCATTTGACAGGTCTAGTTATCAGAACCTGCATATAATTCTCTTTGAATGAAGTCATCATCCGGTGCTTCTGATTTGTCAACTCGGAGCTAGCAGGCACTTATTGGGAAAGAGCATTGCAAAAATCCTTGATAAGGCTCATCAACACATGAGTAAAACATCTGTCAACGTAGGCATGATTGAATATAAATGAGGAAAAAGCAGCACCTTGGCATCCATGTTGTCAGCACGAGTGGCAGTATACTTAGAGGGCAGAACGAGGATGACCCCTTCCAAAATCCCAACGGCAATGAAGTTAGGATGAACCCGCATGACTTCGGGTGAGCCACAGTCACGTCTGAATGCCTGAGAAGAAATGGTCCGGGTAATAGCATTGTCGTAATCAACATCCAAGTATCCCAATGTGGTGGATCCCTAGGGGACAACCTCAAGGCCTCATGGGTTCAATCGGACTGGACCGAACTAGCCGATTCTAGGCGGTTCCCAGGGGTGCCGGTCTGGCTCCCAATTTGGTGTGGCTCTCTTCCTAAGTGGGACTAGACCGGACTGGGAACTAATCACCCCTAATCGTAAGAGATGGATTAATTACTGTTACTGTCACTCCCCTCACGTGCATCTGAACTACCCCAATTGGTAGAGTTCGTTTTTGTATATCAACCTCTGGTCGTCTCATGTCTTTGTGGGGATTCAGAGTTCATAAGTGGAGCAAGTTCAAAGCTCGGAAGTGAAAAGTACGGACCGGAGAGTCGATAGAGTTAGAAGAGTAAGAAGATGAACAAGGCTCAATTGGAATTACTAGTAGGGTTCAGGTTCCACCCCCACAGCCGATGACTTGGTGAACCATTACTTGATTCGCAAGCTTGCGAAGCTTTGGAATTTCAATTTTAGCTAAGAGACATAAAATATACAAAACAGATGGCACATAGGCACAAAGGAGAGCCTTTACAAAGTGGCAAAAGCTTTTGTGCCTATCCTAGAGGGAGTGGGTACGACTCTCTCCCTCAACAACGTTGACTAACTTCTGAAAATCAAGTCTGGTTAGAAATCCAATTGTCTCGGAGTTGTTAAAGCGAGTTGAATATAGAAACGGAGCCACTATAGCAAACACACTCATGGGGAGAGAGGGTGTTTCTCTCCTAGGTGACTAAAACAATACAACAACATCAAATCAATAGTTAGATTATCTCAGGATTAAACTGGAAGACTGGGATCACTAAAAGAAAGACTATAATTTTAGTCCAAGTATTTTGGACGTTCTTTATTTTGGCCCCCTATACCTTCACTTTCCCATTGTAGTCCTTAAACGAGTACTTTAAGACCATTTTGGCCCCTCCACAGAAACGAAAACCGTACATTCAAATGCCATCACAGGGACGAAAATGGTAGCAAAACACTCATTGAGGGACTAAAATGAGAACAGGGACCAGAAAGAAGAATGCTCTAAAGAATTGGAACCAACAGTATGGTAATCCTTAAATTTCTAGATTGACAGACCAGAAAAGTATATATAGGGAAAAGAAAACTGGACGAGGACGACACGTACCGTACAAGGTCACCACCTTATCACAAAACGCACAAACATAATCAAAACAATCATCCTCCTCAGCGGTCCCATCTTCAACATCTTCCATCCCAACATCTTCGGTATCATCCACGATAAAAACTAGGCTTTGCAACATTCTAAACGATCCGAAAAAGAGCTTCCTCAGAGAGAAATAAAAGGAAAATAACAGAAAGTACGGGGAAAAGATAATAAGATAAAGAAAAAGCACGGGACCTAACCTCGCCAGATTTACTCCTCTCAGGGCTTCTCTTCCATTAATTTGTTCAGAATCTGCATGAATTTTTGTTTGCGGCAATTAATGATTTTGGAATACTATTCTTATTGTTTCAATACTTTAGGGCATTCTTTGCCCGGTCCTATTGATTTTAGTCCCTAAATGAGTATTTTCACTATTATTTTCAAGGGTTTTTTTTCGGATTAGAGTAAAAAAAAATTATTTACCACAATGGGGCCCCACGCGATAGTCCAAATGCCGCGTAGGAGTGCTGTGCTGGACCACGTGCGGCAGTCTAAAGTGCTGCATGGGCCCGCACGGCATTCAAAGTGCCGCGTTAGGCCCCACGTGGCATTCTAAGTGTTGGGCAGGCCCATGCAACCCAAGGGCCCGCAATCCATTTTTTTCTTTTTTTTCCCTATTTCTTACATGTTTCTAATTATATTTATAACATTCATATTTATATAAATTTTTAAATATAATTTTTTTTTATTTTGAGGCTTATTTTTATAATATAGTTATCAATAAATAATTAAAAACTTTATTAAGATATATGTAATTAGTATATTTAGTATGTAAATAAATAATAAAAAATATTCATAAAATAAAATTGATGAGATATATAAAGATTACATATCTAGATTAAAAGAACGTGGCCAACAAGCTTAATAAATTAGTACTACCACAAGGGGGTCAAGCAGTAGTATTTTTTTTTAATTCGTATTTTTTACATGTTCTTAATAATTTTATATTTATACAAATTTTTGAATATAATTTTTGGCTTTTGAAGCTTATTTTTATAACATAATTATCAATGATTAATTAAAAATTTATTAAGATGTATGTAACTAATTTATTTACTATGTAAATTAGATTTACAAATTTATATAAATATAAATGTTCAAAATATAAAATTATAAAAACATGTACAAAAATACGAAATTAAAAAAACTACTGTACATGCCTCGTGAATATTTTTTATTAATTATTTACATAGTAAATAAATTAATCATATATTAATAAAAATTTTAAATAATTATTGATTTTTTAATCAAAATAAGCTTCAAAATAAAAAAATTTACATCTACAAACTTATAAAAAAATGAAAATTTTATAAATATAAAATAAATAAATAAAAATTAAAAAAGATGAAATTAAAAAAATGCTGCTGCACCAGCCTCGTGAATGTTTTTTTAAATTATTTACATTGTAAATAAATTAATTACATATACCTTAATAAATTTTTTAATTAATTATTGATAATTATGTTATAAAAATAAGCTTCAAAAGGAAAAAAAATTATACTTACAAATTTATATAAAAATAAAATTATAAAAACATGTAAAAAATATGAAATTAAAAAAAAACCTACTGCATCGGCCTCGTGAATATTTTTTATTAATTATTTACATAGTAAATAAATTAATTACATATATCTTAATAAAATTTTCAATTAATTATTGATAATTATTTTATAAAAATAAGCTTCAAAAGGAAAAAAATTATATTTACAAACTTATATAAATATAAAATTATAAAAAAACGTAAAAAATATTAAATTGTAAAAAAAACTGCGGCACCAGCCTCGTGAATATTTTTTATTAATTATTTACATGGTAAATAAATTAATTACATATATCTTGCATCAGTGGTTCCATCGCTTGAAGACAATAGTCCCTCAAGCCTTCAAACCATGCTCCAGCCCCTCGACGCAACCGCTCATCCCTCTCTTCTTCTTCTTCCTCCTCGCCACACGACTCGCGAATAAGAAAAGGATGATTTGAGCAGTTCAAGCATCGATTCGAGTTCTATTTCCTTCGTGCTTTGGACCATAGGCAAGTGGGCTTCCAACTCTTCGACTAGGCTATGTTCTAATTTGAGCACGACACGCTGAGTTGTCTTGATTGTGTGGATATGAGCGTGCATTTTCATGATGGCCTAGATGTCAATGCATGGTGGGTTTGTTTCTTGGACTGTGATTTAGAGGTTATGGGTAACTAGATTTTGAGTTTTGACCATCTTGAATGTCTTCGAATGAGCACAAATTGAATTGAGAGTGCACATGTGGTTTGGCTGAGAGCCTTTGGTGTTTGTCCTTGAAATTTGTGATGTGTATGTGTCAATTGGATGTTGAATTGTCTAATTAAGATCGTGGGTCGTCAGTTGGAAGTGTAGGACTACCTTGATTGTTGAACATTTAGCTTGAATTGGGGCCTCGAGCTTACTAGTGTCTGTGTCCAAAGAAGGGTGCATGTGGTTCGATTATGGTGAGTCTTGCATGTCAATACTAATGGTCGATCATGATTTGGTACCGTAGGACCTTTGGGTTGTGGCATGCTCTGAGTTTGGTGACTATCATTGGTTATTCATGCATGGGCCGTAGGTTGACAAGTTTTGCACCATAAGATAAAATGAACAATGGATGTACATGAAAGTGGAATGGGAATCGATATTTCGATTGGTCTAGTATTGGACACGATACTCCAGTCGGTCCGATATCGTGGCATTACTTCAGTTTTTTTTTTTTTATCAGACATTACTTCAGTTGATCTGGTAATGTTGTTCTGTCAGATGAATTTTGACAATACCCCAAAGGAATTCGGGATGCGTTGGTCAATGCCCATCGGTTAGATGCCGTGAAGTGTGAAGCACGGATTGGTTCCAGAAGGTCCAGCTTGGTCTAGGACTTGATCACTAGGATAGGTCCCGATAGTAATACGAGTTAGTCCTGTGAGTTGGGTTCCTGCTTGACAATAATGACAAAGTGGCTAATCATGCGTGGATCATTTGAATGCGAAATTGCAATGCATTGTAAGGAATTTTGAGTATGTTAGGTTGGTGAATCATGCGTATGTACATGTGTGTGTGATTCATGGTTTTGGTAGAAGTCACATGTTGTAATAGTAGGGTTCGTTGTATGGTTAGTGTTCTGAATGCCTTGCTTCTTGTTGTTGCTAGATTTGATGATTGGTACTTAGTATAGTCGCCTAGTTGGGTGCTTTACTTGGTGAGTTGTTACTCACCCCTTGTAGTTTACTTATGTCTGTTAGATTAGTAGTGGTGGAGATCACCTGTAGAACTTGATATGGAAGGTTAATGGTATAGGCAGGTTCTTGGGTTGATGGCATGGTAGTTTCTTTTAGTTGATGCCATGGATTGTGCTTAGTGATGTGGCAACATGGATGGGTGACAGTGGCTATGGAGTTGGGAGTAGTTGTCTTTTGTTCTCAACTGATATATTTTGAAATGGTTAATGTAACTAACTGATTACATGTATATATGGTCAGGTTTCGATGATATCAAGTGTCCTTATTGTGCGTTTATGTGACATGGTTGTTGGACAGGTACAAGATAGATGAACATATTATGACCATTCCCTTTACGCGTATACGTGGTTAGCACTTGTATATTTATTTGTACTTACTTGGATTGCTCTAATATTAATTTCCACATGTGCCATACTATAAATAATAATAGATTAAAGAAGAGCACAACAGTAAGTTACGCCCTGGGACATCACAGCTTTGGTACAAGAGCATAGGTTTTATCTAGAATAATAAGGTGCATTAGTGATTGAAGTGTTTGGTAGGAACGCACGCGATAAAACTTACAATTGCATGTGATTGTGTTTGATATAGGATTGGCAGTAGGTTATGCTGCTTATTTGGTTGGTAGCACTCTAGGTTATCTTTTGATTGAGGCTACACATTGACAGCTAGAAATGATAAGGTTTGATGGAACAATATGCAGAGAGAGGCTTTGAAGCAAGATAGTTAGGGTAAGTGAATCAGGTGGATCAATTCTAGTAGCTGTAGATCCGCGAGTGGATAGCCCCTTTTTTGCGCATGTGGGAGTTGTATTTAAAGGTCAAGCACAGCAACAGGTAGCCGTGAGTGTAGGAGGTGGTGATCCTCACATGCAAGGACTCGTGGAACAATTTATGAAGTTGAAACCACCCAAGTTTTCTAGAGATGGAAATCCAGAGGAGGTGGAGGAGTGGATCAAAGGAATGGAGAAAGTGTTTCGTTTGTTGCGTTGCAATGACACAGATAAGATAGTTTTGGCTGAATACCCACTTGAAGGGAATGCTGAAAATTAGTGGGGAGAATCGAAAAGAACAATTGGGATGGTTTCATTAGAGCCTTTAATGACAAATATTTCTCTGACTATGCAAGGGCTAAGAAGGTGGCAGAATTTATGCAATTAACTCAGGGCAATCTGACAATGGATCAGTATGAGACAAAGTTTGTTGAACTATCGAGGTTTGCACCTAGAATAGTAGAAAATGATGGAGATAAAACAAAAACATTTTCGAATAGATTAAAGACTAACATAAAGAAGCAGTTGGTGACCTTGGATATAAAGGATTATAATACATTATATGGGCAGGCCGAACCTAGCAAAGCAAGAATTAATGAAGGAAAAGGAAGAGACAATGGCTCAGGTAAAGCCTAGTAATTATATAGGACGAGATAAAAGGCCAATGCAATCGGGGGGTTGCCCATTTTCTAATAAGAGACATAACTTTGGAAACAATATAAGAGTGGAAAATACTCGGGGAGCTGAGCAGATGCCTCATGGAAGGGATAGATCATACCTGGAATTGAGGAAGTACTTTGGTTGTGGCCAACGAGGACATATAAGGTTGAATTGTCTTCGAGAAAGGCAGGCGCAGTGACCAATCCAAGGCAATGCTCCAGTGGGACAATGAAACGCACAGAGACCCTGGGCTCAAGGAAGAGTTTATGCGCTTACGCAGGAGGAGGATAAAGCCTTCAAGACTATCATAATAGGTACTCTCTCCTTCTGTGGCCAAAAGGCTTATGTATTATTTGATATGTGTGTAACCCATTCTTTCATGTCAACTCGATTCATGTTATTGTATAGAGTTGAAGTCTCAATTGCTCGAGGTACCGCTTAGTGTAGCGACTCCGTTAAAGGATACAAATATGTGTACTTAGATATGTTTGGGTTGTAAGGTTACGATAGGAGAACAGAGTCAATCAATAGACTTAGTAGTGATGGATATGTATGTGTGATATCGATTTAATCATAGGGATGGATTGGCTTCGCAAGGTACGAGCCAATGTGAATTGTAATAGGAAAACAATCTAGTTTAACCTAGTGGATGAACCTAGCTTTGAATTCATAGGAAATGGGGTAAACCCACTTGTTCCATTGGTAGCGGCACTTGAGGCACATCTACTGCTAGAAGAAGGATTTCAAGGGTATCTAATAGTGGTAAACTATTAGACTAAAGGCGAAGGAGAACCGGAGGAAATTCTAGTGGTTCGAGAGTTTCTAGATGTGTTAACTGAGGAATTACCAGGATTACCATCGGAGTAGGAGGTGGAGTTTGTGGTTGAGTTAGCACTAGGCACAGAACCCATATCGGAAGCCCATACCGAATGGTGTTGGCAAAATTGAAGGAACTAAAGATGTTACTACAAGAGCTGCTTGGTAAAAGATTTATCACGTTAAGTGCGTCATCATAGGGTGTGCCAATTTTATTTGTAAAGAAAACAGACGGATCTATGCAACCCTGCATTGGCTACAGACAACTGAATCAAGTTAAGAACTATAATACGTCACCTAGAATAGATGACCCATTTGATCAATTGCAAGGCGCATGGATATTCTCAAAGATCAACTTGAGGTCCAGGTATCAACAACTAAGGATTAAGAAAGAGGACATTCTAAGATGGTATTTAGGACTCGTTATGGACATTATAAGTCCTTAGTCATGCCATTTGGTTTGACTAATACACCATGGCATTCATGGACTTGATAAATTGGGTGTTTAACCAGTTCTTAGATCAGTTTCTAATTGTGTTTATTGTTGATATATTGATATATTCGAAAGTACCGAAAGAACGCGAACAACACCTAAGGATTGTGCTACAAACATTAAGGGACCATCAATTGTATGCCAAGTTCAGTAAGTGCGAATTCTAGGTGAATAGAGTGAAATTCTTGGGTAATGTTATGACTAGCAAAGGAATATTAGTGAACCCAAACAAAGTCAAAGTTGTAACTGATTGGCCAAAACCTATTACGGCAACTGAAGTTCGAAGTTTCTTGGGACTTACGGGATACTACCGAAGTTCGTGGAAGGATTTTCCCGATTGGCTGGCCCATTAACACAGTTAACTAGGAAAAATGCTAAGTTTGAATTGACAAGTGAATGTGAAAGTAGTTTTCAAGAGCTTAAAAAGAAATTGACTACGGTACCAGTGTTGACAATACCATCAGGATTTGGAGGATATGTGGTCTATAGTGATGCCCCCCAAAAAGGATTGGGGTGTGTACTCATGCAACATGAAAAGGTTATCGCTTATACCTCTTGGTAATTAAAGCCATATGAGTTGAACTATCCCATACATGATTTGGAGTTAGCGATGATAGTGTTCGCATTGAAAATCTGGAGACATTGTCTATATGGAGAGAAATTTGAAATCTATACCAATCATAAGAGTCTAAAGTATCTATTCTCTCATAAGGAGTTGAACATGAGGTAAAGGCGGTGGATGGAATTGTTAAAGGATTATGATTATGAGATCTTGTATCATCCAGGAAAGGCGAATAAGGCGGCAGATGCTCTAAGTCGAAAGTCGATAATGGTAGCGAGCATGATGATTAGAGCATGGAGCTTATTGGAAAAAGCCTCATGCTTGGAGTTTAAGTTTGAGGTAAACAATCTCACTACCATCCTAGCAGCATTGAGGATTGAACTTGGGATAGTCCAAAGGATTAAGACATTATAGCAGTCAATGATATCTTGAAAATTCGAGAAGGGATATTGGAAGAGAAAAATCCAGATTTTCATATAATGGATGATGGAACAATAAAGTTTCGAGGACAATTGTGTGTAACTCTGGACGAGCAACTAAAGGAGGAGATCTTAGTAGAGGCACACCGAAGTAATTATAGTATACATCCGGGTAATACTAAGATGTATAGAAATCTTTGCCAACATTACTAGTGGGATGAAATGAAGATGGATATTGCCAAGCACATCTCAAAGTGTTTGACGTGTCAACAAGTAAAAGCTGAGCATCGCAAGCCGATAGAATTGGTAAGACTATTAGAAATCCCTAAGCGGAAATGAGAGCACATAATAATGGACTTTGTGCAAGGATTACCAAGGACTTCAAGAACTCATGATGCTACTTGCGTAATAGTTGATTGATTGACCAAGTTGGCTCATTTTCTAGCTGTACGAAAGGACCATTCATTGGATAAATATGTCGACATGTATGTAAAGGAGATAGTGTGATTGCATGGTGTGCCAATGACTATAACATCGAATCATGATTCAAGGTTTATGGCAAACTTGTGGAAAAGTCTCCAAACTGCTCTAGGGACCAAGCTGTAGTATAGTATTGCATTTCATCCATAAACAAATGCAATTGGAATAGTAATACAAGTGTTGGAAGATATGTTACGGGCTTGCGTTATTAATTTTAAAGGCAATTGGTAGAATTCACCTATAATAACAGTTATCAATAGAGTATCGATATGGCTCCATTTGAGGAATTATATGGATAAGTCTACAAGACTCCTATCTATTGGAATGAAGACGGTGAGCGAAGTCAAACGGGAACGGAGTTGATTCAAGTTATGACCAAGGCGGTAACGGTTGTGCGACATCGAGTAAGGACAGTCCAAAGTCAGCAAAAGAGTTATACGAATAAACGAAAAAGGCCCTTAGAGTTTGAATTAGGCGATCATGTATTCTTAAAGATATCACCAGTGAAAGGAGTCTTGAGGTTTGCGAAGAAAGGAAAATTAAGCCTGAGATTCATTGGACCTTTTGAGATACTCGAAAGAATTGGTGAATGGCATATAGACTAGCCTTACTGCTGAAGTTGGCAAACAAACATGGCATATTTCATGTGTCGCCGTTGAGGAAATATCAACCTGACCCATCTCATATATTGGATTTTGAAATGATTGATGTAGATGAAAGGGTCAAATATATGGAGGAACTAGTGAAGATATTGGGTCGATAAGAGCAGGTGTTACGAAATAAGACCATTCCTCTCATCGAGGTTTTTGGCGACATCATGACGTGGGAAAGCGAAGAGTTAATGGGGCAAGAGTACCCCCATTTGGGGACGAAATTTCTTAACATGAAAAGATTTGGGACGACCCAAATTTCCACCAAGGTAATTAACAGACGAAAAATAACTTTGTCAGTAGTAAGTAGTGTGGTACGATATTTTGTGAATATTTTGTCGGGGAAAACAGGGACACCTTATAATTTAATTTGGGCTCCGTAGGACTAAAAATGTGTGATATCGGGACCAGATAGGGAAAAAAATGACACGTGTTGGGCAGGGGGTGACGCTTGGCACCCATCTCCTGGAATCAAGGTCAGTGAGCAAAGAAGTACACAAGTTCCTCCATCACCTGGAAAGAACACAAAGCGCTTGTGCTTCTGTAAATGTCGATGGAGATAATATACTGCTTATAACTTGTTCGGGCAAACAGTTAATCCGATCCTGGATGGTGTTTCGCCAAAAGAAAAATAAAAACAAGTTACAAAAATCAGGGAAGACAGGAAGCAGGAAAAATTCAACGACAAACCCACAAGAAAAAAAAAATTTCACTTCCGCATAGCAACACCAAATCACTACTGGAAACGACTAGAGCGTGATCTGCTCTCTCGCTTTTCAGATTTCAACCTAGGCCTGGGCTGGGCTGCTGTTTTAGATAATGGACTTTCCATAAAACTGGCCCAGTGGAATAAAATCCTTTCTATAAAACTGGTGGCCTTTCTCTCTACGAGGTCTGACGCATAGATTAGTGAAAGCATCTCACTTAGATTTAAAAAGGATAAAGATTAACTTAATTAATTGATCTGAATCTTACAAAATGAAAAAAAAAAATAGACGTAAGTAAAAAGAGTCTAGCCACATGAAGACACGCCGACGATCGACTAATCCCATGAATGCCATCTAATTGTACATTTGATGAAGAATCAAATAAATTATTATTACCATAATTTAATCATGACTGATTGAAAATCATTAATCTATTATACAGTGATCAATTCAATGCTAAACTTTCAATTGTACTAATGCTAAACTTTCAATTATACTAATTTAGTCCTAAATCTTTTGACGATTTATTAATTTAATCGTAAATCTTTCTTGACGATCACAGTTAACAATATGTATAATCTACTGATATGGGCATTCAAGCTATAAAAATTGACAATAATTCCAAAGTTGTCCCTGTGCCACATAGATCAAATGTCATTGACCTTATTCTAAAAATGTGTGAAGTTCAAAAAGAACCTTATTTTTTCTGAATTTTTTTATTTTTTGCTTTATATTTTTTTTATTTCCTTTTTTCTTCCCTCTGCTTCCTCCAGTTGATCATCGAAGAAAAAAAGGAAAAATAAATTACAAAAATCCAGAAAAATTAAAAATATATAAATATTGTGTTGCCAAAGGGCCAAATGGAATAAATTGGCGCAATTGCAAAAGATTTAAGACAAAATCGGCAAAAAAAAAAATTATGACTGAATTGGCTCAATTACATTAAGTTTAGAATTTTTTTGGTAATTTTCCACTCAATTTCGTATTTAAGTATCAACTGCGTCCAATTCAAACCGTGCAGAACGCTTCTCCTTTTAGGTGCGCACCTTGACTCATTTTCCCCTTATCTCTCTCTCTCTCTCTCTCTCTCTCTCTCTCTCTCTCTCTCTCTCTCTCTCTCTCTCATACACACGTCCATGACAATCGCTCACTTTCTTGCTTACTTGACTGTGCGAAACCACCTCCTTTCCTCCATCTTTGATCAATCTTCTTTATGATATGCAAAGACGATTTAGTAGCTTGCGGTAGATTCCTAGTGAGTGACGTTCCTCGTTCTAATTTTAGTCATGAATTCACGTTAGGCTTCCATTTTCGTGCACTTCTGTGATTTTTGCTGCATGTTGATGCTCATCATTGTAGATTGTAGTTCTTCTTTGGTTAGTTGATGCTCTGTTAATGTTTGTCTGCGTGGTTCTCTGCATTCAGAATTCTTCAGCTTCTTGTTCATATGCAAATGGGTGAGGTGTAGAGGGTTAGGCGATTGATTGTCGTAATCGGAGCATTCCCCCAAATTTAGTGTGGTTTGTCCTACAGTTTGAAGTAGTTAGAAGGTTGCTAGCAATACACTTCTTATTGTAAAAAGAAATGACATGTCCCTTGCACCTGAGATGGGAAGCACTCTCCTACACCATGGATTCAGGTAGCTTTTACGTTGAATTTCGTGTTTAAATATGGCCTTTTGGAGTCTTATTTGTTCTTAACAACCTGTATTGGTTATACAGGGCATTGTATGAGCTTCCTCAGGCACGTCGAGTCGCATGATGGTGACATGCAGTTTGCTTTATAATGTTGATAGATGATCGAATAATCTGCTGTGCAGAAACTGACCTGGTTCCAGAAAACTTTGCTTTTGCTTGTATGGAGCTGCTGATGGATTGAATTTTACTGCCATGTCTTCGTGTTCCTTAGCTTGATGATGCTTCAATGAAACTTTGCTTTTGCTTATATGTGAAACTTGATTTTGATACCCCGAGAAATATATTGGAAAAGATGAGAAAAGTAAGAACAATTGTCTGAGACGTACAAACACTATTTTTAAGGATAATTTCACCCTTATAGTACAAAACTTGATGCGTAAGGCTTTTAATGGTTATCCTCCCAAGATATAACAGTCCTTCTATACTACACACTGAATATTAGAATAAACAAGAACAACATTATGTGTATAACCCAGAAAAGAAGAAGAAAAAAGAAGGGAAAAACTCTCTAATGTTCTAAAGATTGTTTCTTGAAATTCAATTTATATTCAAACAAAATAAAGCCATTAAAAAATCATTATAAAACCGTCGTAAAATAATGAAGGGTTTATAAAGAAATAAATTAGCATTTACATGATCGTTATAAAGCCGTTAGAAAACCGTTACATGGCCATTGCAAAATCATTCTGAATCAGTTATATATTAATGGAGGACAAAGAACGTTGCTTCTGAAACTCTCCTCAGAATCTGAGCTCGTCAGCTTCTGAGCTTGCCATCATTTGAGCCCGCCAACATCTGAGCTTGCCAATGTCTGAGGTTGCCAATGTCTAAGCTTGTCATACAACCATTAGAAGATCGATTGTTGAAAATAATGATGGTCAATCATTGTGGTCAAAATTCTATCCAAACCATTGTAAAAGAATATTTCAAATATGTTGAAATATCCAACAATCTCCCACATTTCAAAAAGTTCAGAAAAGATAAAATTGAAATAAAGCTGGGTTATTGGAGCGTAATGCATCGAAACTAGTGCTTATTATGCTGTAAACCAATCTTAGAAAAAATGAAATATAACTCACGAAATCATTGGTGAAGTTTAAAACTTCTATAAACCAAGAATTCCTTTCTGTGAATTGCAATTTTCACCAATCATATTACTCCCACATGGTTTGTTGTTGTACGCAGTTTTACGCAAATAAGCCACGCGCGTGCTTTGTTTATTCGTAAGTGCTCTAGAGAATTTCACCAAAAATCTCATTGGAACGGCTCCACTCTACACTCATATAGATGATTCCATCATATGTATTCTATAACCATTAACAATAGCTACAAAATTCATTAAGAGCTTATCTCAACCTCTTTTTCCTTGCAGTCTCGCACTATACTCACCTTGGGAGGGACATAAATTTTATAGTGCATCACAAGATCAACAAGTGACTTGTTACTACTCATATGAACCTAATTCATGAGATTCTACTCATATAGGTTGAGTTATCATCACTGTTGATTTTCTTCAACCGTCTCATTCCCCTTGATGTATAGTAAGAGGATTGACCAAATCCATTTTTGACTGCATATAATTAATGGACATAATTTCATTTTCAAGAAATTGTTTTGTCATATCACGTGTCAAACGATCGTGCCTCTTTCTACCATTGAAAGTTTCATTCTTTGCAATGGCTATTGGCAAACACACAAAGACACGGACAAACACAAATGCAACAAAAGAAAAGAACCTTGTTCTGGTGTCGAAGCCAATATGAGCAGAACTATATAATCCCTTCACCTGCAGATCCTCATTGTTTGAAACAAATTGCGCAACACAAAACCATATGTCACCATTAACAAAATCTCCTGCCTTGCCAATTAATTGAAGCATCACATTGACACGCCTGCGTGGTGGTAAACCAACATAAGATCACACAACAAGCAGTAAAGCTTCTGCTTTGACAGCAGATAACTGTATAAATATCCACTCTAGAAGTTGAAATCATGAAATGTGAGAGAGATCCAGCAAAGAAATAAAATTCCCCCCACACACCATCCCCCTCCCCCACACCCAAAAAAAAAAAAACCATTCTTCAGCCACTGTAAGCTATCTTAAAATCAGGAATTTAAATTAGACAAAAGGGATAATCCATTTATTTCCAATAATAACAGGTGCACTTTGCAGCTTCGATGCATTACTACAAAACCTAAAGGATAGATTATCGAAACAATGAGGAAAGGAGGATTAGGAAACAAAGACCAAGCTCACTCTCCTACAAGATGGTGGATCATCAACAAAAAGGGGGAACTAAACCACTTTTCAAAGAGTAAAGCCAATGGCTTGGAAAAGATCAGTGTTTCATACGTTGAAGATATCGCCGGAAAAAATGCTAGTGCTGAAAAAAGAGATTAATTGACGTATCGGTTCTATAGAAACCAAGATTTATGACAGGAAAAATGCCTAACGTACTTACCATGAAAATCAGGTGCGAATTTTTCTGCAAGAATTGCAGCTTTCAAAAGACGGTTCTTCACACATAGCGAAGTCAGAAGTGCTGAGATACCAAATTACATTTAAAAATTAGTAGTAAAGCAAAATATTTGCATATTGTTTCACTGACCACAAAACAATTCAAATAGGAAACTCCAGGTATGACTAACTCAAGAAAATACCTGCAGTTTTCTTCAACTAGGTCCTTTGCATTCGAGATGTCACACATGCCATAAAGCAAATCAAGAGCTCGCCTCCAGATGCTGCAAGCATAACATATGCACGTGAGAAAATGGAAGGTTGGTACAAAACCTTTTGGTCATTTGTTTCCTAAAGACCGTCGCAATGACATTCAGAAGATAATCGCCATTACTATATTTTAGAAATGAATTTCAGCAAGGACATATACCCTGTTTCTTTGGTCAAGGACATTATTGAAGAAACCAATCAAAGATACATGCCTGAACTCTCATTGAAGGTTCAGTAACCCGACTAGTACTCTAAAATGCTATGCATGTTATTGTACACACTTTACATTCAAGCTACGATGTGTGGTGTATCTCCAAGATAAAAATAAGATGTGTTCATGCTCATTTTCGTTTTATCGTTTATGTATAGATAGATGGCTTCAGTTGCTTCCCTAAAAACATGGTCCTAAAGTACTCACGCAATTCTGCATTGCTCAAGAGGACTTGAGAAAATAAACCTGCTACACTTACCATCCTTTTCTATCGTAGCCTTTTCTGTTGTAGATTGTGGAAAAAGACAAATGTATGTATGCACATATTGGGTTAGTAAGGCAGGAAGGGGGAAGATGGGACTGACCACTATTAGTCCAAGCCCTCACTTCCGTATCATAATTAAAGGATCATCTTGTTGCATAAAAAGAAACAGTGCTGCAAAAGGGTCAATGCTTTTGAGCTTGGGGAAGAGCAGGTTCTCACATTAAAGGGATGGCAGTAGATCTACCTGACCAAATCAACATGCCGACTTGACAAAGGCCGTAAGTTCACATGTGGAAAGAGAGTCCATGAGTCCAACCAAGCCAACAACCCATCAAATTAAATAAGTAGAGCCAAAGACAAAAACAAGGAACAGCTGCTCTTCAACATTCTTTTGTCAACCCATTATTCGCCCAACACAATCAATCAAGCTTCCAGTGCTTCTGCAGACTAAAGGCAAGAAATCTTATTCAATCGAGACAAATAAAAGGTGGACTTCGGATATGCCCCAAAATGAAATTACACGATCGAGCTCCCACAGATAAAGTAATACTGATGAAGCCATTCGCTAGCATCCCAAAGTTTTGATGTTCCTCCCTTCCAAGTCTGGTTTATTTCATGAGATTAGAGCCAAACCTGACTGAACAAGGGTGAGATATTGGGAGTGAGTGGTTCATGTTTTGCAATAGTAAATAGTTACAGAGGACATGGATTTTCGTTGTCCTTTTACCATGTTGAATTTCAGTCTTGAATTGATCAGCGGATTAAGTTTTCACCGTAGAAGCAAATTAAGGTGCTCCAACTAAATTTGATTCCCAGGTGTCCTCTGCATCTCTCTTCATACCCTAGTCAATCACCCTATCTAGTGGGGTGCGAGGTGCTTGTAGATGCTGACACCCTAGTCAATCACCCTATCTTACTTCAAGCGCTGTCGGCTTTAGGCATCTCGAAGACCTCTGCATGAAAGGCTCAAGCGTTAAAGGGAGCATTCACAGAGCAATTGGTTGCCAATTGTCCAGATTAGGAGTGACCGCAATGGAAAAGTCTTGGGAGAGTTTGACATTCTTTGGCCAATCACTTAAGCCGAAACACGCTTGCACTTGGGAAGTTGTGGCACCTCAGGTGCCTTGATGTTTATGATCCAAGTCTCATCTCCTTTTCTTTCCTTGGGATTAGGAATTCCACTGGGTTTGAGCAATGTCTCCTTGCTAATTGGGCTTTGCATTGATTAGAGAGTTTGGAAAGCATGCATGTGATCATGTCTCGGGTTTCAACTTGTCTTTCTCATCTGCAAATTTTCAAACTGTGAATTTTTATGTCCTTTATATTTAAGCATCAACTGATATCAAGTTTCAGACTTTATTTGAGTCTTATGTTTTGTCACCCACCTCATGGCTAATGACACTATGTTGCCTGCACATTTGATAAGGTTGGGATGCCTGAGTACTCATCTTCTGCCTAAAATTAACCAGTTTGAGGTAAGTCTTGTAGCATACGAAGATAATAGTCTACTTCCACCCACTCTCTTGGTCAAGGCAATGTCCCTATTTGCATAGATTTGTGATGCAGGTGGGTCTTCTGACTCTATTAAGATGTAGATTCTTGAGATGTGGTGGGGGTAGAATCTCAACCAGGCCATTGTTAAATCTTACTATTTGCTTGTCCGTGCTTGGCAATTCATGAGAGTTGCCTTGAAATTTGTGCTTTGGTACATCTTCAATCTCCACCATTAGAGCAAGTTTCTCGAGACATGACGATAATTCCGCGAAGTTCTCCGACAAGATAAGGATAAGGACCCTCAACTCTCTAATGGCGCGATCAAAGTTGGAGGAACGATCCTTGCCAACCAAGCAAAGGTCATCATTGAGAAACACGGTCATTCCTACGGCCTCCAGGCTTAGATGCAAGTGAGAAGCCAAATGAAAATGGTCGTCGGGACCACGAAAGACCAAATAGATGTCCGAAGTCGGTCTTTTCTTCCCAAGAAGTGCCGTGTACATTGCAATTTGCAAGCCAACAGTTAAATTACTGATCCAATTTCTAGAATCTTCAAGATGGGCAATAGCTGAGAAGTGAAAATGAAGGCTACAACAAATCTAGTCTTAGGCCATAATGGATGTCTAGAACAATTTAGCGTGAATAGTGTTGAATAACATGAAAGAATTTCTCAATAAAAAATTTTAGTGTAGACCAACACTTAGCAAACCAATTAACAGACCAACTCAAGAAACTCTACTTCCTTTGTAATAATACTAATTAATAAGAAATTCCTCTGCTCCCTTTGATATATTTCACATACACAAACACACTTGCATACACATTTTTACAAATCAACAATGTGCAAGTCTAACAGAAATGAAACGACATACTTGATCGTACAAGATCGAGTCCATCTCCTCTCCATGACGCAGCGGACCTTCTGAAGCAATTGTCTAATCATGCCAGGTTCATAGCCCTCAGTTGTCTTTGAGTCCCAACCCTTAATCCTAACCGCCTTCTTGAGGGACCGTCTCTAGAGAGAACTCTTCTTGGCTGCACCAATTTTCAAGCTTGCAGATAGACGTGTCGAATGCGTCATCCATCAAATTATCTGGATCAATGCGGTAGAATACTAGAAAGACGCTCAGCCCTTTCTCACGCATGGCCAGCATCTCCACTAACTCGCGGAGACACCAATGGAGATATGATCGGTATGGCGAAAGTGGAGTTCCTAAGAGTGCAAAAAAGCTGCTCTTCTATGGGCTTCTCGATCAAAAGGCAGTGGTCATCCCAAAATAGCTTTACCTTACCCCAACATTTCTCAAAAAAACATATAGGGAGGAGGCAAAACTTGTGCAAGTATCAGGACCCCAAAAACTAAAGAAAACATCGTAGGAACCTCCCTTTTTTGGAATGGCAAAGCAAGAGAGTATGAGGGGCTGAGAGGGGGAGAGACGAAATGAGAGAATGCCTGAGAAATGCTACACTTACCGCTGGGTGGAGAGACACCGAAATGGGAGGAGCGGCAATGGCGATGACGGAAGGACCGCCTCGCGCATTACGGCCAAATAGCTTGGTAAGGAACATCGTCGCAATCAAAGGGGTCGCAATCAAAGGGGAAGTGACTATGAGAAATCGGAGTGGAAGTGGGAGCATAAGAGTGGGGGAGAAGGGTTGCAATTACTGTGAGGGAGATTCCTACGATATGTTCCTTAGTTCCCAAGGTCCTGATACCTGCACAAGTTTTGCCTCCTCCCTATACGTTTTTTTTTTTTAGAAATGCTAGAGTAAAGGTATTTTGGAATAACCACTGCCTTCCAATCGGGAAGCCCATCGTAGAGGGGCTTCTCCATGCCCTCAGGAACTCCACCATCGCCATATATCTCCACACTCCGCAAAGAGCCATTAGAGTTTCCGTGACTTGGCAGATATGCTAGCTAAGCACGAGAAAGAGCTAAATGTCTTTCCCATATTGTACCACATTGATCTAGATAATCTAATGAAAGACACATTCAAGACGCCTATCCACAAGCTCGAGAGCTAATGCAGCCAAGAAGAAATGTCTTTCTAAAGACAATCCCTCAAGAAGGTGGGTAGGATTAAGGGCTTGGACCCAAAAACAACCGAGGGTTATGAACCTAGCATGAATAGACAATTGCTTTAAAAGGTCCGTTACGTCATGGAAAGGAGATGGATCGAGAGACTCTCTAATTATTTTTAGTATTATTACAAAAGAAGCAGAGCTTCTCTAATTGGTTTGCTAATTGTTTGTTAGTACTAGTCTACATTTCAACTTCTGTTTAAGATATTCTTTCATGCTATTCAACACCATTCATGCAAAACTGTTCTAGACATATTCATTGCCCCAAGACTAGATCATTTTGTCTTATTCTTTTTCACTTCTCAGCTATTGCCCCTCTTGAAGATTCTAAAAATTAGATCAGTAATTTAACCGTTGGTTTGCAAATTGCAGTGAACACGACACTTTTTGGGAAGAAAAGATCGACTTCAGATGTCTATTTGGGCTTTCGCGGCCCGACATCGGTTTTCACTTGGCTTCTCACCTGCATCTAGGCCTTGAGGCCACAGGATAACTGTGTTTCGCAATGACGATCTTTCCTTGGTTGGCAAGGAACTTTCTTCCAACTTTGATCATGCCATTAGAGTCGAGGGTCTTTATACCTATCCCGTTGGAGAACTTCGCAACATTGTCGTCGTGTCTTGAGGAGCTTGCTCTGATGGTGGACCTCATGAAGAAGCTACAAAGGCCGCTCCTCATGAATAAGCAAGCTGACAATGGAGGATGTCTTCAAGCTAGCTTGAGGGGGCGTGATGAACGGCTCAATTGATTTCTGCATATGCCAGCTGTCTAATTAGGTAGCTATTAGATTGATTTTTTCTATATGCTAGCTACCTAATTAGCTACTCATTAGATTAGCATTGATTGTGTAAATATTTGATTAGCCTAATTAGGAAGAATAATCATTTCTTTCCTTCTTAGCTATATATTTCCATTTTTGCTTTTTGTCCTATAATTAGGACTCTGTAACCTATTGGAATAGTGAGGAAAAATTATATTCCCTCACTTACATCTTCAGCTATAAAGTGCGTAACTAAGTCAATTCAAGTACCTCAATTATGTCGGTCTCTACATTTCCTATTCTTTATTAGAAGTGAATCCTCAACTAAACTAAAGACTACAATTATTTTTTTCCTTTGAACTTTATAGGTACTCATGATGGGTTTGATACTAGCTTTGGTATTTGAATAAGGCTCACTCACGAAGTTTGATGACAGAAATTTTTTTGGCATAATGGGCTACCTCATGTTTGAACTCTTGTCCATGATCATTGCAGATCAAATGTTACATGAAGCGGCTTCTAGGTGGTCTTGATCATTGTCATAAACATGGGATCCTACACTGGAATAATGGGCTCTAATCTTGTCATTGATGACAATCGCATCTCGAAAATTGTGGATTTTGGTTTAGCCAACGTCTTCGATCATCATCAGACTGCTGCTTTGACAAGCCGAGTGGTAACTTTATGGTACCAACCACCCAAACTTTTTCTTGGAACTTCTTGCTATCGAGTAGAGGTGGACTTATGGAGCATCGGCTGTATTCTCAGTGAACTCTATATTGGCAAGCCTATATTGGTAGGGAAAACTACGATATCCTACTCTAGAACCTCTGCATGCACACAAATGTTTGGAGATATATCCTACATCTACACATGCCTACGTGGATTGCTCTAGGAAATTAGTCTTGAATTTTAGTAACAGACGTAGAGTCATGCATTGTCTTGTACTTGTCTGTTAATTTCTTCGACAAATGTACTCTCTGCCTTTCTTGTTGAGTTTTAATTTGTGCCAATTACTTCATACATAGTGTTATTTTCTAGGTGGAGCAACTGCATAAAATTTTTAAGCTTTGCAATTCACCTTCCGAAGTTTACTAGAGAAGATTGCATCTTCCCCATGCAATTGTTTTCATGCCTCCACAACCTTATGGATGATGCGTGGCGGCAAAATTTGAAGAACTCCCTCCAACTGCTCCAACTGCTTTGGGGCTCTGAGAGACCTCAATCTCTGTAGATCGAGACAGCACCTTTTGCTTTCAAGAGTGAGGTATTCAGATTTTCTAGTTCGAGTGGGACAACTGATTAACCATTTAAGATTAGACTATGTGGATAATCTTTTACCATCTGCTAAAACATTAAGCTATATTTGATACCTTCTCTTCATGCTAATTTTTTACACTTCTTTACAACAAGTCCCCTTCTTTGGATCCTTCAAATCTGTCCAAATAGCCATCAAACAAAGAAATTAACATGGAACTTTGGAAGGAGGAAGCAAGAAGGTATGTCTTACCTAATTTCAAGAAAAAAAATGCTTAAATGACAATCAAATCAAGTTTTGCTTGTTCAAGTGGATTCTATAGTAATAAGATCTGCCAGTTGATAACATATATGGAGTAATTTGACCCAAAAAAAAAAGCCATACACATATGGAGGAAATGCAAACGGCTGTCACTCATGGTCTCTTCACCCCAAAATAAAAAAAAAATGAAAATGAAAAATACTACCAAATGCGATTGATACCATATAGGAAAGCGACACCCAAACACAAGAAAAGTTTGATGCTTTGGCGTCTGTGGAGTATTTCATCATTAATGTTTTGAAAATCATTTACCCAACACAATGCAACAATACAAGTCAAACTTAAACCTTAGATTTTAGACAAATAAAAGAGCTTGACACGAATTAACATGTATAAGCCATAAATTATTAAAACTAATATTCATGTGCTGATTCCAGCAATTCATGATGCCAGAAACATAGATCTTGCCCACAACTGCAACAACTGAACTTTTACTTCAAGCAGCTTGTTGCAATCTATATATCATATAACTGAAAGACGAATAAGATAAAATGATATTAATAACCAAAAACTTTAAAAAATAAAAGAGCACTTATCGAATGAACTCAGACTCTTCACATCAGTTGTCATCTAGCAAGTCCATTCATTCGGTAAGTGTCTAATTAGTGTTTTGTAAATCAGATCTCTAATTCACAAGCGTCTGCAAGGAGTACTTCTTGAAGCATCCTTTATAACCTTATTTGAGTATTTTTTATAGCATTTAGGTGAAATTGCAAGATTTAATTCTTATAATTTCGAAATCACAAGACATAATCCTATATTTAATTGTTGAATAACAACAGGCTATGGATATCTTAATTCTACCTCCAGGGAAAGTCTTGTGAGCTTGATGAATCTTCAATTTAAGAAATCAAATTGGCACTCTTCTCAATCACGCCCAATATCCACACTCTTGGCAAGTTTCTCGGGTAGCTCAAATGACACGACTAAGAAGAGTGCTAATTTGATTTCTTCAGTTGAAGATTCACCTAGCCCAACAAAACTTTCCCTAGAGGTAGACGAGCAACTCATCCACATCATGTTATTATTCAACAATTAAATATAGGATTATGTTTTGCAATTCCGAAATCAGAAGAATTAAATCTTGCAATTTCACCTAAATGCTATAAAATACTCAAATAAAATTATATAGGATGCTTCAAGAAATACTCCCTGCAGCCACTTGTGAACTGGAGATCCGATTTACAAATCACTAATTAGATACTTACCGAATGAACTCGACTCTTCACATTGGTTGGCACCTAGCAAGTCAATCGAAGATGGAAGGGTCAAGAGTTCATTTAGTAAGTACTCTTTATTTTTCAAGGTTTCTGGTTATTGATCTCACTTTGCCTTATTCGCCTTTCAGCTATATGGCATACGAATTGCAACAAGCCAGCCAAAGTAAAAATTCAGTTGTCGCGGTTGTAAGTAGGACCCATGTTCCCAGCATCATGAATTACTAGAGTTAACATATGGATGTTAGTTTTAATAATTTATGGCTTATACATGTTAATTCCTATCAAGATCTTTTATTTGTCTAAAATCTAAAATTTAAGTCTGACTTGTATTGTTGCATTGTGTCAAGTAAAGAATTTTCAAAACATTAATGACAAAATACTCCTCTAATGCCAAACCATCAAATTTTTCTTGTATTTGGATATACTATTCTATATGGTATCGGTTGCATCTGATAGTATTTTTCATTTTCTTTTCTTTTATTTTTTTCAATTTTAGGGTGAGGGGACCATGAGTCACAATCATTTGTATTTCCTCCATATATGTTTTTTCTTTTTGTCAAATTCCTCCATACATGTTATCAGTTGGCGGATCTTATTGCTATAGAATCCACTTGAACAATTAAAACTTAATCCGATTGTCATTTAAGCAATTTTTTTTTCTAAAATTAGGTAAGACATACCTTCTTAATTCCTCCTCCCGCAGTTTCATGTCAATTTCTTTGTTTGGTGGATATTTGGGCAAATTTGAAAGATGCAGGGAAGGGAACTCATTGTAAAGAAGTGTAAAAAATTAACATGAAGCGAAGGTGTCAAATATGGCTTAACGTTTAGGGTTTAAGGTAGTTTAAGGTATGGGGGTATAGGGTTTAGGATTTAAAGGGGGGTTTAGAGTTTTAGGTTTTAGGGTCTTAGGGGTTTATGGTCTAAAGGTTTAGGGATTTAGGGTTTATGGTTCAGAAGTAGAAGAGCTCCATGTCAACACCTCCTAAAGTAGATATTTTGTAGATATTTTCACCTAACTTTTTTCTGTGCTTGCTAAGGATAGCGTCACCAAGCAATCTAAGAGAAGAAAATGCATCAAATAAACACCTGTAAGCTTCCACGTTGTAAGCATAAACATCACGCTGCAGCTGCTCAAATATTTCTTCTACTTTTTCACATAACCCCTCCCTTGCAAATGCATTGTTGAGAGCGGTATATGTGCAGATATCTGGCTTACACCTCTGACTTCTCATTTCTCTGAACATATTTAAGGCCATACAGGATTTACTTGCTTGCACAAGAAAATACATAACCAATCAGAAAAGTTCACACAAGAACAAAGCATGGACTTACCAGTGCAGATCATGTGAGAGGCAAGTTGATCTTATACATTTGCTGTAGATAACAAGAATCATTTACAATGATAAGCATAGAGTACGCACCACTTCAGGCACGTACCACTTCAGGCCAAACTTGTTAAGAGGACCCAAAACACTAACTAAATGTGGAAATCACCACAATGGAAGCGTGTTGCTCTTTAATGTTATTAACTTAGTAGGATGGCTGCAGCAAGGCATGAGTACATAGTACAATCAAAGCCACCTTTCTAAACAAGTTGATCAGCATGGTGTTCATCTCAGTGGATGGTTGACAGGACTCTCTCTTCATCCTATCAAAGATCTTGATTAAGGGCATATGTTATGATCTTATGGTTGACAGGACTCTCTCCGTCCTTCCAAACAAGATGTCCTGTTCTCCCTTATTAAGGGCATAAAAATCACAGGCAAGAAACTGTAGCTGTTAAGAACAGACTAGAAAGCAAGAGAATGCTCACCAATCTCTCCCGCTCCAATGAACGACCAGTGAAACAGCTTTTTTTAATGCACTTTATTGCAACATCCCTTCTGCACCATTTTCCATGGCAAATGGTCCCAAATGCGCCAGAACCATTTCTTTCAGTTCTTCCAGATCTTCGCTCTTAATAATCTGATACAGCGTGAAATAAGAATATCAATAAGCATTGACAAGCCCTGGGGTTTTCTTTCTGTTTTAAGAAAGAATATGCTCTCAGATAACAAAAACAGTTGATCATTTGGAGACTCTCAAGAATCTGACCATCTACCAAATTAGTTGCTCACGAAGGAATATGCATTATAGATGTCGAAAGTGCCAGCTAGTAAATTTCTTAACAATAACAATATGCTGTTGCACTAATATAACAAATTACACCATTAGTGATAAACTAGAAGCCTGAGATGTGAGGGATTACATTGGCACCAGAACTGACTTTAACGTCTACACATTTCACAGTCACTTCATTGAACTTCAAGATATGTGGATACTCTATTTCAGCACCTACTTCCCCACCAGCATTCAATTTTCACACCTTCAGGAACATATTGAAGGTAATATTCACATAGATATAATTTGCGTGGAGAAGATAAGCAAAAACCGATCCTTCAGCAGATGAACGTTCACAATAGCAAGAAAAGGTTAGTCTGGCTAGCATGTAAAACAGCCAATTTTGTTCTGCAGTATTCTGACAGAATTGGATTCGATCCGATTATCATAGAAGGAATAGCAAACAACATATCAAATAACAGATTTGCCTGCATTAGGAAAAATACAACTGTTGAAACTGAACATTCATTTTTCAGAAGAGCAATCTCTGTTTTCCCTTTAATTACAAAAGCAGCCAAAGTTTCTAATCTTCAGGCCAAAAAAAAAAAAACAGAACGACTGTAATTACAAACTGAACTGCAAATACTAAACAGGACCAGAAGTAAAACCAATGAGGTCTTCTGTAGTTCATCTAATCAGTTCAACCGAAAAAAACTTGGTTTAAACTATGGGTTCAGTTTTGATGACGTCATAAGATACTTACGTATCTATATCTAGAATATCAGGCAGCTGAACAGAAGTTGAGTACAGCTCGTCGCGTCAGGCAAGCACACTGTGCTCCCTCGTTTGACAAATCAGTTAACAGAGATTAGTTGTTTCTTCAAAACAAAATAACTTGCACTTGTTAAATGAGGAGCATATTTGGGAAGAGAGTCCTGTTGCTGCCGTTTGTCTCTTAGCCAGGCCTCTGCCTCGACACATTCGTTCAAGACCTGAAGTAAAATAAAATAAAAAAATATACTAAGTATCTTATTCAAGATTCCTCTCGACAAATAGCAGCTTCAATATATTTATTTTCTCTACCTTCTGCTTCTCAGATACATCGATGTGATCAAATTTGGAATCATTCGAAACAAACTGATTCTCTTTAACTATTTATACAATAAACAGTTTGATCTATCACTAATCCTCTTTCTATGTGTTCCTTGTAATGCTCTTCTATCAGATCACCTTGCTGCAAGTTACACAACATGGTAACCAAGCAGAGCTATTGCCTATAACAATGAACAGAAAAAATTCGTTACCTTATTAAGTTCCTCAAGCTTGGCAACATAGACACCTTTTGTTTCATCTTCACCATCCTCATATACCAGTCTTCTACCTCCTGAAGTGTAGAAATGAACTGCTCTCTTTCTGAATGATAGTAGAGCAGTTAGACTCGATGGATTTAACACTTGCAAAAACTACACAAGTTACTTGTTAAGAGGCATTTGTCCAGTCAGCAACTCCAACATGACAACTCCAAAACTGTAAATATCACTCTTCAGAGTATAAGCTGAAGGCTTTGTACATTCTGAAGCATTGTACCTGAAACCCAGATTTTGAATTGTCCTCTGCAAAAGGAATAAATTGCTGTTAAAACTAAAGAAGCAGCCAGAGGTAGTAGAATGAAGGAAAAGAGTTTGCTTCAATACGTAACCTGATGGAAGGTTGCAAAACCACAATCGGTGAGTCGGGGATTAAGTTCGACATCAAGCAATATATTAGTTGATTTGATGTTCTTGTGCCCTACAGAGGGAGAGCAAACCTCATGGAGGTACCTGCATGAGAAATATAGTAAGAGATTTAAAATACGACTTTAACTAGTAACAATTTCAGCCACTTCGTCGACTGTCATTTGTTAATGTCAAAATATAATAGCTACGCAAGATTGGAAATAGCTTGACACTACTGATGGCTAGCGGATGATATTGTTGGTATAGAACTTACGCTACAGCTCACCATGAAGATTTGATCTACGTATACTCTACAGCTACTAGCAACCTGAATAATCATAAGGCTAAGTACCAAGTGCAAACTAAACTAAAAGACCTAGGCAAGTAAAACCACAAGTCACAACCCATGCATGGACAAACTGCCGTGACAACTACTGGGGATCAATGGCCTCCTCCTTTTTTGTTCCACTCTACTGTAGAAAAGGCTTTTAAACAATATGAAGCCCCTTTCGTCTGGGTGTTCAAGAAGGGACACATTTGTGGATGAAGCTGAATCCAGAAAGGGCTTTGGTTGTCCGAACGTGAACATTTGATGGCACATGGGATAAACAAAGCCCTCTCTTTTTGTTAACCTAGCTTGGATTTAATCAACATTAGACTCATGAAAACCCTAAAATCGAATTCAAGATAAATTCATCACAAAAGTGAGAGAGAAAACCCTAACTTCAGAGAGCGAGCGAGCGAGCGAAGAGAGGGTGCTCTCGTAACCTCTTTTGATGACGAGTGAAGGTTCGACCTTCACAGACGAGCGAAGAGAGAGAATCGTTTCCCTCTAGGCAAAGGCAGTTGAGGACAGATGAAACCTTCGCAGTCGACCTTTGCACAGGAGGACAGAGGAACCCTTCGCAGTCGCGACAGAGAACAAACGCGACAGAGGACCTTCGAGAGAAAAAGAACAGATGCGAGAGACACAGGCTCGGAGAACAGGCGCGAGATAGAAAAGGAAGGGCAAAAGAATGACTTCTCACGGAGAAGTAAATTGAAGTAATTTCTCAAAACTTACACAAAAACAAATACTGAAAAAGAAAGTTGCTTCAAAAGTAAAAATTTAATGTTACAAATCAAACGGATTTCTATTTCAAAAATTACGTTATTAAACATTATAAAAGCACTTTTAAAGTAAAAATTCTACTTCATAAGTGTTACTATACACCTCCTAACTACCTCGATTCCATAAAAATTTTATCGTTAAAGCATGTCAATGACTAGTCAAAATATTATTGAAGTTCAGTCAAATATTGATAGCATTCCGATGGTGCTTTAATAGTCAAGCATCCCTCGGTGGCTTCTTAAGTCTATTGTCAAAGTGGATAATGCCGGATCACTAACAATTCCTACCTTTTTAGCTCCATGTGTTTCTTCGATCAAATTTTATCGATTCGTGAAGACTAACGATGCAACCAAATCTCTTCCTATCATTAGTACGGTATGTTTGGGTGGAACATAAGCTAGCAGACTAAAATGACGCGGGTACATTTGGGAACCACTTTCCCAAGTACCTTTGGGCCTCCAAAGTCCTTCGGCCTAAATATTGAGTGTTCGGCAAATATTTTCCAAAAGACCCTTGGCTCAAAGCCAACACTTGGGAATGCTGAAAGCCCAAGGCAGGTTGGAGACTGCCTTAAGCTTTCATCCTTAGGCAAATGCAGAGAAGTCCAGCTCTCTCTCTCTCTCTTCTTTCCCACCCCATCATCGTCCTCCTCTTCTCCGCCGAGACCACCAACCCTCGTCTCCTCTGTGTCTCCCTCCAACCCTCGTCTCCTCTGCCTATACCACCAACCTCCGTCGTTGTCGCCACCGCAGCAAGCACCGTCACCACCGTTGCAGCAACAGCAGTCGCCGCCACCCTCGCCCTCCGCGCACCCCCTCCCATCTCCTACTACCTGGCCGGCCGGCTGATCGGCTGGAGGTATGGGGAAAGGAAAAAAAAAAGAAAAGAAAAAAATTATAAAATATTAATAAAATATTAATAAAATATTAAAAATATTCAATTGCTAATAAGCGTAAAGGTTTTAAAATTTTTGTTTACTAAACAGCATTTGCATTTCACCAAGTTCCTTTAATCTAAAGGCCTTTGCATTTTTCCAAAGACTTTCCCCAAAAGTCTTTCCAAACGCAGTCGAAGATCTCTTCTCTCCGCACTGCTTAAGTATTGTTAGCGGGGGAACATACGGCTGAGGAGCAAGACACAGGAAATGCCACGAAAGCTCAAAGGAGTCTCCTGCCCAACCTAAAAGACAAAGTAGAAAACACACACAAGACAACTTACATTTTCATTCACCGCTGAGGCAGGTGTTTTATTGCACTGACAGTGTACCCAACAATTACTCTACCAATAAGCTTTTTTTTTTTTGGGGTCCTAATGCCAATAAGCAATTAGAGAGAAAGAAAAGGAGTACGCATAAGAAGGTTTCATTCTAATATAGGAATCCACAAAAAGGTACTCGAGTTCTTAGGCCACTTTATCTCTAAAAAAAAATACTCGATTAAAAGAAAAAGAAGAGTGAAAAGGGAGACGGCCGGTTCGGTTGATTCTTATATATATACACAGAGGCATGTAGGTGATGACACGACATGATCGAGGAGACTCATTTCGGATTCCGAAGAAATCAACTCGCCCTGTCCCAACGAAAAACCACGTTGCAATAATAAATTCAAAATTAAGAATGTGGGACAAAAACGAGGCCGAAGAGGTGGGTGTGGTGGGCCTCCTTGGATCAACGGACTTGGAATCTAGTGCCGCATAGACGGCCCTCTAGGCAAAGAGGCGGGGACATGCTCCGAGCCCAATCTCCCTCGAGGGTTTCCATGTCTGCCGGTTCAAAAACGACGTCGGGCTACGACATAGGTTAAGGTTAAGGTTGAGGAGAGGGAAACTCCAATTTATACGGAGGGACATCGAGGAAAACCCCTACGTAACTCGGGTCTTTCCCTCCGCGACCTGCATGGACATTGGGTTCAAACCGCGCGAACATAAGAGCTTTCCTGTGAGCCAATAATTCCACCTTCAAGAGGAAAAGAGGTTGTTGCGATTAACAATTTAATAATCAGAAATGTGCTATCTCCAGAGGCTTGCAGTGTGGAAATTTGAAATGGCCTGTTACCAAGTGGATTTGTCGAGGCAAACGTTCCATGGCCATCTCAAGCGATCGATCCTTATCGGATCACATCACGATTTTCTTTTTCTCTTACGACTAGATCGAGGGGGAGGCAATTATCAATGTCGCGATTACATAATGCGAACGCGATATCCTTCGATCAATGTGATTTTGATTTGTAATTTGCGATTAAGAAAAGTGACTAAAACATTGATATTGATAAAATAAAAGAATGAAATGAAGTCGCTATACTTAATAAAAAGGTCTCAAGAAATGGGGGGGAGGGGGGAGAAAACATATTGCGTGGCCTGACTCGTCAACATGATCCGTAGCTTATGCATCATATTCATTGGGCTGGCTATGGAGGAGATGAACTATGAGCGGTGAAAAAAGAAACGTCTGTCCCTATTAGCAAAAGAAATTAAAAAGACAGCAATCAATGAGATGGATGGAGGGCAGAAGCGCAGAGACCAAAAGGGAAAAGAGCAGGCGTCTTCTTTCTTCTTCCTCAAAAACCAGCGCAGCACAAAGCAAGCAAACGGAAAAAGACAAATTTGGAGTACCATATCCTCATCGCAGATTATCCTGCACCTCCACCTGTGCCTTAGGCTACAAAAGAAAGAGATAGGAGTCTGGGATAAAAAAAAAAAAAAAGCGAAAGAGCACAGAGAGCAGAGAAGGGCAGAAGCTCGGAAGAAACAAAGAAGGCTCACGGAGGAGCTCCTCCATCTCCTCACGAACGGCCACCACATTAGAGCCGGACAACTCCTGAAAAGAGTCTCTTCGTCCCCACTGGTTCTCGGAGGTTCCTCAGAAAATAAAAGAAAGAACTCAGAGGAGAGTGAGAGAGTTAAAAAGAAAAGAAAAGGAGGAGACAGTCCGGTTCCTGGCTGAATAAAAAACCACAGAGGAGAGAAAAAAGTCGAGTTCTTTGGGCAAGCAGACAGCTCGTGAGCTTGAGGGGATTGAGACCCATTTTTCATAGCAGAGAGAGAGAGCTTGGAGGCCGAAGCTGGCGCATCCACTCTATCGCCACCACTACGGCAGTCTCGGTCGAGCCTCGCCGGAACCGCGCTCAACGATCGTCAACGGACATCGGCTCGCGGCCCCTCAGATTACGGCCGTAGATGGGAATCCCCTGGGTCGCGTCGGTGGACGCACTGAATGTGGGCGTTTGTGGGTTGATTTATCGTTTGGAGTGTTTCGGTGGAAGCCCGACGGTGGTCAAACGATTGTGCGGTCCTCCAGCAGTGGTGCGGCGGCCGAGCGAGGTGGAGGTCGAGCCAGTCCGAGGAAGCTGAACGGCTTTGGTCCATGGCGTTCGGGCAGTGGGCTTGAATGTAGCCAGTCGCGTCGGATCGGTCCAGGACGGTGGTGGCGCGAGCGCAGTCCGTCGAGGCGAGTCAAACCCACGGGTGAGCAAACCCGACCATGGATGCGAGCCGAACCGGACGTAGCGCGAGCAGACCCGATGGCTAAGATGGGCGAGCAGATCCAACGGTGCGGCGGCGCATCGAGCAGGTCCAGAGACGGCACGAAGGCCTGGTTGGAGGCGGCACGGTGGCAGCCCGTAGTTAGAGGCCAACCTCGTAAGTTATTCGATCTTCCTTGATACTCGTTGCATGCTCAGATCTGAAAAAACGAACAATATAAAATGCAAGTGGAATGATCGTCGGAATCCGAAAAATTGCCGTCGGGAGTGGCCGTTCGGCGTGGTGCTGTGGAAGACGTCGTGGAGAAGTCCCTGGGAAAGGTGATAGAAATAATAGGTAAAAAAAAAGAAAGAAGAAAGAACAAAACAAAGGAAGAAAAGTCAAAGGAAAAGGAGTAAAAAAAAAAGACAAAAGAAAGAAAAAAGCGGTCTGCCTTCAGAGAGGATAAAGGGAAATTAAATAAAAGAGAATAAAAAACTCTGTATAATAAAAGAGCTGGTTTCATGCGCACACGTTTGGTTGTTGCTAGAGTTGGGCTTAGGCTTAGAAATCCGCGGGCCTTTATATTTCCGTGAAATACATCCGGGCGTATGGGCCGCATGAGTGGGCTGCGGGAAGTTTGGTTTGGTAGGAGTCTGGGCCTGTTTTAATATTAATTTAGGGGGTGGGCCTGGGGAGGTTTTTGGTCTCTTTTCTTTTCGTAATTGGTCCACGAATTGGCCTCATTCCCTGAGCCCAACCCATGTGTGCACCCAGGCCTTGAAGGCCTGGGTTCGCCCCTGACCGGGCCGGGTTCTTGGACTCCGTCCGGATCTTCCTATTAAATAATAAAATAAATAATTTTTTTAAAAAAACTTCGAAAAAATGTTAAAAATTCAGAAAATTTCCAAAAAAAAAAAAAAAGGGAAATGGCTAGATTCACCTTGTTTCATTGATTTCAACTTTTAAAATTCCTAAAAATGATGGTTTTGCCCCTTTGGGCGAATTGTCTCAAAATCACCCCAAATCTTAATCACATCATTCATCTAAGTTTTTGGAGCTTTACTAAGGATGTCATGCTTGACTGATGAGTTTTACTTGCACGTCTTTGATTCATTGATTGTGCACATTATATGCCTTGATTTCGATTGATAGAATAGACTCACATCTCCACGAACACGTTAGAAAAACATGAAATTTCGGTACCCAAAAGCTTTGGTGGAAACATCGACGTAACTAAGCTCTTGGACCTTTAATCTCCAGTTGCGTAGAATCAACGTAACCCAGAGCATGGAGACATGTTAATTGATATTAATGACCGTTTTCTTCGAGATTTCCTGTCGAATTTATTCTTAGTGGCAAGGCGCTCTGAGAATCTCTCTGATGTTAATCCTCTGCATAGTGATGGAGTAGGATTGAGTTTGAACATGGAAAATCATGAACCCAAGCATTGGTGTTACTTTCGAAACTTGTCTTAAGATGAGTTCGTTAGGAAGGATGTTTCTCTTATGGACCAGGATCACCTTGGCTTCTGGGCTTCGCTTGCAGAAATTGATAGCGCTCCTATTGACTCCAGCTATCCGCTTGTAAAAAGCTGATGGAGTCCATGTAGGACATATGGAGCCCAGGCTTTAACTTTGAGGAGGATATTGCCCAAGTGTCATCTGGAGTCCTTGATCCAAGTGCGAGGAATGTGCATCCGGAATACGGCACTTCTCAGCCCAAGGGGACTGAAAGTGTGTTGGATGTAGTTCGCCCTACAATATCAGGAGTGGAATATGAGGAGTGGTGGGGGTTCGCCAAAAAAACAAAACAGAGGTGAAAAAGAAGAAGAGAAAAACGTGGGGAAAAGAGGCCGGAAGTTGAGGTCTGGTTCTTGGGAGGGAACGGCGGAAAAAAGGGAGAGAGGGGATTGAGCTCTCGAGGGTGGTTTTCGTGAAGGAACTCGAGGGAAAAAGCAAAAACAGAGAGAGAAGCGAGAGGAGCTCGACTGGGGCCGCCTCGTGGCGGTCACCGTCGTCGAGGCTCTAGGACACAACCTCGTGGTGGTCCACGATGGCGGCACAGCCATCGTAGAAGGGGCGACTGCAGAAGCGCGGCGGCTGAACCTCTCGGCCGGCGGCCAGGCCGCCGAGAAAGAGAGCTGAACGCTACCAACTTCATCCCGTGCCTCCCTGCGTACGTCTCCACCATCCCAGCACCAACCGATCAACATTGCTCTCCGACGCCGCCACCAGAACCAGCGTATAGCGCCAGCGACGTCGCTCCTTTGGATGGTGACCGAAAGGAGCTTGGTTTAGAGAGAGACGAGGCAGACCACCAAAAAGGAGGCTCACCGGCCGTGAACAGAAAAACGCACAGAGAACTTGAGCTCGAAGGAAGCACTGATCTTCGGAAAGCAAGCCGAGCCAACCATCGCTTTCATCGGACGGCCGACGATGAGGTAGGGCTGAACCAGCCGGCGCGGTGCTGACTGCTTCTTCAGCCAGTTCGCGGTTCGTTGGAGTTCCGTTCCGAGCTGGCTCCATCTGTGTTATTTTCAGGTGAAGAGGAACCAGAGGACTCGGACCAGGCCAGGGAAGTTGGCGTCGGGCTAGTTGGGCGGGTCTGTGTTTGGCAAGGTCAGCCGTCGGAGATGGCTCGGCGCCGTTAGAGTACGAGTTCCTCTTGTGGGACGGACACCCGGAGCAGCGAGCAGGCGACCAGAAAGAAGTCGTGAGCTCGAGCGTGTCTGGAGCAGGGGAGTCTCGTCGAGCAAGCAGCTTCCGGTGGAGGTGCGACGATTGGTGCGTTTCGGCGATGCCACCCGGCGACCACGCGTGCTTTGTCTGAGCAAATGGCTCGAGGAGCTCAAGTCGTATCGAGGCTGAGCTAGTGGCAGCCGAAGGTGCAGCGCTGTTTGTGATCGACCGAAGAGGAGGTCGGTGGCGGTCATCGGTGTCGGCGGTGGTCGTTGGTCGTCGACGACGGTGGAGGGAGGTCGTGGTTGCCTTATTTTAGAATTTCTCTGTGGGGCTCTCAGGTGCAGGCATTTCGGGCGAAGAAGAAGACGTCACAGTTGGGGAAGGTGGCCTTTGAGGTGGGCTTGGTTATTTGGGCATGTGGGTTCGTGGGCTCGAGTTGGGTAATCTTTGGTTGGGCCTGTTTTGGTTGCTTCTTCAGCCTTAGATTTCTGGTCTCGGTTGGGCTCATTGGTTGAGCCCAGTCCGCGTCGACCCGACCCGGATCTTTTTTTAATCATGATTAATATTAAAAAATAATTAAAATCATTAAAAAATATAAAAATATAAAATAGGTAGGAAATACCTCTATTGTCTAATTAGGATTTTATTTGCTTAATTATAAATTATTTTTTTCTTGTCTAATTGGCATGACTCGGTTTTAAATTAACATATAAATGCCTGAATAATTTGTTTCGTAATGCATATCTCAATAGATAAATTAGCACGATAATTAGAGTTTAATTCAAGATGCTTATTTTATCCTTTAATTGATTGAATTTCGCTAATTATCTACCTTCTGTTGAATGCACAATGCAGGAAATTGATATTCGAATGTCACGATTGATTGCGATGCCCAGGGAGATGACAGCCCATTGAAACTTGGTAACAGAAGACCGACGTCTAATTCGATCCATTTTTATACACCTGATCCATGTATCGGAGTTTTTCTATTTAAATATCGCCATTATAGATTTGGTTTGCATGTCTCATATTTGGCATATTTATCTGATTGAGCGTTTATTACAACAGTCTTTTGAAAAATTGCCTGTAAATCATTTCCTAAATGCTAGGCTAAGGATAAATAGATAATTGCACGAAATGAGAGAAAAACATTATGCATGATCATCTAGCACTGTTTAGATGTCTGATAAGCTTAAAATGATATTTAGAATGTGTGATCACCTTATGAAATTTTAACTGGATAGGTATCGATAGGGCACTGATTATCTATTTAGTGTAAACAAGCTTCCCGAACTTAGAAATTCTGGTTGCGTAGGAATCAAGACAACACTCCCATGTCTTGACTGGTTCTTAATCGACCCAAATAGGCTAGTGACGACTCTTGATAGCATTTAAATTGCTAATCACGAAAATGAAATCCAACGTCACGCAAGGTAGGACTTGGGAAAGTCTACGCCATTGACCGATGGCCATATCACTAAACCCGCCAGACCCTCACAGCAAGGTTAAGGTAGGGCACGACATTCCTCATAGCCAGCCATAAATAATTGACTAGATGATTGTAGAAGCAATATCCAAATCCCAAATCTGACCCCTATAGAACTTTTGTGAAGTAATACAAGTTCTTGGGAAGATCAAAGAAGAGCAACTTCTTCCTCCGCAGGGCTTGGGCATTAGTGGGCGTTTTTCATTTTTCACTTGGTCCTTAATAGTGTTTCCAAAGTCGACACCTAACCAGTTACCTTTGGAATTGCGCTAAAATAGGCCTATAAGTTTGCCTTTCTTATGTTAAGACGAGTCTGTCAAAAGTTAGATAGAAGTATATTTATTAAGCCAGTTCAATCGGATCCCAGCTTGAAATGCTAAGGTGGAGAAATCACCTATTTATGGTAAAAGAGAAAAGAAAGGGGAAAGAATGTCACAAGATATGGAGCAGGGATTCACCCCTACCATCTTGGGAAGTTGAGGGGATTTTTACCAATTAGACATAGCACTTCCTCATTTAATAAGCGCAAGTTATTTTGTTTTGGAGAAACAACTAATCTCTCTGAACTGATTTGTCAAACGAGAGAGCTTAGCGTGCTTGCCTCACGCGACGAGCTGTACTCAACTTCTGTTTCAGCTGCCTGATATTGTAGATATAGATATGTGAGTATCTTATGATGTCATCAAAACTGAACCCATAGTTTAAACGAAGTTTTTTCGGTTGAACTGATTGGATGAACTACAGAACACCTCATTGGTTTTACTCCTGGTCTTGTTTAGTATTGGCTACTGAGAGACATCTTTGCTCAGTTTGTGATTACAGTTGTCCTTTTTTTTTTGGGCCTGAAGATTAGAAACTATGGCTGCTTTTGTAATTAAAGGGAAAACAGAGATTGCTCTTCTGAAAAATGAATGTTCAGTTTCAACAGTTGTACTTGTCCTAATGCAGGAAAAACAGTTAATTGATATGTTGTTTGCTAATCCTTCTATGATAACGGGATTGAATCCAATTCTGTCAGAATATTGTAGAACAAAATTGGTTGTTTTACATGCTAGCCAGACTAACCTTTTCTTGTTATTGTGAACGTTCATCTGTTAAAGGATAAGCTTTTGCTTATCTTCTCCACGCAAATTGTATCTATGTGAATATTACCTCCAATATGTTCCTGAAGGTGTGAAAATTGAATGCTCGAGGGGAAGTATTTAGGTGCTGAAATAGAGTATCCACATTTCTTGAAGTTCAATGAAGTGACTATGAAATGGGTAGACTTTAAAGTCAGTTCTGGTGCCAATGTAAACCCTCACAACTTTGATGGCCCAATCAAAGTTGGAGGAAAGGTCCTTGTCGATCAAGGAAAGGTCATCACTGCAAAACATAGTTATTCCTACGACCTCGAGGCCTAGATGCAGGCGAGAAGCCAAGTAAAAATGGACGTCGGGCCCACTGAAGGCTAAATAGACATCCAAAATCGGTCTTTTTTCCCAAAAAGTGTCATGTACATTACAATTTGCAAGCCAACGATTGAATTACTGATCCAATTTTCAGAATCTTCAAGATGGATAATGGCTGAGAATTGAACAAGAATACGACAAAAAAGATCTAGTCTTGGGTGGTAATGAATATGTCTAGAACATTTTAGCATGAACAGTGTTAAATATCATGAAAGAATCTCTCAAACAAAAGTTGAAGTGTAGACTTAATACTTACAAACCAATTAGCAAACCAACTAGCACTGTATCGATGCATGCCAAAAGTGATAACTGCATCACTAAAGCGGCCAAACCAAGCACGAGGAGATTGCTTAAGTCCATAAAGAGCTTTTCGTAAACGACATACCTTCTCCCCCTGAGCAACAAACCTAGGTGGTTGCTTCATATATACTTTCTCGTGAAGATCACCATGAAAGAATGCATTCTTAACATCAAGTTGATGAAGAGTCCATTGAGACCGAGCAGCTAAAGAAATAATGATGCAAACAGAAGGATTTTTGACTATCGGAGAAAAAAGTCTCATCATAGTCAATATCATAGGTTTGAGTATAGCCCTTTGCCACAAGACGCGCTTTTAAGCGCTCAACCGAACCATCGGGATTGCGTTTGACAATAAATAGACCACCCACCAATTGTTTATTAGTCGGCAATGGAACTAGCTCCCAAGTTTTATTATCATGTAATGCAGCCATCTCCTCCTCCATAGTACGAGCCCAACCTGGATGGGCCAAAGCCTCCTGCACGCTACTTGGCACAGATACAGATGTAAGGGATGACACGAAGATAGACATCTGAGGGCATAAGTTATGATAAAAAACAAAATGAGAAAGAGGATACCGAGATCGAGTATGATGAGCAATAGGGGAACTGACAAGAGACGGAGGAAGAGGATCGGAAGCTTGGACCGGAGATGGTGGTGGTGGAGCGCTTGCTGGTGGAGAAGTATAGCCCCAAACAAGTCGAGAACCACGAGCATAAACCTGAAGAGGAGTTGGAGCTGGTGATCCTGGATTCGGTAGAGCATCATTAGAAGTAATGAGTGGTGGCTTCGGCTGAAATGTAGGTGCGGAGGATGGTAGAAGATCTATGGTTAATGATTCCTAAGGACGAACATCACTAAAAAATGTTTGATCCTCAAAGAAAGTCATATCAGTAGAGTCGCGCTCTCGACGATTAGTAGGACTATAACAAACGTAACCTTTTTAAGTACGGGAGTAACCTATAAATACACATTTTTTTAGCACAAGGTGATAATTTGTCCAACTTAGGAGATAAGAAATGAACAAAACAAACACATCCAAAAATACGAGGACGAATACACCACAAAGGACGATCAGGATGAAAAAGAGTATAAGGAATAGCTCTTTTTAACACAGAGGATGAAAGACGATTAATAAGATGACATGTTGTAAGAAGAGCGTAGCTCCAGAAGGACTTAGGCATATGAGTGTGAAGAAGTAGACAACGGGCAACATCTAACAAATGACGGTTCTTACGTTAAGCAACTCCATTTTGTTGCAGAGTATGAGCACAAGAACTTTGATGTAAAATACCATGAGATTCAAGAAATGGAATGAAAGTAGAAGAAGAAAAATATTCACGAGCATTGTCTGTACGTAGACACTTAATAAAATAATCATACCGAGTACGGACTTCATTATAGAACTGGTAAAAAGAATGAAAGACTTTAGTACAATCTTTTATTAAATATAACCAAGTCATACGAGTACAATCATCAATAAAGGTGACAAAATATCGAAGACTAAATGAAGACTCTCGACTAGGACCCCACACATTAGAGTGGATTAACTCAAATGGTTGGGAAGCACGACTCGAAACACGAGGGGAAAAAGACACGATGGTGTTTACCTAACTCAAATGTTTCACAATTGAACTGAAGACCTGAACTAGACACAAAAGGAAATATTCGGAGTATGTCTGCTGATGGGTGACCAAGGTGACAATGCAATCGATAAGTATCATCCATAGCTTTATTCTGAACTGTTGTGGTAGCTGCAATAATCTCAGGGTCTAGGATGTACAATCTACCAATCTCATGCCCACCACCTATTCGGCGTCCAATCTTCTGATCTTGAAAAACACAAGAAGATGAAGAAAAGATAATATCACAGTCAAGATCACGGGTAATAGAACTAACAGGTAAAAAATTGTAAGTAAAGCGGGAATATGGTAAACAAGAGATAAGGAGACAAAAGAGCTCAAGGATATACAACCTGTACCAGTTACTTTAGACTGAGAACTATTTGCTAAGATGACTGACGTAGAAGGAACAGATGAAGCGGATGTAAGAAGATGAGGGTCAGCAGTCATATTATGAGTAGCACCTGAATCAATAATCCAAGAACGAGGAGCAGATGTGCTAGACAGTAGACAGGTAGGATCATTGTGCTGTGCTCAAGTAGCAATAGGACTAGAGATAGTATCACTCGTACTTTGTCGTGTTTTAACCAACTCATCATATTCTGCACAAGTCAAGTTGACCATACCTTGTCCAGTAGAGGACCCAGGTGGAGGAGTTCAAGGCTTAGTATCAACAGAGGCATGTAGCCCTCATAACTTAGGATACAGATCATAACAGTAATCAATAGTATACCCAGAAAGTTAGCATTGAGTACAAAAACGGTTCGCTTGACTATCACCATAAGCTCTTCTAGAAACATTATTACCACCACCATGAATGACACCTCGGCCTTGAAAATCACGACCACGACCACGACCACGACCACGACCACGACCACGACCACGACCACGATAAGAACTGTCAGAACTCTAATGTCCATGACCACTAATACGATCACGAGTCCCTAGACCTCCACGAGCTACTATAGCACTATTGTCTAACATTATTGAAGTCTTGGGACTAGAAGTGTAACGAGCAGAATCGAGAATATACTTCTTCAATGGACGGGAGAGTGCTCTGAGAGATAATCTGTTGCCTAAGAGTATCGTGATATGGACCAAGACCACGGAGAAAGAGCACGGTCAACATGTCCGCTTCGCGTTGCTGCATTTGAGTAATCGTGGTTGTTGGTGAAAAATAAGACTTGAGACGCTGATACAAAGACGCAAACCGAGCATATTATTCTGCTAACTCAATATCACTAATTTTGGCTTCAAATAAAGCCTCCTACATATCACAAACTCAACTCATATTGTTTTGTCCAGAATACAGTAAAGTGCACTTTGTCCATACCTCACGAGCTATCGCACAATCCATGAAAAGATGGCGAATAGATTTAGCCATACTTCCCCATAAAAGTGTGCGCAAAGTAGCATTAACAAACTTCCATTCTTTTAGACCGATTGAATCTTCAAGTGATTCTTCTTCAAGCCATATAGACTGACGATTGGAAAAAATAAAGGTTGAAAGGGCCATTAACCAAGGAGGATAATTAGTATCGTCTAACTTGACCAAGGTATTGTGTAAACCTGTCATAGTATGATATGGAGCAAAAGACACTGAACTCGAAGAAGCACTAAGGGGGCGTAACCCTAAAACATTAGACGAAGAACTTGACAATCAGTAGACATCTCCATAGACCACTAATCGCTGCCCGTATACTTATTAAATCACTTCTTCGAGTATCCACAAGTCACTTCAAATTCAAAACACCAAAAAAAGAAAACTGACACTTCAGAACATCAAATCCAGTCAAACAACAGCACCGCCAAATTTGATGCTCCTTTTGACACTACCACCAGCACCAAATTTACCACTATCAGCACCAAATTCACTAACACCAGCACCAAACTAGTCAAAAAATAGCATCAATTTCGACCTCAGATCGATGAAATCAGCAATACACCACTTATCAATAAAAAAGCTCATTCCCAGCAGCCCAATTACCAAATTTGGCATATTCAGGAGAGCGCAAGAGACTTCCACCTCAACTACTTAGCCTCGGGGATCTCCTGATCTGGATCAATCAGCAACTGTCACTAAATTACACCACTGCACCATTGAAATACCACAGAAAGTTGGAGATGAGGTCGCTAAGCCTCTGGACGCTGGATTTGGGGTCGCTGCCCCTGGGCGACGCCAACCTTAGTGTCGCCGAATCTTGGGTCGCCGACGGATCTAGGGTCGGACAGAGGTAAACATAGGTCTATGATAACGATCGGTAGTGGTGGCTGTAGTCTGTCGATGGTGAAGTTTATTCTAGGATTTAGGTTTTACTTTTAGGCTTTGATACCATGTTATTGATAAAAGAGATTGTTTTATTTCTAATATCAAAGCAAGTATTTATAGGTTTAGGGTTAAGCCTAGTGCAATTACATATCTGGCCCCAACTTGCTAATATTCTATAGTAATAATCCCAATAATACCCACAGACCTAGGATAAGATATCAATTAAATATGAGAAAAATCTATTAGAGAATAAGGAAAAAGAAAGGTAACAAGAAAGCAAAACAATAAGGTAGGGATGAAGTTTCACCTTGTGAATGATATTGCTTTCCTTTAAATAATGCTACAACTTAACAAAATTTATGTTTTCTATATTTAAAGTGAATAGAAAATCATCGATGGCCATGAAAGAAGCAATGGTAATTTTTCCTGTAGAAAGATTATCTCCATTTTCGGATGTATTCAAATTATCTCTACTCATGTCATTTAGAGCTCCCAATAAAGCTTGGGTAATGACCATCACTGTTTGAATATATGTTCGATTGCTAGGTCCCAAGAGATTGAAGAACCTTTCTAGTAGAGGTGTCAAATGGGTGGGTCGGGTCGGGTTTGGGTCGGTGTGAAAAACATTTTCCTTATTTTGAAAAAAGGAAAACATTTTCCTTCGTTACTGTCGATTGCCGGTCGTCACCGATGGTTGCTGCCGCCGGACATGGTCGTGGGTCAACCGCCGACCGTCGGCCGCCGCAGCCGGCCTAAGGTTGCCTCAGCCGGTCTCCGTGGCTGGCCGTCGGTCGCCGCGGCGGGCAGCCGGTCGCCTGGGTCGGTCGCCGCTGCCGACCGCCGATCGCTGCGACCGGTCGCCGCCACGGCCAATCGTCGGCCGCTGCCACCATCGGTCCCTAAAAATCAATTCCATAACAAACGACGAAAATTGTTTTCCGGTTCATTTTTAAGTATTAATCAAACATCGAAAAATATTATTATTTTCTTGAAAAATGACTTTCTGAAAAATGATTTCCGAAAGTATTACATTTTCCGTGAAACAAACGGAAAGGCCCTAGGTCCATTTGTAATTTGTGAGAGTTATGAGTCGAAAATGGGTCCAATATGGATCGAAAATGGATTTCATGGGTGGCCCAATTTTGACCTATTTAATTTTACTTCAACCTTTTGGACCCATTTTTAGTGAGTCCTTTAAATGTTAATAACGTATATAAGACCTATTTTATACAAAATATGAGTCAAATATGGGTTTTTGACCCATATTAACGGCTCTACTTTCTAAGTACATCTCTGGATGGAAATGCACATCCTCCAACTGTAAAGACAATAAACGGAGTAAATTAAGTTGCTATGCTGGTAAAAGAATAACCATGAAAAGCTTCCTACAAAAAGAGTTCCATTAAGACGGTTTTGGCTTCGGTATTAGATGTCTAATCTATGTGTGCATATGCAAGATCTCCACATATGAACCCTGATGAGCAAGGCTGTCCATCAAACTATCACAAATAAAGCAAGGTTGACTATTTTCCTAAGGTCGACGAGGGAAAGATGGTCAATCTATGTAGAAACAATCAACTTTTAGTCGTGACCTGTAGGTAGAACAACTTGCGCAGTAACAGCCAAGATTCTTGATTCACTCACCTGTGACAAGGTCATTTTTGCATCATACATGCTAATGAATGAATCAACCAAATTGTGAGATTGATATGGAAGAACCACCAAATGAGCAACAGGGACAATGCTTCTGGCACCAGAGCATGGACAAGTCCCTAGAGGACTTCCAAGGTGAACTAGTTCTTCAATGTCTAAGGCACCTTTTTGAGGAAACTGTTCCCTGAATTGCCTCTGTAATTTGTGTTTTCTAAGCATCGGGCATCCAGAAACTGCCTTTGTCCGCATCATTCTTCCTGTGCCTAAGTTCTGAAATTTGATAAAACAAGCAATGTTGTGGCTCAGAGTGCTGGAGTACATTAGTTTATACTACATTAATAACAGCTAAAAAAGAAATAAACACGCGGCAGAAGTGGTGATGGCTCTTAAATTGGGGGAAACTATGGTCGAAGAAATTCTGGACTTTGACAACTGTAGCTTTTCGAAAGGTGATGTGGAGACTCAAAGCTTAGCGAGAAGATATGCATACTTTCTCTTCCTTCTATCAGAATAATGTAGCTAATTGATAGATGAGCTAGATCCAAAAACATTAATACGAGAAGAAAAAAGGACAATAAGCTATAAACATATGATGTGATTTTGGAGACATCATTTTTCTTTTTCTGTTGAGGCTTCAAGCACCGTTCATTTGACACGAATAGAGTTCCCGAGTTTTAAAACCCCTGAAAGACCCTCTATCAAATAAGTATACGGTAGAGAGCACAAAATGGTCTATTCCGAATAATATCATGCTAGCCTTTCTCTTTGATCTTGCACTGCTAACGCTCTCTCCCTCTTCACTTTCGTATTCTTGCAAGAAAAACTCTTCATCATCTGATTTCCATTGTAACTGCCTTTGCATATTCTCACAATTTTTCATGGTCAGAAATCTTTGCTTCTCAGCACTCTTACAATCAGGTTCATCATTTGAACCAGGATTACACACAGACTGTGCACTATTTTTATCAGATCCAACTTTAACTTTGATCTTCTGATTTTCTTTCTGATCAACTAGCCACTGTAATGCATTGCAAATGATGCTTAAGGTTTTACCAGTTCCCATAAGCACCAAAAATTCGTATCAGCATTGCAGAATCGTTAGCGCAAGATGAAGTTAGAAAGACAGTAATAGACCTAGAAGTATCACTGCCATCAAAGACAGATAAGTAGATTCCTGACCTAACTAGCAGCAGATTAATTTAACCTTGATGAAAGAAAAAGATTATAAAAAAGGGTAAAATAAGATCTTGAACGTCCTTTCAGATATTACACTCCGTAGAAACATGTGAACGTTGCAAATGCGTCCATGCCAACTGCATGAGAACCGGTCAAGAATCAGCATTCCTCCAGAAGTATGAGGTAAGTTAAACAACATTTCACAAAATAATTAGCTGATCACAAGGTCTATCGCAATCACAAAATCGAAAATCAGCACAATAAGCTCAGCTCAAGCACAAATCTCTCACATAAACAACGAATTATGCTTGGCGACATGAGTAAATATCGTGCCAGTTCCAATTCGAATGGCTTGTATCGACGACAGTGAGTACATACACTAGAAGTTGAAGATCACAGAATGAGGAGGGAAAGAGAGAGAGAGATACCAGTGGGGCTTTTGAGCATGGAGATGCCGCCTCGCTTGAGAAGAGTAGTTCGCGTTCATGAAATCGATTGGAATTGAGTACGGCTCGTATGGGAATGCTGGAAACCTCCAAGCCCCTCCTCCCTTTCACATCTCCTCCACCTCCACCGACTATTCAGCCTCCGACGCCGACCAACTCATCGATCTGAACAAAACTGTAAACAACGGCGATGGTATGGGACTTCTTGTGTTCAATCCTTTGGCTTGAACTTTATAATCCCCACAGACGGTGATAGAATTATGCGTGCTTTAGAGGGGGTTTTATGTTGTCCTCCCGCCAGAGTGAGAGACGAGCCTGAGGAGCGTACAATGGGCGAACCCCAAGCCCAAAGTTCATGTGCCCTGTTTCGATACATTACAAATGTACTTGTACATGGCCTAGTTTCAGGTCCATTATCTACAGCATACAATGGGTCAATGTGTTTATGATCATGTATTATGCTGAATGTTCATATTTTTCGATCAGAAGCTTGAGTAAAAACCTTTCTTTGATAAAAAAAAAGAGAGCAAACTTTATCGATTATCAAAGCTTTAAACCCTTAATGTGACATCCCGATTTTCAGTCTTCTATAAGATAAATAATATTGGATTTTTGAGGATTGAGCGACAATAATTGGACAATAAATTATCGAAATGAAAAGGGGAATGGAAATCTTAAGGTATTGGATAAGGAAAAGTGAGCAGGGATAATCGACTTTTACGAGCGTCGCTATGGCTAAAATTGGACATCGCCTCGAAAGGCTCTGAAATTGACCGATTAGTTCTAGAATGCCGAAAAGAAAGGCAGTAAATTGAAAATGACCGTTTCTTCGCGGCTTGCTTTAGACTCCCTAGATTTGTGGTGGTAGTATTTTTAGTGAGATTAGAAATATTCGCGCTTGAGCCTCGATCAGTCCCAATTGTGCCTGGTCAGTCTCGAAATAGCATGAATCTCGAGAAATATCCTATCAAATGTAAAATTAATCACGTCAATCGACCATCAGTCACTATCGATCAAACTTTTGACCAGTCAAATAGTGAATAGTGCGGTCAACTAGTGAATAGTGAAAATTAATAATTCACTTTTTGAGATATTCTCTCTCTCTCTCTCTCTCTCTCTTCAATTTTTAGCAGACCATTCTCTCTCTTGATCTAAAAAAAAATTTTGTGGCCCTCCCTCTCTCATTTTCTCTCGTGATTTTTGATCGCAAGAAAATTGCCGCTCGTTTCGTCGCCGTTTCGCCATCCAAATGCTACCATCTCAAATCACCGCTTCACCTATATCTTCACCTATCTCTCTAGTAGTTCTCCATAAAACTTCATCTCAAGATCAGCCACGGAACACTCTTAAACAGAAGCAAAACTAGACCCCTGCACAGGCTATTTTTTAGGTTACGATTCTGTCAGTTTTTCACTGTTTTTGCAACCGTCGTCACGTCGATTGAATTTCCAACCAATTGTGAGTTTCTTCATCTTTGTTTTCTTGATATTTTGATGCAAGAATCAGTCCTAGATTAAATCTAAATCATCAAGGATTTCATTTTGAGTTAGCCCTACGCGTTATTATCTTTTGCTACTTTTTTTTTAAAGACATTTTTGTTCTAGTGTTGTTTGGGGATTCTTTGCTAAATTTTCCGGTAACTTGACCCCCTAAATCTTGAATAAAATGTTAGATGATTTTTGGATAAACTCTAGTGTCATGACCTTGAAAATTCGATTGAAGGAAATTCCAGGGTTAACGGATTATTTGGTTAACGGATAAGCAAAACATGAATATGCAAATATAGACACGCGATCGTATACATGTGAACGCCGACATGTAATCATGAATATGCGAGCATGGGTATACAAATATAACATGCAAATGACATGGTCCGGACGAAGAGCTAAATCTGAGGAGGTTTTCTGAGCGAAGGAAGGACCGAGTCTTGCGAAGGAATCTCCTGGGGAATTCTAGAAGGATCCTAGGGGCGGGCAAACTTGTAATTGTGTATTGTTGTATTCAATACGGGTAGGTGGTAGTTAGGGAGATGCAATCTCTACCGTTAGATCAAGGGGAGATCTACGGATATCATCGCACGAGAACTTGTATATAAGGGGTTCTTCTCCCCTCATTTGTATCATCTCATTCTCACGAGAAATAGAAATCCAGAGCTTCTCTCTCTAGTTTCTCTCTCTAGAGTTGTGAGGCGAGTGAGGTGAGCGAGGGAAAGGCTGACTTGGGAAGGTTTTCCTAAGGCCGCACGAGCGATCGATCGGTGAATTCGATCGGCCCGTGACAAGTGGTATCAGAGCCAACGTCCGGTGCGTAGCCAAGATTCATCGAGGGGTGTGATGGATCCAGCGTCCGAGCCAGCTGCTGCCCAGGGGAAGAAGGCCGCCGATGAGCGTGGTCGTGATGCTGAGAAGGCCAGCAAGGCGCAGAAGGGTCGTGCTCGATCGAGTTCGAGGGATGCGATGGGGCTCTTGGAGACCCGGGCGTCGAAGATGGAGGTCGCACTCGCGGAAGTCCAAGGCGCAGTCGGGGATCTAGCCGAGAACGCTGATGGAGACATGTCCGGGAAGGGAATGCTCGAGCCCGAGGTGCAAGAGCTGAAATCCGGCATGGGGGAGCTCCGAGGCGAGATGCTAGGGACCTTGGCGTGCACTGCTGAAGAACTCCGATTGGAGAACGATGACTTGCGAGCCCTGGTCGAGGCTATGCGCGGGGAGCTGGACGTGCTCAAGGTCAAGGTTGCTGAAGTTGATGCTGCACGCGTGAACGGGGTGATCACCGTGCAACCTGCTCCACGAGTGGACGCTCCGAAGCCTAAGGAGTTCAAAGGCTCAAGGGTGGCCAAGGACGTGGACAACTTCCTATGGCACGTGAACCAGTACTTCAACGCGACGGGGATTACTGATGATGCCCTGAAGGTTAGTACTGCTGCCATGTATCTTACCGAAAACGCATTACTGTGGTGGCGTCGTAGGTGTGACGAGCGAAGTGGTGGACCGATCACTTCTTGGGAGATGTTCGTTGCGGAGTTTCGCAAGCAGTTCTACCCAGCGTACGCGGAGGAGGAAGCCCGAGAGGAACTCCGACGCCTGGAACAAAGGGGAAGCGTCCGGGACTATGTGAGGAAGTTCTCGGAGCTACTGCTTCAAATCTCCACGATGAGCGACACCGAGGCCTATTACCAATTCCTTGGGGGTCTCAAGCCCTATGTGAAGCAGGAGATCAAGCGCTGCGGTGCAATGGATCTCGCGTCGGCCATGGTTGCGGCCGAATCGATGGTGGAGTACAAGCCGACTCCTGCAAGCAAGCCAGACTTCCACCCGAGGGAGAAGAGCATTGGTGGGGGAGATCGTGGGAGATCCTATCGCCCAAGTAACACCAAGCCACCAACTGCTCCACCTAAGGCGAGGATGGAAGCTTCATGCAGTGGAAGTAGCGGAAAGCCCGAGAAGAGGCGTTTCTAGGTCAAGTGCTTCTTGTGCGACGGACTGCACTTTGCACGCGATTGCTTAGCCAAGGGGCAGATCGCATCGGTGATTAAAGCTAAGGAAGAGGAAAAGAAGCAAGCCGAGAAGGACGAGACGCGACTCGGATCCTTGCGAGTTCTTAGCTCGATCAAGTCTAAGAAAGCGGCGAAGTCCAAGGGGATGATGTTCGTGGAAATGAAGATCGGCGACACCACGATGAATGCGTTGGTGGATACGGGGGCGTCCGATCTATTGATCTCCGAGGAAGCTGCGAAGAAGCTTGACCTTAAGGTTGAGAAGAGGACGGGATGGCTGAAGACCGTCAATTCAAAGCAAGTGTCTATGAGCGGGGTAGCACGAGGCGTGGAGATCCATATCGGTCAGTGGACGAGCAAGGAGGATCTTGAGGTAATCCCTTTAGACGACTATGATATTGTCATGGGATTGGGATTCATTGACAGGATCGAAGCGATGCTACTTCCGTTCGCGGATTGCATATGTGTGCTGGATGAACGGAACCAGTGCGTGGTTCCAATTCAGAGGAAGTCGGGAGGCAACCATAAGATGCTCTCGGCCATGCAACTGTCCAAGGGGACTAGGAAGGGCGAGGAGACTTTCCTTGCCGTGCTAAAGGAGGTGAATCCCAAGGGTGGGATGGACGATGTCCCGAAGGAGGTGACCCAGGTTCTTGAAGCGTTCAAGGACGTGATGCCTCCGGAGCTGCCAAAGAAGTTGCCGCCTGTGAGAGAGGTGGATCATCAGATCGAGCTCGTATCAGATGCTCGACCGCCTGCTATGGCACCGTACAGAATGACGCCTCCAGAACTTGAAGAATTGAGAAAGCAACTGAAGGGATTGCTTGATTCCGGGTTTATCTGTCCATCGAAGGCTCCGTTCGGTGCGCCGGTCCTATTTCAGAAGAAGCATGATGGATTGCTGCGCATGTGTATCGACTACCGGGCGCTGAACAAGCTGACGGTGAAGAACAAGTACCCGATCCCTCTCATTGCGGATTTATTCGATCAACTTGGCGGAGCAAGGTGGTTCACCAAGTTGGATCTTCGATCGGGCTACTGTCAAGTACGGATCGCGGAGGGCGATGAGTCGAAGACTGCCTGTGTTACGAGGTATGGCTCGTATGAGTTCTTGGTTATGCCCTTCGGCTTGACGAATGCACCGACGACATTTTACACGCTGATGAACAAGGTATTACAACCCTTCCTCGATCAATTTGTGGTTGTGTACCTGGACGACATAGTCATCTACAGCAGGACGCTCGAGGAGCACATCAAGCACATCAAGCAGGTCTTCCAAGTTCTGAGGGACCACGAGCTGTACGTGAAGCGCGAGAAGTGCGCCTTTGCTTAGCAGGAAGTACCATTCTTGGGGCACGTCGTGGGAGGTGGACGAGTCCGTATGGATCAGGCCAAGATTGAGTCGATCGTAGGTTGGGAACCGCCGACGAAGGTAACCGAACTTCGGTCCTTTCTAGGCCTTACTAACTATTATCGACGATTTGTTAAAGGCTATTCGAGCATTATCGCTCCACTCACGGATATGCTGAAGAAGGAGAAGCCGTGGGAGTGGATGGAGCGCTGTCAAGGGGCGTTCGAGAGACTAAAGAAGGCTATGACGGAGGAGCCGGTCTTGGCGCTGCCTGATTGTTCGAAGCTGTATGAGGTAGAGACTGACGCTTCTGATTTTGCAATTGGAGGTGTTATAATGCAGGAAGGGCATCCCGTGGCTTACGAGTCACGAAAGCTGAACGAGACCGAGAGGCGGTACACCGTTCAGGAAAAGGAAATGACGGCCATTGTACATTGCCTACGCACTTGGCGTCACTACTTGCTGGGGTCGAAGTTCGTCGTGAGGACGGACAACGTGGCGACGAGCTACTTCCAGACTCAGAAGAAGTTGAGCCCGAAGCAAGCTCGCTGGCAAGATTTCTTAGCGGAGTTCGACTACGTGCTCGAGTATAAGCCGGGGAAGGCGAATGCTGTAGCGGATGCACTTAGTCGAAGAGCAAAGCTGGCGTCCATGAGTCGGCCAGACTGCCCGCTGGTGGGAAGGATTAAGGAGGGCTTGAAGCATGATCGAGCGGCGCAAGCACTCCTGCACTATGCAAAGGAGGGCAAGACTCGACGGTTCTGGTGCGAGAACGACCTTCTCTATGCAAAGGGGCGACGGCTATATGTCCCGCTCTACGGGAATCTAAGGAGGGAAGTCCTTCGCGAGTGTCATGACTCGAAGTGGGCTGACCATCCGGGTGTCCACCGCACGCTGGCGCTGGTGGAGGAACACTATTTCTGGCCGCACTTGCGAGACGACGTAGAGGCCTATGTTCGAACTTGGCTGGTGTGCCAACAAGACAAGCTGGAGCAGAGGTCGCCTGCCGGTTTGCTGGAACCGCTGCCTGTTCCAGAACGTCCATGGGAGAGCTTCTCTATGGACTTCATAGTGGGATTGCCCAAGTCCGAAGGGTGTCGGACGCTGATGGTCGTGGTGGATCGATTTTCCAAGTATGCGACGTTCGTACCAGCCATCGACGACTGCCCAGCCGAGGAAGCGGCCAAGTTATTTCTGAAGCACGTGGTGAAGCATTGGGGCGTACCACGAACGATCGTGAGCGATCGCGACCCTCGGTTCACGGGGAGATTTTGGACCGAGCTGTTCAAGCTACTCGGGACGGACATGAACTTCTCAACGAGCCTTCATCCCCAGACGGACGGCCAAACTGAGCGGGTGAACGCCTTGTTGGAAGTTTATCTGAGGCACTACGTGAGCGCAACGCAACGAGATTGGGCGAAGCTGATCGATGTAGCCCAATTCTTCTACAATCTACAACGTAGTGAATCGACCGGGAGGAGTCCATTCGATATAGTGACGGGGCAACAACCGCTCACACCGAGCGCGATTGCGTCGGGCCACAAGGGGAGTAGCCCGGCCGCCCACAAGGTTGCCGAGGAATGGCACGAGCAAGCCGATCTTGCTCGCACATGTCTTCACAAGGCGTCGAAGAGGACGAAGAAATGGGCGGACCAGAAGTGAAGGCATGTGGAATATCAAGTCGGAGATCAAGTGTTGTGCAAGCTGCCGCTACGATACAAAGGCGTTCATAAGGCGCTACTCCGACGATACGAGGGGCCATTCCGCATTACGCAACGGATTGGCAATGCTGCTTACAAATTGGAGCTCCCGACCAAGCTGAAGATTCATTCGGTGTTCCATGTAAGTATGCTTAAGTCGTTTCATCTTGATGAAGGGGATCCGGATCGAGGGAAATCACAACGGGTGCCTATTGGGGCGAAGACTTCCTATGATCGAGACGTCGACTGCATCCTGGCGGATCAGGTCGTACGGAAGAGATACTGCGCACCGAAGATGGAGTATTTGATCCAATGGAAGGGACTCCCCGAGAGTGAAGCAACGTGGGAACTTGCCGAGTCATTATGGCAGTTCCAGAGGCAGGTCGAGGCGTACATCGCTGAGAGCGCGACGAGGGCGTCGCCAGAATAGGTGGGGGAGAATGACACGGTCCGGACGAAGAGCTAAATCTGAGGAGGTTTTTTGAGCGAAGGAAGGACCGAGTCTTGCGAAGGAATCTCCTGGGGAATTCTAGAAGGATCCTAGGGGCGGGCAAACTTGTAATTGTGTATTGTTGTATTCAATACGGGTAGGTGGTAGTTAGGGAGATGCAATCTCCACCGTTAGATCAAGGGGAGATCTACGGATATCATCGCACGAGAACTTGTATATAAGGGGTTCTCCTCCCCTCATTTGTATCATCTCATTCTCACGAGAAATAGAAATCCAGAGCTTCTCTCTCTAGTTTCTCTCTCTAGAGTTGTGAGGCGAGTGAGGTGAGCGAGGGAAAGGCTGACTTGGGAAGGTTTTCCTAAGGCCGCACGAGCGATCGATCGGTGAATTCGATCGGCCCGTGACACAAACGTGAACGTACGTTACATGCGAACGTGGTCACACAAATACGGCATACGAACGTGGATATACAAATACGGCACACGAGCGCAGACATGCAGACGTGCCATACGAATACGAATGTTTAGACGCGACATGCATACGTGGACATGCATATGTAGATATACGAATATAGACAGGCAGATATAAAGATATACGAATACGACATGCAGATTCGAAGACATACGAATACGACATGTAGATTCGAAAATGCACGAATACGACCTGCATATACGAACACACGAATACGATATGCGAACGTGATAGATGTACATGGATGTCCGAACGCAACATGCATACATGGACGTGCGTATGTAACATGTGTACACAAATCATGCATACCTAGACATGCGTACATGCCATATGAACACGGACATGCGGACTCAAACGCGAATAAATAATCAAAAATAGGATTGGTCAGTCGAAATGACCCGTTTTCTATTTTTGGAATTTTTCTAATTTTCTGGAATTTTTCAAGATAATTTGCCTATAAGGGGCAAAATCGTCATTTTTGAAATGATCAGGAAGAAAAATAATCAAAATAGGATTGGCTAGTCGAAATGGCCCATTTCCTGACGTTTGAGATTTTTCTCTTGAATTTGTTTTTGGATAAATGTGCATGAATTAATGACAATACGAATACGACATACATACATGACATGCATACGTGACATACGAATATGGTATGTGTATCACAAAATTAATCAACAGAATACATGAGATCTTTACACCACCAAGTAGGAGGCAGAGCCTACCGCAATCTGGGGTTCGGATCGAAAATACAGAAAATTGTAATATGAATACGTATGCGGCATGGCAAAGTATACATGAGCTATACTATATGAAATGCACATGAATGACTTTTTTTGGTATTTTAAAATTAAAATAAGACTAACGATACAAAATATTCTGAATATAAATGCAATATTAGACGATACGATATAAATAGCATTATATAAATATAAGCATTAAAAATTGCCTAAAGCCGAAAGAGGGAGTGAGCTAACGACTTCTGTGCAATGTTACGACCTCCAGCAAGTGGCTCGGCCTGCTCATTCTGGGGTTTGATAATGTAGAAATTAAACTACATAAAATAGAGTACAGAAATCAGTAAATAAAGAACCACCAATGGGTGGCTCGACCTACCCATTCTAGGGTTTGATAATGCAGAAATTAAATAGCAAAAAGTAGAGAATAGAAAGCAATAATAAAGAACTTCCAGCAGGTGGCTCGGCCTACAAATTCTGGTATTCGATAGCGTAGAAATTAAACTACAGAAAATAGAATGCATGAGATTTTTACACCACCAAGTTGGGGGAGAGCCTACCGCAATTTGGGGTTCAGATATGATTTGACGGATTTGATTGTCAAATTCGGACCTCATATCACTTTGTGGATTAAGATTGTGGCTCGAACGACAGGGATGAACTCGTGACTTGTGTTGATCGATAGAGAAATTGGTGATGGTAACACATAACTTTAAACTCTTACCATCTTCAAAATTATCTTTTGGTGATGGTAACACCTAGCTTTTCAATTAATTTTTTAAATAGAAAAAGTGATTAAAAATCAGGTGTCAACATTTAGGGTGCGATCCGGGGTAGATCGGTATAGAAAAATTGACTGATTTGGCAATTTTTGTGAAAATCAGTTCTGTGCGTATACTTTGTGTACTGTTCACAGCCGATGTGGTACTGTTCATGTCAAGTTTAGGCTATCAATGGGTGCGATGATGGTCCGGTGAGGTTAGAATATCGAAAAATGAGATTTTGGAGCGTTTTGGTCAAAACCGGGCATGAAACCATGAATAGTGTTCATGGGCCTAAAATGATGTTCACATGCTGTCCATATGTATTTAGGGTTAATTATTGATATATCGTGGGGGCCAAAATACATATTTTAGTGTAAAAATGCAAATTAGGCAATTTCAGCGAAATTGTGAGCAATAGGAAAAATGATTGGTTTAGACATCGTGTCTGGTCATGGAATTAACATAGCCGAGTCTATATTTGAGAATGGCCTGGACTGCAATGTTGTGAATTATGCTCGGTTGCAATTATTATCCTCCCGAACGTGCCTGCCTGAATATTTTGTGCAATGGATTTTGCATGTTGTCACATATATATATTTTATTGCGAAATGACGAATGTCGAATAGTGAATATTGCCCTGGTGTGCCTATATGACATGGGGTGGAGGGCGGTTTTGATGCATTTAATAAAGGGAGATTGGAGAGATAAGGGTACTAACTTGAGGCGATTAGTTTACGTGGATTGAGGCACTGGGATGTTATTGTACACCTGGGTCTTATACGCGCCAGCGGCGTATATCCGGGGGTCTGGATTTGAGGAGATATGCCAATCTGAGGCGGTTAGTCTACGTGGGTTGAGGCATGGACCTGAAGGGTACGATACGTAAGTCAGACTTGATGCATTTAATGGGGGTTGACTTGGCTAGAGATCCGAGGCTAGAAATTGAGCACGGCATGTGCACGCGTTTGTATTGTTGATTTGTGTGTAGATATGAATTATTAGCGTGCTTGATTATTTTAATGATGAGCCATGTCTCGTTTGCCATTGTTTTTATTTCTGTGATTTGAGTGTCTATGAGGGCATGTTAGAGTTGGATATGAGGGTATGTAATATCCTGAGTGAGATTAGGAGTGAACTTACTGAGATATGCTCTCACGGTGGTTAGTATCCCATATTTTCAAACCCCAAAACCTGAATATGAGTGACCCATTAGTTGGGCATAGGATCTTAATGGAGATCGATGGAACTGTGGATGAGGAACAAGTGGATGACTTGAAGCGGATGATGATTAGATGTAGTCATGTTTTTCCCTTTTTAGTTATAGCTTTTGTATATATGAAGGGTTTGGTATTGACCAGATCCCAATTTGGGTTGAGAGGTTGATGGGTTGTATATTGTAAATCTTGATTTGCTCACATGTATAAAGGTGTGTTTTAAATTGCTAAGATGTCTCTCTTCTTTGCCTGTTCTACGTACGTCGTGTATGGAGGGTATCGTTTTCGCTAGTGCAAGAACTCTAGTTGTTGGTTGGATTGATGACGAGTGTCTTGGGTCGTCGTTGTGATTGTCCAATCAAGCGAGTATAAGTTAACAGGGATGTTGCGTTGCTCACTGGGTTCGAGGCGTGACACTTAAGACTTACTTTATTGTATTGCCTTCAATCAACCAGTATGCCGCCCTAGAGGCCATAACCTAGAGTTGCTTGAAAAGCTTGACGACTTAGGGCGTGCATGACAACGTTTCTATTTTTCTATTTTTGTTCCAAATCTATTCTAGAAATAGGTTTGGAACAAAAACTCGTTTGGCAACGCAAATCTGTTTTTCTATTTCTAAAACAAAAATCTGTTCCAGAAATAGATTTTGGTCCAAAATAAGAAATAAATTTTTTTTGTTTCTGGCAGAAATAGAAAAATCTATTTCTGTTCTAGAAATTATTTCTGAAACAGAATGGTTGTCATACGCGCCCTTAATATATCGAAAGCATTTATTTCTTTGATGAGCGATTTAGTTCATGTGTTATTTATTTATTTATTTATCAAAACCGAAATTTGGAGATGCTTGCATAAAAATTTCTGATTTCTTAAGAAAAGTTTACTTTGATTGATATGATTGTTGAATCATATGTGATTTGGAGATTTGACTAAATTTAATTGGAACCATGTCTTTCTCAATGTTGCTAACCAATTCCGCACCTAACTCCTGCCGTGCCGCTCTCTTCCTCTGAAGAGGTTTCCCCCTATCCCCTGGCGATAGAAACCCTAACCCTAACCCTAACTCCTATGTGCTTTCTGGCCATTTCTTCCCCCTTTCAAATCCTTCTTTATCCTCCATGAACCCTGGAATGGCCCGTGATGGTTGGGGAAGACCTCCAAGCTTGGTCCCTTCTTTGACAGCCAGGCTTGGGTCCCTTCTTTGAGCCCCCTTCAATCCATCCGATGACTTCTGCGAATGGCTAGTAGCTCTGCCGGAGTCCTTTGTACGTGTTCCCTGTTTTGGCGCTTTCCTTGTTCTAGAGCCTCCCTCGACCACCATCTCCTATTGGGGCTGAGATTTCCCCCTTGCACTGGGTCTCCTGCCAAATAGCGGGTAAATTTGGGATTAACCTTCTGTAGTCTACGAAGTTGTTATAACTGGGAGGAGAATGGAAGAAGTGTGCGATAATGACTTACGCCTATCGGCATTATGCCACAAGTTGGGCGACTTATGGACTGCAGAAGACGAAGTAGTAATTAAAGCAGACATACCAGCGGCCAAAGTAATAGAATGCAAACTTACCCTTTATGGAAGGCTCTTGTCAAAATCCAGAGTTAATCTGCAATCTTTCATAGGCACTATGAAGAAAGCTTGGAAACTTGAAGATGTTGAGTGTGCAGTGCTTGATGAGGGTCTATTCTCCTTTAAATTTAAATCTGAACCAGAGAAGAGCCGTGTCCTTGAAGAAGGCCCTTGGTGTTTCTCGAGAGACCTACTCATACTAAAGCAATGTGAGCCAGACACCCCTGAACATTGCTATAAATTCACCCACAACGCTTTCTGGGTTCAGCTGTCGGGTATACATTGTGGGAGAGTCCTGGAAGAGGTTATTTGTGATGTAGCTTCTAAGATTGGACAGGTTCTTGAAGTTAAAATAGAATTCAGAGGAAATAATCCACGTAAGATTGGCAGAGCCAAAGTCTATATGGATCGGAGTTCTCCACTTAAACCTGGCACCATTCTTACCTTAGGGAAAAAGAAGCTGTGGGTGGATTTCCACTATAAAAGACTTCCTAAGTTCTGCTACTCCTGCGGACGGATGGGACACTATACAATGGATTGCGAAATAATTCCTTTTGAATAATCTGAGGTGGAGAAGAATGAAGTGTGCAGATTTGGAGGTTGGTTAAGGGCTGAAGTAAAATCACCTAGCCCCTATTGGGATCTGTTCTATGGCAATGAACCCCTAAATACCCAAGAAGTGGAGACGATTCCTGAAACCCCTAAGTATGCCTCAACCAGAGTTTCTCACCAACCAGAACCATGGAGTAGCAATGGTATTGTCATTTCAGATCTGTATGTAGGGAAAAGCGACTTAAACAGCATGGGAAACAATGCTGTGACCCAGGCTATAGCGATTGCGGAGACAAATAGACTTCTCTCTCCTTCCCAAGTGAAAATGAAGAAGAGTAGTGTCAAACAACTTCCCCTAAAGAAGCAGAAAAGGGCTAGCTCTATAAATTTGCAGGAGGCCAATGGGTTTTATATTAATGAGGATATGCTCCTCGAAACTCCTATTCTAATTACAGAGGGAAGGAATATTCGGGCTTTGGTGGCTAGCCCTAATAAGCCACCAGGGATTATATGAAACTTTTGAGCTGGAACGTTCAGGGGCTGGGTAAACCCCTAACGTTTCAGCATTTGCGAGCCATCGTGGCTCATGAAAGACCCAATCTCGTCTTCCTTATGGAGACTAAGAATAAATTATTGGTTGTGAACCAAGTCATTAGTAGACTCAACTTTCAGTTTTCATCGGTTGTTAATCCAGTTGGTACAGCAGGGGGTATGGCTGTCCTGTGGGATGAGGAGGTGCATGTCGAAGTACTTCACAAAGCAGATAATTTCTTTGACCTTTCATGCAAGATCAAGACTTGTGGATCGTCTATACAGGTCACCTTTCTACATGCTCCTATTGATATCTGTCTTAGAAACCAGTTGTGACAGAATATAAAGGGCATTCATGCTGAAAACCAGCTTCCTTGGGTTTGCGTTGGTGACTTTAATGAGATACTGTACCACTGGGAAAAGTTCGGGAAGCGTGGGGCTGATCATTCACGGTTAGTGACTTTCAATGATTTCGTTAATAGCTGCTCCCTCATGGATTTGGAGAGTAAGGGCTGCACGTTTACTTGGTCCAATAAGAGAGAAGGGGACGCACTTGTAAAGGGAAGGTTGGACAGAGCATTATGCAGCATGGAATGGAGGGTTTTATTCCCTAATGCGGAGGCTTATGCATTACCCAACATAGGTTCAGACCATAGTCCCATCCTGATTAGTATGCACCCCTCAGCTAGGAAAAGGAAGAAAGAATTCAGATTTGAAGCTTTTTGGGCTGAGGATGAGGAGTGCTGAGGAATTATCCAGGCAGCTTAGAATGGGCAGCATGGTGTTGAGGGTGGTTTCCTTGGGAAAATCAGGAAAGTCACGGCTACACTTAGGAGATGGAGTAGTAGGAAATTCCCTAATGTTAGAGCACAAATACAGTTCTTGAAAGATAAATTGATGGAGATTACTAATTATCCTGGGAGTTCATCAGATAAACAAACACCTAATCTGATCATAGAGGAGATCGACAGAATGTGGAGACAAGAAGAATCTTATTGGCTAATGAGGTCTCGGATCAATTGGCTTAAGGGGGGAGACAGGAATTCTAAATACTTCTATGCAACAACTATCCAGAGAAGACAGAGGAACAAGATATCTATGCTGCGAATTAGTGACCAGACCTGGTCCCGGGACCAACCCCAACTGAATAAACACATCCGAGATTTTTATGAGAAGCTCTATTGCTCAGTGGGCCCTAGGGATTTCCAGCCTATTATAGAGGAGTGCCCTACCCTTATCCAAGGGGAGATGAATGAAGCCCTTGAAGCTCCTGTATCTATAGAGGAAGTGAAAATTGCAGTCTTCCAAATGGGGACGACTAAGGCACTCGGCCCGAATGGTATTAATGGGCTGTTCTATCATAGATATTGGGAGGATATTCAGGGAGACGTATACCAACTGGTTAGGGATTTTTTCGAGACGGGCTCTCTAAAACCCGAACTAAATACAACCCACATAGTGCTTATTCCTAAGACTACGAACCCAGAATGTATATCTCAGTTTCGCCCTATTAGCCTATGCAATTTTAGCTACAAATTATATCGAAAGTTATGGCTAATAGGCTCAAAAGATGGCTCGCAGGGATTATTGCTTTAGAACAGAGTGCCTTTGTCAATTGAAGACTTATCCAAGATAACATCCTTGTTGTCCAAGAGGTCCTGCACCAGCTGAGGATAAGGGACCGGAAAAAGAAGTTTCAGGCGGTGCTAAAACTAGACATGCAAAAGGCTTATGACAGGGTAGAATAAGACTTCCTATGTTCTGCCATGTTGAAGATGGGGTTTAGCCAAAAGTGGGTATCACTGGTCAAAGAATGCATCTCAACGGTCTCATTTAGCATCAAGATCAACGGGGAACCCTCCCAATATTTTCTACCTACCCGGGGCATTAGGCAAGGGGATCCACTATCCCCTTACTTATTTATTATTATGGCCAACACGCTATCCTCTTTGCTGAATAATGCTTTGGAAGATGGTACCCTCAAAGGCATCAAGTTGAATAGTAACTGTCCCTCCCTCTCTCATCTATTATTTGTGGATGATGCAATCTTTTTCTTGGACGGGACTACCAAAGAATGCCAAAACTTGGCAAGTATCCTCGACAAGTATTGTCTAGCATCTGGCCAGGCCATAAATTTGGAGAAATCTGGGGTGTACTTTAATAAGGGCTGCCCAGATCACGTAAAAAGGGATTTGACAGCAAAGTTGGGAGTCCTTATTACTGAAAAAACCGAAAAATATTTGCGGATTCCTTTTGATTGGGGTCAATCTAAGAAGCAAATGTTTACTTGGATCTTAGCGAGGGTTAATATGAAGCTAGAGGGATGGAAGGAAAAGATAATGTCTAAAGCCGAGAAAGAGATTTTGATAAAAACAGTTGTACAGGCCCTGCCATAGTATGCCATGTCAATATTCAAGATTCCTATCTCGGTTTGCAAAGCTATAGAGCAGAAAATAGCAACTTTTTGGTGGAAGCAGAATTTATATAGCTCTAGCATTCACTGGAGGAAATAGGAGGTTTTGAAGAAAAGTAAGCGAGAAGGTGGGCTTGGTTTTAGGGACTTAGTCATTTTCAATAAGGCTATGCTCAGGAAGCAAGCCTGGAGACTAGCCTAGAATCCTCTATCAATATGGAGCAGGCTGTTTAAAGGGATTTACTTTCCTCACCGTGACTTATGGGCTACTAAGAGAGGAACCAGACCCTCATGGGGTTGGCAAAGCATCATTATGGGTAGAGATTGTATTAGTTCTGAAACCAGATGGGCAATTAGTGACAGGAATAGAGTAAACATCAGAGAGCAAAGGTGGCTGTCCTTAGGAGTTTTAGGTGGCCCAGCGAACTATGGTGAACCTAACATGGTGGCTGAGCTAATTATTCCAAGAACCAGACTCTGGGAGGAACAGAGAGTTAATTCCCTATATCTACCCAACACAGCGACAGAGATTTTAAACACTCCCATTAACCTAAGTTCTTATGGGGACTACCAGGTTTGGACGTAGAACACAAATGGCAAATACACAGTCAAATCATGCTACCACTTTCTCAGAACATTTACCCAAACCCTCTATCCCGATGTAGCCTCCACCTCCTACCTACCCTCACCGAACCTCTGGAAGACAATCTGGACTACCCCTATTCAGCACAAGATCAAATACTTTATGTGGAGTATATGCCATAATGCCTTACCCTCGAAGATCAACCTGTGCAAGAGGAACATCCTCACCGAGTCGCTTTGTCCAGTGTGCCATCGGGTTCCTTGTTGACACCTGATTTTTAATTATCTTTTCTATTTTAAAATCAATAGAAAATTCATAAAAATTCATAAAAATGAAAAAGTTGACTTTGGGGACCTTGGCCAAGCCTAGGGAACCAATTTTGACTAAAAAATAATTTTTCATATTTTTAGTATTTTTCAATATTTTTATTTTCGAAAATTAATAGGAAATCCATAAAAATTCATAAAATTAAAAAATCAACTTTGAAAGCCTTGGCCAAGCCTAGGCAACCATTTTTGAAATTTTTTTTTCATATTTTTTGCATTTTTAAATATTTTTTTAGAAATTAGGAAATATTTAATAAATAATAGGCATTTGAAACCACAAAATTATGGAAAAGGAATCAGCATTTTTCTCTCAATTTTCTCTTTATTTTGGCCAAAGAAAATCAACAAAAATTAATCTGAAATTGGAAATTACTTTGTTAATCTCATTTTCAAGTTAATTAAAAAAACAATTTATAGAAAATCCATTTTGGCTTTATAATTTTTAATTTTTTCATTTTTAGAGTCGTGACATTGTCCTCTAATAATTTAAATTCTTCAATGGCCAGATGGTGTTTTTCATGGTTGCGTTTCTTTTTCCGAATTACATCTATCATCTCGACGAATCTCTCTCTCATGCTCACACCTGCGAAATGTTCTTTGCCAGCTGCGAATGAATAACTGAAGATTCCTCCTGCAATTTGCATTCGCGCTCGAAAAAGTCCTGCTTCGTGATTTTTGAGCTTAGACAAATCAAGCCGAAGTAATATCGCTCTCGTATGGAGCCTCATGGAATTGGAGTCGAAATCGAAACCCCAAAATTAGCAGTCGTCCGCTCGTCCCGGAGTCGGAGTCGATACTCAAAGCTTCTGTCACAAGGGCTCGGTGGTTTCTTCAGATCAGTTCTTTATTTTTTGAGCTCGGACTAATTGAATTGGCATCTAACTATTCTGGCTGTGAGAATATCATCAGAACTGTAGAATTTGGAGTTCGCTCGATCAAAGCAAGAGCTCTAGTCTCTTCCTCTCTCTTTCTCCCTTGATAGTACTTTAGGTTTCGTTTGCTGCGATTGAGAAATGGTGGGCACTTGGGTATTATCGAAGTGAGTCAGTTCCTGATTGATCGAACCCTTATTTTGCCTGAGCTTCGCTATTTGAACAGTGTATAGCTAAGAAATTGGATCGTAGTCTTCAATCTCCTCGGTAAATGTCCATGGAAAGATTTTTGAAGCATGGGAAGAGGTGCAGCGGCACAGTCGGGACTTAGCCGACCATATTGCACAGGATTTCACGAGCTTAATCCAATCCCATATGACTCCACTTTCATTCTCATGGCCAAATCCCCAGCGAACCAAACTCTTCGACCTGGAAATATTGCCCACATGGAATTTTATAATGGCCGACTTCAAATTAGTGACGGAGAAGTCCAATTCTCCTGGAATTGAGGGTGTTTCTGCAATTTCCAACATTGAAAATAGAATCGAGCAGGCTGGGTTAGATTTTGGAAATTGATTGAATGGGTTTTTGCAGCAGTTTTCTTGGAGCTTGCCCGTGCCCTTCCAACACGATGACCATGCAGCTGTGACCTCAATTCGTGTGGATTTGGGAATCAGAAGAGAGAGAGGCAATTCGAGTGTTTAGTTTATAGGAAGAAGTAGGTGCAGTGTCCAACTTGCTCGGACTATCCTGTGTGTCCACAAATAACTTCATGTGGGTACATTCTCTTGTTTCCCCCGTATTCTGGCAGTACTTATAGTGGGCGAAGGACTCCGAAAGGGATGAGCCATCATGATGGGTTTTTCTTTAGGGAGAGGTCAAGGAAGTGATGATGGAGTGCACTCAAAAGAGGACTCGGTCAAAGAAGGGGCTTTGAACGTTGGATGCAAGAATAAAAAAGGAGAATAAACAATAGGGTACAACGCGGGTGATGGTCAGTTCATGGTGAACGAAAAAAAACTGGATATCTATTTTTACCTATGCTTGACCATCGTGTGATTCTACTTGGACCTTGCTCCGAGATAAAGACTTTGGGCCATCACGGACGAAGCCTTGAAGGGGGACACACTGGAAAAGAACGAGGAGAAGTGCTGGAGGAAAGTTTTACAAGAGAGGACCAGCTGGTTTTGGTCAAAGGTCCAGGGGAGATTAGGTGGAACTCAACGTGCCAGAGGGGGGCTAAAAAAATAAGTCCAAGAGAAGCACCGCAACGACCGAGGGAGGACTCTCTCTCTTGACCAGTCTAAAAGGAGCATCCGAGGCTTCTTGGTGATCTCTCCCACAACCACAGGAGATGATCGAACGATGGTGAGGAGGCCTGAGGGGTGTAAGGCTTTCCTCGGCCCTAATCTTCTCAGGGGACTTCCATCGCTCTCTTGCTTTCTCCTCCCGGCACTTGAAAGAATCATCAACGGCCGGAGCTCCATGGGGTGGCTTTTTGAGCTCTCATGGTGGTGGTTCAAGACTGGAAGCTAACCATCCCCAACCTCTCGCTCTCCCCTTTCCCAGCCACCACCTCCTCGCACATGCTCACGGACCGGAGCTTGGTCCAAATCTGTACACTTGACCTCCCACCGCTGCCAAATGAGGATCAAGGTCCATTAGGACTTCACGCGGACCGAGTTCGCTTGCAGCTCCGTTGAGCTCGAGGACGCTCTTATCGTGGCGAAAGCCCGCGTTCGACGGCCGAGTCCACACTTGCACGACTGAGTGCTTGGGGTTCAAGTACAAGCTCACATTCGCCCAGGAATCAGAGATGGTGGCCTTGGAGGTTTGGGATCACGATAAGAGGGACCTTCCGACTCACGGAGCTCAGGATGGTGACGTCTCCGTTGACTCGAGTCACGCCCGTCTGCATGAGCTCGGCTACAAACAAGAGCCTAGGCGCAACCTCTCGATCGTCCATGGCCGGAATCTGCCCCGCTTACCCAACCTCTGAGGACCTCTATTACTGGAGTGTCAATCTCGCCGGCCGGAAATGGGCATCGTTCGCATCTTGGTTGACTGGATGGTTCATATCTCTCTTGGCCAGCGTACGTTGTTTGTTCGCAAATGTCCAGTTTGGTCGTGGAATCAGAGAAGCAAAGAAGAGCTGTGCGCGGAGAGAACAAAAGAGAAAAAAGAAGAAATCTTCCTCTCTGTTTTAGCCTCACTCATTCTTCTACAGTCCCAGCATTGATTTGTGACCACCTCCATCATCTCCAGTGGACAACTACCGGCCAGCGAAGGTTCGTGCAATGAGAGCTCGAAAGAGTCTTGAAAGAGCGGTTGGGTCAGCACCGCCAAGTAATGGGCCTGCGCCTTCTCAAAGGCATGATCCGAGTTCCGTAAATCCAGCTGGCCGCAACTCTAAAGAGGGTCGTAGCGTCGACTAAAAGAATGTAGCAAGACTTCCCTGGCTCCTCTCTTAGGCCGAGCCATCCTCAACCCAAAGCGGGAAACTGCAGATCTCCAAAGTCCATCGTGAAGTGCTATTGGAGTGAGGACTTGGAAGCTGAAGAAGAACATGCAGATCATCGCGAGGGAATTGGGAACAGATTCACCACAAGTTAACCAGGTCACACGTATGAAGAGATGACGTTTTGCTGAAGATCGTTCACCAACTGGTTCCGATGAGCTTCTAAGTCACTTAGGCATAGTAGGCATAGCGTGGTTTGATCGAACACACGATGGGCAACTGTTAGTTTGAGAGAGATTGATCGGAGGAATGATGGGTAAACTCGGCTTCGAGGGGTCTGGGGGAGATAAGAAATGGCGGCCTCGTCCTCCAATTCTACAAGAATGAAACTGGGATCCAAGATGGAAATTAGTAGTCTCCCGTCATTTGAGAGGCGGGTCAGATACTTGGTTTCACTTCCTTCCCGAGACAAAATCAACTGCCATGGATCTTCACGGCCGTGCTAAAACCTCCGTCCCGGCTGCGCCTTCTCTGGCTCTCTACCAGAAACCAATTACTTGAAGCTCAGAGAGTCCGCTAGACTAGTGAAGCCAAGTCTTTCTCTCCCTCACCATCCCGTCTGTATCCTCTTTTCTTCCTCGCCCTGTTTAACCACTCTCTAATAGCGGCTGAGAATGGAGGCTTCAAGTAGCAGCAGCAGCCAGTATCAACCCGCTGGATCTATCGTCGTTTTTTTTTATGAGACCCAGTACTCTGTTTTAACGGGTTATTGAGTTCCTTTTTTCTTTGTTCAAAGTCCCTCTTTCTCGGTCTCTCTCTAGTCCCAATAACTCTCTGGGCTCAAGGACAACTACCTACCTCCCCAAGATAACTTGTCGAGATCTGTGGCTTTCGTTTCGAACCAGAAGGGCAGGAGTTTTGGTGGGTCTTTGTGTGTTTTGGGGCTGAACGATTTCTGGATTTCCCTTCTGTGGTTGGGAGTTCGCCAGTCCCAAGACGAAACAAAAAAATAATGAGTAAATGGAGGGAAGCCAAGCTTACTTTGGGCTCTGGGGTCTTCAGATCTGTTGTCCCTGACACGGATGACCGGATTTCCGATGCTTTGCGTGACGGAGGTGCCGTTGGCGATCTATGGGCTCATGATGTCCTGATATCTGTTGTTGATTCTACGAGTGACAGGATTTCAGTTGCAAAATGTGATGTTGAACCATGCCAGAGTCATAATGCAAGAAAGGGTAGCGCGAGGCCCTCCGGTGCAAGAAACTCTGTGAGTGTCCTTTATTTCAGTTTGAATATTCGCTTGCATATCTGCTTGTTCTAGCTTGTCTAATGATGTTCGCATTAATTACCATATTTTAGTGATTATCTTGTTGTTATATAGTTTACACATTTTTGTTTAATTTTGTTCATCCTTCGCGTTAATTTAATTCATGTAAATTCTTAGAGTTAAACACATCAAGAATCTCATTCTATGCTATAAATAACATCTAATATAAGTTAGGACTTTGGGAAATTATTTTCTCAATTAAAATTGTACATTATCGCATTTTAGAGCATGTTTTCACTAAAGCCATTCTTTAAGAAAAAATGCAATAAAAAATCAAAAATCAAACAAAAATCATTTCTAAAAAAATGATGAATGAAATGAAAAATTCATAAAAATCATAAAGATATTGAAAAATTCAAAAAAAACAATGGAAAAACTTCCAAAAATTCCCAAATGTCTCAAAAAATCTCAAAAAATTCTCAGAAATCGTGGGAAATAAGGAATGACCACATTTAATTGGTTTGACCTATTTTCAATTCCCGATCTTTGAGAAAATGATCATTTTACCCTTCTAGTCAGTTTGATCCAAACTTTTCCCAATCATCCCAAATGAGTTTTCATGAAATGGTACCGAAAGGGCGTTAGAGTAATCTAGCGTAACCAAGTCCCCGAACTCATTTTCTCTGGTTCGCAGAAGTAAATTAGTTTTCCCGCTAATTTATTTAAGTTTCTAATTGACCTACCAAGAACGATTAGTGGCAACTCCAAATCTTAAAACCAAATAAAAAAAAAACAAAGTCGCGATTTGGTAGAGCTTGGGAGAGCTCGAACTAGGTTAGTTAATTTAATCAATTAATCTGGTAATCCATTAACCTAAAAATGAATTTTAGGTCGCGACAGCTTGGCGACTCCGCTGGGGACGTGTTCTTAATTTTTGAAAAATTTAAGAACTTAGAGGACTTAGGCCAGAAAATTTCATGAAAATTCATTTGATATGAATTGGGTGCATTTTGACTTTTAGGTGTTAAATGGTTTTGCAGATGGGAGTTATAAGGGGTGGAGTGTTTGACTAACCATTTGTTTTGCAGGTTTGGTGTTGAAATTGTTTATTTAATTTCGCACATTTTGAAGCGGTGTTTGCATTTAATTGTTGTGCATGTTTAATCACTTTAGCACTACATCACACACGTCCTGTGGCCGGACCTGGGCCACTAGTTTTAGGATGGTATTGTGATTTGGTTTTAGCGTTCGGCGTGAGATCACGTTGAAAGTTAGCACAGATTCAATCCCGAACCTCTTTTCAAAAATGAGTTTAAAAGTTAGGCCTCAGGCTTGGTAAGATTACCAAAGCAGTGGTTTTAATTTTTAGCTCGAGCGGCCGAAGTGGAGAGACCCGGCTAATCCTGATTACGTCGTAGGGGTCACGGCTAATCTTGATTATGTGCGCGAGATTGTCGCCTTGCCATAAGTCTTTCGCTTCAATTTGTCAGCCTTTAGAGTAGACAGGTTAATAATTAAACTCACGATTCATGTGCATGTCTATGTGACTTACATGGTATTTTTGACGGTGAAAGTAAGTTTTCTAAATTTCATCTTGTATTTATTTTTGGTCGGTCCATGTAGGTGTCGGTTAAATTTCGAACTTAACATCATAGCCATTTTTCAAAAGAAAATAAAATCAAATTGGTGATCCATTTTTGAAAAAATAAATAAATGTGGAAAAATTCCTTAGGGAAATTTTATCGACCAATGAAATATTTTGTCATATTTTTCCTTAATACTTCAATAGACCCAAAATTTTCTCATCAAATTTACCTTGAAAATTCATTCTGATGAAAAAGGAAATTCTTTCGAGAAATTTGGTAAATATCAAAGGAATTCGTTACATTGTTCTTAAGTTATAAAATCTGCAAGAAACTTTTTCTGAAGGAATTCACCCATGTTTTTCTAAGAAAATCCTCTCTAATTTTTCATAAAAATAAAAAATAAAATTGGACTAATATATGAGTCATGGACCGGCCTTTCTTAGATCACATACTCATTATTTCCTTTACTTTTGCAGGGAATCGTAGGTACCCCAGGCGGGAGCAAAATTGGATTCAACAATATACCAGGAACAATCTTGAGGAATACGATAGGACGGATAATTACCGATGCCTCAACTGATAATCCTGGGGGTAAGCGAAGGAATCAATCCTTCCGAAGTCAGAAACGTGTCAATCAGTCAACATGTACAAGCTTTGTATTTTGATGGGGCTGTAAATTTATCCAGATCAGGCCTGGGGACATTTTTAATGTATTAGAAGGGTTCATGTATTTTTGTTGAGAAAGCCGAGACTGTGTAATCAGAACCCATGGGGCAAGATTATGAACCCGACCTTGCGATGCCTTTCTGATTAAATTGAACAAATGCTTGCCTTTTTACCTTCCTCGGATTCAAAACACATGGAAGATTTTGGAGGACCAGTATTTTATTACCAAGCATGGCCCGCAATCATTTCTCCCAACGCTACAGGCGACCAACACATTCAAGTGGACGCCGAAAGAGATAGGCAGGAGTAAAGTGGGGCACGTAACGGGCAGCCTGGTTTGTTTATTGGAGCACTAATCGAGTGGTCGATTTGCAATAATTCACACGACTGACTCACGGCGCTGTGACCGGTGGGGGCCGCCACCGAACCCTTCGTCAATGTCTTTGATATCATCGCCGGCAGCAGATAACAAGAACACCAAGAAGAGTGTTAAGCCTCAACGTCTTCAGTACCGTAAATAGTCCTATCATGCTATATGGGCGAAGAAATGGCAGGAAAATGAAAAGCACAAACACGTGAAACTTTCTCTTCATTCCATTCACCAACAAACCTTACAACAACTCACTGGGGAGGAAAAATGAAATCAAATTGAGCCCTAATAACCATCACAAAGGAGCTCAGCTGGCTCTCCATGAAGTTAATGCTCTGGGTGCACATGGCGTTCTCGGGATCAAGCTCCGCGAGCCTAAAGAAGAGACGATCGCACTTCTCTTTAACCTGGGCCATACTAGCCTCGTAATGCTCAACGGCAAACTCCAGGTCCGGAATCGCCGCCCTCTCGAAAGCAATGTTTGCCGTAATGTCATCAAGTCTCTCCTGCAGCCAACCGCATTTGCACCTCATCACAATATTGCCTGGCTCATGTTCGGCGTAAGTTCGGACCAAGGCCAGACGGTCCACCAGCTTTCCCCTCTCACGAACCAGCTACGAAAGCTGATCATTGGCAAACTTGAGGGCCTTCTTGTGATTATCAGCCACAAATGTGACTGTTGCCAGACGCTCGTGCCGGTCTCGGTAACGAGCTTTCACGACGGCGGTCACAAGGACCGTCTCATAAGCGCGGTTATAGGCAGCTAGAAAATTGATGAAGAGGGTCGAGAAGTTCCGATACTCCTTTCCCAGTTGGGTACCCTCAACAGAAGCAACGTCCACGGTCCTGAATAAACCGAGGATTTCAGCCTCAACGGTAGAGTTTTGGGCTATATGAGCGTAACCTCTACCAAGAAGATTGTAGAGTCTCTCCCACCCAGCCAGGACTTCGGCGGAGAAGGTATGGTTAGGAGAATTGGCCATTTTTTGAAAGCAGAATACGAAGGAAAGGAGGAGAGAGTTGAGGTAGATGATCGGAATGCGAATGCGATAATCCGCTTCAATTTAAATACTGATTTCACAGGGGCAGTTGTTATAGGTTTTCCAATCTACCATTCTCTGTCGGCAACACCCCCGGTGGCTCGAATTTCAGTTAGGCAGCGACCTCGAGCCAAGCAAAATCCGACGTCTTTGCGGAAAAGCTGGATGAGACGCCACCACTTTGGAAAAGAAAGAATAAAAAAACAAGCTGAGTGGGAGACAAGGAAATTTTCGGCAGAAAGGGAGATACGACTCGCCCTTATCGGAGAACTCGCTCGCAAATCGACGGTGGAGACGACGACGTGAGCCCTACCACTATGAAAAGATGAGAAAAGACGAGCCAAGCAAGAGACACGTATGAAAGATTGAGAAAGACAAAATTCTCGGGAGAGGCAATACAGATGCTAAGCCCACGCCAAATTTTAAAAGAGACATCCTCCTGATAATCTTCATCCATACTTTGAAGAGAGTTTTAAAGCATACACGGTTTAGAGAGAGTAAAAATACAGAAAGATATAGCAAATCTTGAGGAACCATTCGCCAAATCGAAGATGTCTCAACCCAATACTCTCGAGAGCTATCATTACTTGCTGAATATGGGAAATGAAGAGTTCGAAGCCATGTTTGGGATCGAGCCCATGGAGCCTGGCCCTTCCGCCAACGACGTCCAAGATCTTAGTAAAGATAAGGACAACAACGGTAAGGGTCAAAAGAAGCGTTACCGTCGCCATACTAAGGAGCAAGTACAAAGGCTTGAGGATTTCTTCAGAACATGCCCTATGCCAGACGGCAAACAGAAAATGGAACTGAGTCAAGAGCTAGGACTTGAACCTTCGCAAATCAAGTTTTGGTTTTAAAATAGGCGAACCCGGATGAAGACTCGTTATGAGCACAACGAAGTCGAGTTTCTAAGAGTTGAAAATGAAAACCTCCGAGCGGAAAACAAGATGTATAAAGAGGCTTTTGACTCAGCCACCTGCCCCAACTGCAATGGCCTCCTCCTCACCCTCGATGAAATGCATGATCTGAGGGTCGAAAATGCGTTAGACCGGTTTATAACAGGATCGAGTTCTGTTGGAGTAGAGTATAAAAAGACCAATGCTACTGGATCAGCATCAATATCTCCCGGGGAAGGGGGGATGTATCACTACCAAGCAAATGGCATTGACGACGAACTCACCGCTATAATCAACCAGTTTAATGTTGATGAAGCACTGGGACTGTAGTATGCACAGGGAGTCTGCATTTCGAAGCTAGGATCACAGGTCCTTCAACATGGCCGATGCGTACCTGGTCTAGAATGAAGCCAGCTGATCATGGGAGAGCCTGCTGAGGGAGCAAAATCGATCTTGAACGAATGCAGACGCTTCATTTCCTTGCATTGGGTGTTTTCTACTTTTATTAATGTTCAGAATGAACGCAAAAGCAAGAAGTAGTAATTTCCTATTCTCCTATTAAATGCTCGGAGCCTTTACTTCACCAAACTCGGGATAACATTAATTGCGAGTAAAAATCCGCGTAGACTCGAAGGGTAAACCCGTATCGTTTCAATTTACCGTTAATTGCTCCAGTCTTAAATTCAACCCCTTCTATTTTCAGGAATTTGCAAAGCGACCCAATAATACAGTTATACCCAAATGCGAAATTCCTTGGTTGAACAAAATTAGGGGCAAATTAATTTGCGGACATCACCTCGGGAAGGATGACTTCAAACGAAGAAAGACGCAAACGAAAGACCCACGGGTTATAAAATGCCTTGAAAAGAACTGGGACGTGGAATTGCCCAGTGCAGCGTAGCAAGACCACACAATCTCAACGGTTAACTCTTAAAAGAAAGCCTCCATGGACGCCTACGGTCTAATGGGCCTGATGGCATGGGGAATAACAGTGGTCCGAAATATCCCGAGTTCGATCCCCAAGGATGGGGAATATTGTAAGTATTGTAAATAAATAAAACAACTTTTTCTCGCATTTCTTTTTGCAGAAAGAGACAAGAATACTCGACGAGCAATACCAAGGTCAGTATTTTGTCACGATCTTGGCCCTAATGGTGAAGTGGCCCACGAAAGTTGAAGGAAGCTCAACCCAGCGAACCTGATAAGGGGATCGTCCGCTCGTCCTGGAGTCGGAGTCGATACTCAAAGCTTCTGTCACAAGGGCTCGGTGGTTTCTTCAAATCAGTTCTTTATTTTTTGAGCTCGGACTAATTGAATTGGCATCTAACTATTCTGGCTGTGAGAATATCATCAGAACTGTAGAATTTGGAGTTCGCTCGATCAAAGCAAGAGCTCTAGTCTCTTCCTCTCTCTTTCTCCCTTGATAGTACTTTAGGTTTCGTTTGCTGCGATTGAGAAATGGTGGGCACTTGGGTATTATCGAAGTGAGTCAGTTCCTGATTGATCGAACCCTTATTTTGCTTGAGCTTCGCTATTTGAACAGTGTATAGCTAAGAAATTGGATCGTAGTCTTCAATCTCCTCGGTAAATGTCCGTGGAAAGATTTTTGAAGCATGGGAAGAGGTACAGCGGCACAGTCGGGACTTAGCCGACCATCTTGCACAGGATTTCACGAGCTTAATCCAATCCCATATGACTCCACTTTCATTCTCATGGCCAAATCCCCAGCGAACCAAACTCTTCGACCTGGAAATATTGCCCACATGGAATTTTATAATGGCCGACTTCAAATTAGTGACGGAGAAGTCCAATTCTCCTGGAATTGAGGGTGTTTCTGCAATTTCCAACATTGAAAATAGAATCGAGCAGGCTGGGTTAGATTTTGGAAATTGATTGAATGGGTTTTTGCAGCAGTTTTCTTGGAGCTTGCCCGTGCCCTTCCGACACGATGACCATGCAGCTGTGACCTCAATTCGTGTGGATTTGGGAATCAGAAGAGAGAGAGGCAATTCGAGTGTTTAGTTTATAGGAAGAAGTAGGTGCAGTGTCCAACTTGCTCGGACTATCCTGTGTGTCCACAAATAACTTCATGTGGGTACATTCTCTTGTTTCCCCCGTATTCTGGCAGTACTTGTAGTGGGCGAAGGACTCAAAAAGGGATGAGCCATCATGATGGGTTTTTCTTTAGGGAGAGGTCAAGGAAGTGATGATGGAGTGCACTCAAAAGAGGACTTGGTCAAAGAAGGGGCTTTGAACGTTGGATGCAAGAATAAAAAAGGAGAATAAACAATAGGGTACAACGCGGGTGATGGTCAGTTCATGGTGAACGAAAAAAAACTGGATATCTATTTTTACCTATGCTTGACCATCGTGTGATTCTACTTGGACCTTGCTCCGAGATAAAGACTTTGGGCCATCACGGACGAAGCCCTGAAGGGGGACACACTGGAAAAGAACGAGGAGAAGTGCTGGAGGAAAGTTTTACAAGAGAGGACCAGCTGGTTTTGGTCAAAGGTCCAGGGGAGATTAGGTGGAACTCAACGTGCTAGAGGGGGGCTAAAAAAATAAGTCCAAGAGAAGCACCGCAACGACCGAGGGAGGACTCTCTCTCTTGACCAGTCTAAAAGGAGCATCCGAGGCTTCTTGGCGGATCTCTCCCACAACCACAGGAGATGATCGAACGATGGTGAGGAGGCCTGAGGGGTGGAAGGCTTTCCTCGGCCCCAATCTTCTCAGGGGACTTCCATCGCTCTCTTGCTTTCTCCTCCCGGCACTTGAAAGAATCATCAACGGCCGGAGCTCCATGGGGTGGCTTTTTGAGCTATCATGGTGGTGGTTCAAGACTGGAAGCTAACCATCCCCAACCTCTCGCTCTCCCCTTTCCCAGCCACCACCTCCTCGCACATGCTCACGGACCGGAGCTTGGTCCAAATCTGTACACTTGACCTCCCACCGCCGCCAAATGAGGATCAAGGTCCATTAGGACTTCACGCGGACCGAGTTCGCTTGCAGCTCCGTTGAGCTCGAGGACGCTCTTATCGTGGCGAAAGCCCGCGTTCGACGGCCAAGTCCACACTTGCACGACTGAGTGCTTGGGGTTCAAGTACAAGCTCAGCTTCGCCCAGGAATCAGAGATGGTGGCCTTGGAGGTTTGGGATCACGATAAGAGGGACCTTCCGACTCACGCAGCTCAGGATGGTGACGTCTCCGTTGACTCGGGTCACGCCCGTCTGCATGAGCTCGGCTACAAACAAGAGCCTAGGCGCAACCTCTCGATCGTCCATGGCCGGAATCTGCCCCGCTTACCCAACCTCTTGTCGCGACCTAAAAATCGGTTTCCCAATTTTTAAAGTTAATGGATTACCATGTTAATTAAATTGAATTAACTAGCATAGCTCGAACTCTCCCGAGTTCTACCAAATCGTGAGTTAGGTTCAATTTCATCAAAAGAAGTATTTATCTTGGAGTCTCCACTAATCATTTTGGGTAGGTTGATTAGACACCTAAATAAAGCATCGGGAGAAATACTTTATTCCTACGAACCAGAGATTAATGTGTTCGGGGACTTGATTACGCTAATTTTTCAATTAACGCCCTTTCGGTACCAATTTCATGAAAATGTTCAACTCGGCAATTTTGATAAATTTTCACTTGAGGTTCAAAGGTGCAATTTTTTTTTGGTTTTCTTTTTATGAATTTTTTTTAGATTTTTCAATGTATTATAAAGAATGCAAAATCACCCAAAGCAAACGAAGATGTGAAGAGAGAGCAGGTAAAGTAAAACTACCCTAAGGACAGTGAAAATAAAACCCGCAACTCGTCGGGTGAATAATTATAGACCAATTAAATAAAACCCGAGACATGATCGGGAAAACAACAAAAATGGACCGGAATGGACATCGGTCAAACACCCGTCGCCAAGCCTCGTGGGTCGGGAGTACAACAAAACGGACCGGAATGGACATCGGTTATCCTCCAGTCTTCAAAGCATTGGGCCGAAAGCTAAATGAAAATAATGAACTTATCCAATCGAACATGCACAATCACCAATGAGTTAAGACAATTCAAAAACTCAAAGAAAGTTTAACATGTGCTGATTAAACTTCATTGAGACCATTTTTTACATTTTCCAATGCATTAACACAAAAAATACGAATTAAATCAAACTGTTCATGAACATTCTTAGGGAGAAAGCAGTAACCATAAAATACAAAAGAAATAATGAAATGTATGAAAAACTTCTGAGATTTTTTATGTGGATGGGAAAATGTGTCGTTGACAACTTTCATGTTTTACATTCTTACTGAAGAGACACTCATTTTCGTGTAGAAAATGGTATTTCATGAGAGCTCAGCAGCAAACAAACAAATTTCACAGAACAGACATACTTCAGGATTAAGCTCAAATGGATACTCAAATCTCAAAATTAATGCACCAAACTTTCTAGTCTACTAAATAAGACCCTAATGAACAACTTTCATTTTTTGTGAAGTTTCAAAAGAAGACTCTAAACATGAGATAACTACGAATCAATATGACCACGCACAGAAAAACACTCAGACTCAAGGACGCCAGCAGAATTGCATGATTTCATTAAATGCATTACAAATACGAAACGTGTATGAATATTTTTGTATTTTTTATATGTTATGCATTAAGATCTTATGAACAAATGTCATGAAGAGGTCTTTATGAAACGAAGTCTAGAATAACCCATGGAAAATCATTTAGCGTGAAAGGTCAGATTAGAAAAATTCCATCTCAGGTTCTGATCACCATATTTCCAGATTTCTGCTCTCCATTTCAGGACCCTTTTGACATAACAAACCTCGTCCATTTTCACGCCATAATATATCAAATCGAAGATCTCGAAGTCATCTATGAATGTTCAGTATATTTGTTTTCGAGATTTCGTCATCTAAACATGAAAAATTGAGTTACCAGATAATTGCACATGCTGATGCACCTAGAGCTCGTTGGAGATGAATCCGTCGCGTCGCCAAGGCTTGTTCCACTGCGGCGAATTTTTCTCTCTCAAAATTTTTTCTCTTGAAATCTCTCCAAATTTTTTTCCTATCTCCAAAGTCTTCCTAATTTCTCTCTAATCTCTCCAAAAGTCCCTCATCTCAAGGCTCTCATTCTTCCTCCTTTTATAGCATACTCCTCCATCTTCCTTTCTCTATCTTCATCTATCATTCTAATTTTTCCACTAACTTCATCTTCCATTCTAATTCCACCATATTCCCTTCTTTATATCCATCTTCCCTTCTAATTCCACCATCCTCCATTCTTTATCTCCATCTTCCCTTCTAATTCACCATCTTCCATTCTAATCTTTCCATCTCCCATTCTAATTCTTCATCTTCCCTTCTAATTCTACCATCTTCCATTCTCCATCTTTCCTTCTAATTTCTCCATCTTCCCTTCTATATCTCCCCTTCTCCATCTTCCTTTCTAATTTCTCCACTAACTCTTCTTTGCAAAACAATCCCTAAAATTTTATGTATTTGCAATTCAGCCCCTAAAGTTTTATGTATTTGCAATTTAGTCCCTGAAGTTTTATGTATTTGCAATTCAGTCCATGTGGAAAAATTTCCTTTAAGTTCAAAACTTCATAAGCCTTTCGGCACACCTCCCTCACGCTCAGTCCAATCGTTTGTCAATTTAAACTCAAATTCTCCGTCGTTAGCCATAATAAAATGCATGACCGACAAAAAATTAAATATGCAATGCATGAAAAAATTAATTTTTGGTGAGAACAAATTCTCATTTTTTTTATGTACTTAAGTGAATGAATTTTAAAAAGTCAAAATTTAGGTGTCAACAGCTGCCCCTCTTTGAGCGGAGACTCGTAGAGGTTTCGCTCAAAGACAAAATTGAACCTAAATTTTGACAATGCAAATGAATGATGATGATGATTTTTTGATTTTTTTTTGTGGGGGAGTTTTAATCCCATTTTATATGCAAGTACAATGATGCATGATGTGCAGGACTGTAAATAACATGTGTTAAGATTTCTCTGCTCCGAGGAAACGGATTAAAGAAACCTGCACATGGATCGCATATAAAATGTCGGTCTTACCAGACACTTCATAATGCTGGTGATTCCCTTAAGCTCCAGGCATTTGTTGGATGCAAGAATCTTAAGGTACTGGTGCCTATCCGTTACCAGAGGTTTCCCCCTGATGCGAGAAAGCGCAAGATCTGTAAGGGGATGTGTCCACTGCATCTTTTCAAGTGGAGTCACATAGTTTCTTTCAAGATCATTAGAGCTGGTCCTTGATGATCTGAAAGGGTATCAAAACCATAAGAGCATGTCGATTATGGTTTTTGATAAAATTTATCGAGATCACGAGAACATGTCGATCATGGTTCGCACAAGCATCCAGACACAAGAGCATGTCGATTATGAACTGGATGGATAAGATCAAGAACATGAGAGCATGTCGATCATGAACTTGATAGGGTACCAAAATCACAAGAGCATGTCGATTATGATTTTGATAAAATTTGTCAAGACCACGAGAGCATGTCGATCATGGTTCGAACAAATGTTTCATGCAGATCACAATAGCATGTCGATTATGAACTGGATGAAATTAAGGAGTGTGCTTTCTCATTGGTGCAAACTCAAAGCTTGCGATTTTGAAAAGGGTTCAGAAAACTTACCTGGATTTTTTGGGTAGTTGAGAGGTAGATTTCTTTCAAGATCATTAGAGCTGGTCTTTGATGATCCGAAAGGGAGATGTACCGCCAATCTCACAGGGCGGTGACTACATCGAGAGGGTGTGCTACACAAGCAATGTCAGTGTAAACACAAGATATTCAAAACTGGGTTCAGAAAACTTACCTGGGTCTTTTGGGTAGTTGAGAGGTAGATTTCTTTCAAGATCATTAGAGCTGGTCTTTGATGATCTGAAAGGGAGATGTACTGCCAATCTCACAGGGCGGTGACCACATCGAGAGGGTGTGCTACATAAGCCATGTTAGTGTAAACACAAGATATTCAAAACTGGGTTCAGAAAACTTACCTGGGTCTTCTGAACGAATGGTCAAGGAGTAGACAGGTTGACTGCATCATACCTGCTTATTCTCTTGAAGTAAAATTATGCGCATAGACCAAATCAATGCTAATGCGACATGTATTTCATAAAAATCACGCTTTACTGAAGAAGGCAAATATTTGAAGGACTGTATGTGTCGCAACAGATTTGAGTGCCTTAACAATCATCAGAAGGCTCAGGTTGAAGATATACTTACCTGGGAGCTTGGAAGCTTGCCAGGTGGGCACTTGCCAACACGGCTTGTTCATTCAATCATCCTTGGATGAATTTCAAGACCTCATGAGGTAGCTTGAATATCAGGAATGCATGTGCCAAGACAATGTTAGATGTAACATGTACAGGCATGTATGCTGAAATTCACTTAGTGGATTTATGCAAAACTATTCTGTCAAGTTTGCATCATTAATTCTGTTCAAGGAGGTTATTACATTGTGAATACCTCGAATGTACTTTGAATGGGGGACTTCAGTCCGAAAGGGCTTTCTCCTACTCTTCGAGAAAAGCTATTCATCATAACTGTAGGATTTAAGAGAAATCACTCAATCTTACCATCATCGCTTTCAACGAGGGTCTGAGTAATCTCGCAATTGGTACGACCAAGCCGATCTGGAGGTCTTGATTGGGACCGTAATATAGGCTAGGTTAATGGTTTACCAAATGGGACTCCTGTGGAGTCAAGGCTTTTTGAAAGAGATCTTCATCATCTGCTCCAGGTTTACAAGTCAAGAACCCTGCAAAAATGAGAGAGAAATAATCTTGCTCGAACTTCTCCGAGCGATGCTTAAAATCATTCAACTCTACGTTAATTCATGTGCCCTAATCAGAAGAGACTTTGAAGGGTCATAACGTAGGTTAGGATTTGGGACTGAGAAACGAAAAGGCTCGCTTTGACTCAGAAAATATATGAGAATGGCTTGATTTTAGTGATCATTGCTGTCTTGTCACCGATCTTGGCCTTTTGAAACTGATTTCAAAATGTGCCATCACTGCTTGAGGATGGAGCTTCCGCTGATGATTGCAATTTCCCATTTGACTCTCTTGGAGACTTTTTCTTTATAAGTCTGTCATTTGGGATTTTTAAAACAAATGAACAAGGATTTGAATGGGCATTGGCCTTGCTTTTGATAGGCATTTTGCTTTTTATTGCCCGAGATTTTCTGTGGTACTAACCTTTGCTTTTCTTACTTCCGACTCCCATCTTCTTTCTTGAGAGAGAGCTATTTTTTTGACACCTCTCTTTCTTTTCCTTTCTTTATAAGAAATGATGCTAGATACTACATGAGAAATCTAACATACGAGATGAGTTCACTTGGGGATTCTCTACTGCCCCGGTCTCTTCAGTTCTGTTCCTTGGTGATGGCGTCATCCTCAAATTGGAACGAGCAATGATCATCAACGGGGCTTGAGAAATGAATATATACAGGTTCAATTAGGCTGTGCAATGGATGTAGTGTATAGGATAGAGAAATGAATGCTCTTCATCATCCTAAGGCACTTGAATTAAAGTTCGAGTTTAATGTAAAGAAACACCTGAAGATTGATGCTGGTCAAAGCAAGAGAATTTCTAACCATTTACCTCATGCTGCTGCTGGAATTACCTTGTCTTGCCCCAATGTGGGGTGGTTCTTGACAGGGGTAAGAAAATGAAATCGCCGCTCAAGGAGGTTTGCAATGGACACCTGTAGCATTTGGATGGGGAATTGGATGCCTCTGTCACTTCGGCTATCGTACCTTTTGCGAGAAAACCCATTGCCTTGGAGAATGCGGAATCTGTCTTCCACTCAACTCACTATGCATTAAATATAGGACGTATGTGGAAATGGCTTGCCTTTCATCATCCTGTTATGCCCCATTCTGTACATTCGATGCATCGTGTATAGTTTATATCCCAAGTCAAAATTAACAATTGAACGTGCAGAACGGTCATGCATAAATCATGGAATGTGTAAACATCATGTAAATATGGTAATACAATGTACAAGTATGGAAATTGCCCCTGGCTGTGTGGGCGAATCAAACACGTTGGGGGCCTATTCTCCGAGTCGAGGAGTAGCTTGTTTCTGGTTTTACCTCTTTTCGATCCAGGGTTCGCCATTGATTTCTCCTATTTCATCAGACAGATCGCATCAGGCGATCATAATTTGGCTCCTTGGGGCTGTTTTCTTTGACGTATCAGATGTTAGTTTAACATTTCCCGTAAAAAGGAAGGAGACATGTTAGCCAGTATCAGAAATGATGAATTGGACACGATATTGAGCTACCCTTGAGTGCTTCGCGCAACTCTTTTACCAGTTTTACCACTCGGGATTTTCTCCGTGGGTATGTCAAGTTTAGACATTTCCTGTCAAACAATGGAGGAGAAGACATATTAGTCAGTATTAGAAATGATGAATTGGATACGATACTGATTTACCCTTTATTTTGAATGTCTCGCACGATCCCCTTATCAGGTTCACTGGATTGAGTTCCCTTTAACTTTCGTGGGCCACTTCACCATTAGGGCCAAGATCGTGACAAAATACTGACCTTGGTATTGCTCGTCGAGTATTCCTGTTTTTTTCTGCAAAAAGAAATGCGAGAAAAAGTTATTTTATTTATTTACAATACTTACAATATTTCCATCCTCGAGGATCGAACTCGGGACGTCTCGGACCACTGTCATTCCCCATGCCATCTGGTCCACAAGACCGCAGGCGCTCATGGAGGTTCCTTCTAAGAGTCAATCCTTGAGATGACACGGTGTTGTTGTATTGTACTGGGTAATTCCAGGTCACTGTATTTTTCGGGGCGGTTTACAAACCCTGTTAAGAATGGAATAATTCAGAACACGAGACGAGTATGAGCAAATTAGAACGATACAGAATTACTCTTCTTTGAGATTGCTCGCGTCCTTCGCATTTTTCTTGTTTGAAGTCTGTCATTCAGTGATAATATCCGCAAATTGATTTGCCCCCAAGTTTGTCCAACTAGGGAATTTCGTTTTTGAGTACGACTGTATTCTCGGATCAATTTGCAAATTCCTGTAAACAGTAGGGATCTAATTTAGAATCGGGACAATTGAGGGTAAATTGAAACGATACTGCTTTACCCTTCTAGTTCGCGCGGCTTTTTACTCGCAATAAATTCACTACGAGTTTGGTGTGGTGGTAGACTCGAGCATTTAATTGGGGAAAGAGAAATGATTACTTCTTGCTTTCACGCCAATTCTAGATATTCATAAAAGAAGACAACATCCCATGCAAGATAAAGCATATTCATCCATTCAGGATTGATTTTTCTTCCCCATCTGCAGGCTTTTCTATAATCAGCTGGCTTCATTCCGGACTAGGTACGCGTCGACCATGTTAAAGGTCTGGTGGTAACTGGCTGAGTATGTGCATCACAGCTTCAATGCTTTACCGATATCAAACTGGTTGATTATGGCGAAAAGATCATCGTCAATGTCCGCTTGGTGGTGATCTGTCCTGTCTTCCTCGGGAGGTATTGATGATGATCCAGTAGCATTGGTCCTTTTGTACCCTCTTCCAATAGAACTCGATTCTGTTATAAACTGGTCTAACTCTCCTCTTAAAAGTGCATTTTCGATACTCAGATCATGCATTTCATCAAAGGTGAGGAGGAGGCTGTTGCAGTTGGGGCAGGTGGCGGAGTCAAAAGCCTCCTATACATCTTGTTTTCCGCTCGAAGGTTTTCATTTTCAACTCTTAAAAACTCGGCCTCATTGTGCTCATGACGAGTCTTCATTCGGGTTCGCCTATTTTGAAACCAGAACTTGATTTGCGAAGGTTCAAGTCCTAGCTCTTGACTCAGTTCCATTTTCTGTTTGTCGTCTGGCATAGGGCATGTTCTGAAGAAATCCTCAAGCCTTTGTACTTGCTCCTTAGTATGGCGACGGTAACGCTTCTTTTGACCCTTACCGTTATTGTCCTTATCTTTCCTGAGATCTTGGACGTCATTGGCGGAAGGGCCAGGCTCCAAGGGCTCGATCCCAAACATGGCTTCGAACTCTTCCTCTCCCATATTCAGCAGGCAACGATAGCTTTCGGAAGTATTTGGTTGAGACATCTTTGATTTGGTCGATGATTTCTCAAGGTTTACTATATCTTTCTGTATTTTCACTCTCTCTGAACCGTGTATGCTTTAAAACTCTCTTCAACGTATGAATAAAGATTATCAGGAGGATGTCTCTTTTAAAATTTGGCGTCGGCTTAGCATATATATCGCTCCTCCCGAGATTTCTGTCTTTCTCACCCTTTCATGCGTGTTTCTTGCTTGGCTCGTCTTTTCTCATCTCTTCATAGTGGTAGGGTCCCTATCAACGTCTCTACCGTCGATTTGCTGGCGTGTTCTCCTATAAAAACGAATCCCATTTTCCTTGTCTCCCACCCAAGTCACCTTTCTTTCTTCTTTTTCAAAGTTGTGTCATCCCGTCAAACTTTTGGCAGAGATGTCGGATTTGCTTGGCTCGAGATTGGAGACGAGTGGCGGAGGTGATGCTGATAGGGAATGGTAGACAGGAAAATCTGGCCAGTAGAGACTTTCACTGCAAAAATGAAAGGGAATGCGGCAGTATATATTCTTCATATTCTAGAAAAATTGGAACGATACTGTTTTACCCTTGTATGTACTTCCATTGAATTTGAATTGAGGAAGTTCCTTCATTTGGATTGGATTAGATTGTATGTCCCGAGTTGCCATTCACTTTGAGCTTGCCACATAAGTACTTTGCTTAGTTGGGCCTTGTTTTCTTTCGGGTTGCTTTGGACCATCATCATTTTTTATGCCATCGGGTCCGTGGACCGGAGGGCTCCTTTAATTTAAAGGTTACCTTCAAGGCAAATGAGTCCTATCGCATTCCATTGGGTCATTTCATTTTGCGACACTCGTGAGGCAATTTGCAATCTCCTGGGTGAGAATGGAACAAATCCAATTTAGCATTTTGCGACGATCGAGGGTAAATTGGAACGATACTCAATTACCCGTCTTCGAGCTCGCTCGGGCTTTTCACTTGAAATTTCCCTATGTGAGGCCATTCAACATTTCTCATTATGGCAGTCAGCAACGTTGCCACAAATTGATCCGCCATGAGTCTAGCATAAAAAAGGGATTCACGCATTCGACGGGATAAAAAAACAAATTACCCCATGCCCCTGAATTAAATCTAGACACCTAGAAAGTTGGAAATATCACACGCAGGGGAATTAAGCATGAAGTGAAAGGTGCACTTCTTCAAGGTCAGTTCTGCCTCTCCTGCGGCTCTTCGATAACTAACTAGTCTCGTGCTGGTTCAGGCATGGATGACAGATGTTTGAGAGTCCCTAATCACTGGCTTCCGATCATGGCTTCGGATGTCTGTCAACCTTAAACTGGTTGACCAGGGCAGTAAGCTCATCATCTGGGTAATCTCTTGAACCTTCCAGCAACTGATGCTCGAATTGGGCATTATTGTTGGCAAATGCTGGCGGTAGATTTCTCATTCTGTCCTCGCCATGAGCAATTTGACTTCTCGAGCTGAAGTCTTCATCATTACTCCAGAAAGTGTGGGGATCACCAACTGTCCTGCTGCCAAGAACTCCTTCCATTCGAGGATTAGAGAAGTGGAAGTGCTCAGGATAATTTCCTGTCTGATTCTCTGGCTGCGCAGGCGCGCTGATCATGGGATGAATTCTAGCCACGGGTTGGTGCTCAAACCAAGGAGTCTGAATACACTGCCCCTGCGGTCTATACTCTTGAAGAGCATTAGGGTGATTCTGGGGGATACTTTGATTAACGCCTGGGGGATTGATGGCACGACTACTGGCTTGGTTGATGATGGGAAGTGGCTCGCCCCATGCTAACCTGTGGAACTTATGGTGGCGAGGAGACTCGACGTTCAGGCTTGGATCGGTCCCGCCTTGGTTTTCTTGATTCTGAGCTGTATTGTGTTCTCTCACCCTTTTTCTGTACTTCTGAAGATGACTCGAAACATTTGCTTTAGTGAGTCCCTCTACCTTCATAATTTCCAGTATATGTTGCGGTCGTGCCGAATCGATTCCTAGCTGCTGAACTGCATTAACAAACATACGATGCAGCTCGGGAGACCAACTCATCTTCTTTCTCCAGTTGCTTGGAACAAAATTGAAGGCTTGATGCTTGTTCTCATGGTCGTGCAATTGCTTCCTTACCACGTGCTGTCATATGTTTTGAAGCATCTGAACCCTAACTGGTTTCGTTACGACGTCTTGGGCCCCATTGAAGACAGCCTTCATTATGGCTTGCTGATCATCGCTTGCCGATATTACGAGGACTGGCATGTTTAATTTAGAATTGATGACTTCCAAGAGAGTGAAAACATCCATGTCGATCCCTACCATGGCGGTGAGGACGATATCAAACTGGTCACTACTCCTCTTTAATATCTCTACGGCCTCTGTCGCCTTTGCTTGAGCTACAACCTTATACCGGCATTTTCTTAATACGGTAACAAGGATTGACAGAGAGACTGGATTATCGTCAATGGCCATGACCAGTAGACCCTCAGAGTAAGGAACTTCATCAGCTTCGACCAGGGTTGAACATTCACCCGTTTCCCTAATGCTCGACATATTTCTGGATCTAGGACTGCCGATTCGAGACCTCCTCAGGATGTCTTCTCGAACTTGAGGGATCACGGGATCGTTGATGGCTTCTCGTAGCAGGCTTTGAAAGCCAATGCTTTGATGGTGAAGGTTTTGAATTCCTCTCCCACGAGAACTCCTTCCTCTCTATCTTTCTCCTGCGAGTTCGTGCAGATGAACCATCACTATCAAATGAGGACAAATTCTCTCTCTGGCAATAGCAACGACTTCCCCCTTCACGGGCAGTGCTATTAGATTTACCGAGAGGAAAATCTGACATTCAACTTTTGATTAAAGGGGAAATCCCCGTTTATCGCTCAGTTTGTCTTATTCTTTCTTTTCGTGGTAGAGGGCCCCTGTCAAGATTTCCACCGTCGATTTACTGGTGGGTCCTCCAATGAAGATGAGTAATATCTCTCTTTCTGCCGAAAATTTCTTTGTCCCCAACTCAGCTCGTCTTTTCATTCTTTCTTTTTTTCAAAGCGGTGGAGTCCCGTCCAGCTTTTCCACAGATACGTCAGGTTTATTCGGCTCGAGGTTGCCACTTGACTGGAATTTGAGCCACCGGGGGTGTTGCCGACAGAGAATGGTAGATAGGAAAACCTATAAGGACTGCCCCTGTGAAATCAGTATTTAAATTGAAGTAGATTACCATCTTCGCATTCCGCTCATTTGCCTCCCCTCTCTCCCTCTTTCTTTCGTATTCTGCTTTCAAAAATGGCCAATTCTCCTAACCACACCTTATCCGCCGAACTCCTAGCTGGGTGGGAGAGACTCTACAATCTTCTTGGTAGAGGTTACGCTCATATAGCCAAAAACTCTACCGTTGAGGCTGAAATCCTCGGTTTATTCAGGACCGTGGACGCTGCTTCTGTTGAGGGTACCCAACTGGGAAAGGAGTATCGGAACTTCTCGACCCTCTTCATCAATTTTCTAGCTGCCTATAACCGTGCTTATGAGACGGTCCTTGTGACCACCGTCGTGAAAGCTCGTTACCGAGACCGGCACGAGCATCTGGCAACAGTCACATTTGTGGCTGATAATCACAAAAAGGCCCTCAAGTTTGCCAATGATCAACTTTCGTGGCTGGTTCGTGAGAGGGGAAAGCTGGTGGACCGTCTGGCCTTGGTCCGAACTTACGCCGAATAGGAGCCAGGCAATATTGTGATGAGGTGCAAATGCGGTTGGCTGCAGGAGAGACTTGATGACATTACGGCAGACATTGCTTTCGAGAGGGCGGCGATTCCGGACCTGGAGTTTGCCGTTGAGCATTACGAGGCCACTATGGCCCAGGTTAAAGAGAAGTGCGATCGCCTCTTCTTTAGGCTCGCGGAGCTTGATCCCGAGAACGCCCAGTGCACCCAAAGCATCAACTCCATGGAGAGCCAGCTGAGCTCCTTTGTGATGCTTATTAGGGCTCAATTTGATTTCACTTTTCCTCCCCAGTGAGCTGTTGTAAGGTTTGTTGGTGAATGGAATGAAGAGAAAGTTTCACGTGTTTGTGCTTTTCTTTTTCCTGCCATTTCTTCGCCCATATAGCATGATAGGACGATTTACGGTACTGAAGACGTTGAGGCTTAACACTCTTCTTGGTGTTCTTGTTATTGGCTGCCGGCGATGATATCAAGGACATTGACAAAGGGTTCGGTGGCGGCCCCCACCGGTCACAGCGCCGTGAGTCAGTCGTGTGAATTATTGCAAATCGACCACTCGATCAGTCCTCCAATAAACAAACCAGGCTGCCCGTTGCGTGCCCCACTTTACTCTTGCCTATCTCTTTCGGCATCCACTTGAATGTGTCGGTCGCCTGTAGCGTTGGGAGAAATGATTGCAGGCCAGGCTCGGTAATAAAATGCTGGTCCTCCAAAATCTTCCATGTGTTTTGAATCCGAGGAAGGTAAAAAGGCAAGCCTTTGTTCAATTTAATCAGAAAGGTGTCGCAAGGTCGGGTTCATAATCTTGCCCCATGGGTTCTGATTACACAGTCTCGGCTTTTTCAACAAAAATACATGAACCCTTCTAATACATTAAGAATGTCCCCAGGCCCGATCTGGATAAATTTACAGCCCCATCAAAATACAAAGCTTGTACATGTTGACTGATTTACACGTTTCTGACTTCGGAAGGATTAATTCCTTCGCTTGCCCCCAGTATTATCAGTTGAGGCATCGGTAATTATCCGTCCTATCGTATTCCTCAAGATTGTTCCTGGTGTATTGTTGAATCTAATTTTGCTTCCGCCTAGGGTACCTGCGATTCCCTGCAAAAGTAAAGGAAATAATGAGTATGTGATCCAATAGGGGTTGGTCCATGACAGGTGCCTAGAATCTTTCCCATCTGAGTGTAACTTGTGGACAAAGGTGATGGTGTACATACAGTGACAAGATTCCATTTCAGAAGATTTCAGTTCGTCCACTTTTGACAACAAATTCGTGAAAATTCAACAAGTGTTCAAAATGACGCCCAAATTTACAGACACATGGCCAAGATGATTATGCACAACTTTCGTGTTTTGACTTTATCCAAAAAATGTACAGATCAATACAGTTTAATGCATCTTTGGAGAAAATTTGTTCAGAAAGCTGATTTGTCCAGTTTCTGTCTAATGAACAAAAGGCCCATAAAAAATGTGAGTTAAGGTCCAAAATTTTCCAGGCCAATAGTTTAAAGTCCATTATCCAACTTTCATGTTTTGATTTCTAGCAAAAAAGCTTGTTTAGCAGTGCTTATTAATGAAACAAGATGAGGTCAGAAAACTGTCAAAATTTCAGACTGCTTTGCATTGGAGCACAAATTCTGTATTAAATGGAAAACTAATTGGATTTATCTGAAAATTTTTGACGTGCAAGATCAGAGTCCAGTAGACATTTTTCATTCTTTGGTCGAGATCCAGAATTGAGTCGAAGAGGCTCGAAAAATTCTCACGAGGAGGAGAGTCGATCAGTCAGAATGGTTTACATTTTTCACCCAAAAACGTGAGTTTGGCCCAACTTCGTCCCAAGCAAATGAAGTCCATTGGTTGTGATTTTTTTATATGTTGAAAAATCATTATGTTGGCTACGACTTTCATTAAGGGTGTTTGCCCAAAATTTGACCATAGAATTTTTCAAAAATCGCGCAACACGGAAAGGTAAATCAGAACATGGGGAGAAATTCATTGGATTGCATTTCCTTGAAAAATTCGACCAATCTAACAATGTCATGGACCGACCCAAAATAGAATAAAATGCAAGATGAAGTTAGAGAACTTACTTTACCGTGAAAAATACCAATCACATAGACATGCACATGACTCGTGAGATAACCTTATTCTAACTACCTAAAGGCTCACAAATTGAAGCGAAAGACTTACGGCAAGGCGACAATCTCGCGCACATAATCAAGATTAGCCGTGATCCTCTACGACGTAATCAGGATTAGCCGGGTCTTCCCACTCCGGCTTCTCGAGCTAAAAATTAAAACCACCGCTTTGGTAATCTTACCAAGCCTGAGGCATAACTTTTGAAACTCATTTTTAAAAAGAAGTTCGGGATTGAATCTGGACTAACTTTCGACGTGATCTCACGGCAAACGCTAGAACCAAATCACAATACCATCCTAAAACTAGTGGCCCAGGTCCGACCACGGGACGTATGTGATGTAGTGCTAAAGCGATTAATCATGCACAACAATTAAATGCAAACACCGCTTCAATAATTCAAAAATTAAATGACAAGTTTCACACACCAAACCTGCAAAACAAAGGGTTAGCCAAACACTCCACCCCTTATAACTCCTGTTCTACAAAACCATTTAACACCTAAGGATTAAAATTCAACCAATTGCCAAACCAAGTGAATTTTCATGAAATTTTTCTGGCCTAAGTCCTCCTTAAATTTCAAAAAATTCAAGTTAGTCCCCAGCGGAGTCGCCAAGCTGTCGCGACCTAAAAATCGGTTTCCCAATTTTTAAAATTAATGGATTACCATGTTAATTAAATTGAATTAACTAGCATAGCTCGAACTCTCCCGAGTTCTACCAAATCGTGACTTAGGTTCAATTTCATCAAAAGAAGTATTTATCTTGGAGTCACCACTAATTATTTTGGGTCGGTTAATTAGACACCTAAATAAAGTATCGGGAGAAATACTTTATTCCTACGAACCAGAGATTAATGAGTTCGGGGACTTGATTAAGCTAATTTTTCAATTAACGCCCATTCGGTACCAATTTCATGAAAATGTTCAACTTGGCAATTTTGATGAATTTTCACTTGAGGTTCAAAGGTGCAATTTTTTTTTGGTTTTCTTTTTATGAATTTTTTTTAGATTTTTCAATGTATTATAAAGAATGCAAAATCACCCAAAGCAAACGAAGATGTGAAGAGAGAGCAGGTAAAGTAAAACTACCCTAAGGACAGTGAAAATAAAACCCGCAACTCGTCGGGTGAATAACTATAGACCAATTAAATAAAACCCGAGACATGATCGGGAACACAACAAAAATGGACCGGAATGGACATCGGTCAAACACCTGTCGCCAAGCCTCGTGGGTCGGGAGTACAACAAAACGGACCGGAATGGACATCGGTTATCCTCCAGTCTTCCAAGCATCGGGCCGAAAGCCAAATGAAAATAATGAACTTATCCAATCGAACATGCAAAATCACCAATGAGTTAAGACAATTCAAAAACTCAAAGAAAGTTTAACACGAGCTGATTAAACTTCATTGAGACCATTTTTTACATTTTCCAATGCATTAACACAAAAAATACGAATTAAATCAAACTGTCCATGAACATTCTTAGGGAGAAAGCAGTAACCATAAAATACAAAAGAAATAATGAAATGTATGCAAAACTTCTGAGATGTTTTATGTGGATGGGAAAATGTGTCGTTGACAACTTTCATGTTTTACATTCTTACTGAAGAGACACTCATTTTCATGTAGAAAATGGTCTTTCATGAGAGCTCAGCAGCAAACAAACAAATTTCACAGAACAGACATACTTCAGGATTAAGCTCAAATGGACACTCAAATCTCAAAATTAATGCACCAAACTTTCTAGTCTACTAAACAAGACCCTAATGAACAACTTTCATTTTTTGTGAAGTTTCAAAAGAAGACTCTAAACATGAGATAACTACGAATCAATATGACCACGCACTGAAAAACAATCAGACTCAAGGACGCCAGCAGAATTGCATGATTTCATTAAATGCATTAAAATTACGAAACGTGCATGAATATTTTTGTATTTTTTATATGTTATGCATTAAGATCTTATGAACAAATGTCATGAAGAGGTCTTTATGAAACGAAGTCTAGAATAACCCATGGAAAATCATTTAACGTGAAAGGTCAGATTAGAAAAATTCCATCTCAGGTTCTGATCACCATATTTCCAGATTTCTGCTCTCCATTTCAGGACCCTTTTGACATAACAAATCACGTCCATTTTCACGCCATAATATATCAAATCGAAGATCTCGAAGTCATCTACGAATGTTCAGTATATTTGTTTTCGAGATTTCGTCATCTAAACACGAAAAATTGAGTTACCAGATAATTGCACATGCTGATGCACCTAGAGCTCGTTGGAGATGAATCCGTCGCGTCGTCAAGGCTTGTTCCACTGCGGCGAATTTTTCTCTCTCAAAATTTTTTCTCTTGAAATCTCTCCAAATTTTTTTCCTATCTCCAAAGTCTTCCTAATTTCTCTCTAATCTCTCCAAAAGTCCCTCCTCTCAAGGCTCTCATTCTTCCTCCTTTTATAGCCTACTCCTCCATCTTCCTTTCTCTATCTTCATCTATCATTCTAATTTTTCCACTAACTTCATCTTCCATTCTAATTCCACCATATTCCCTTCTTTATATCCATCTTCCCTTCTAATTCCACCATCCTCCATTCTTTATTTCCATCTTCCCTTCTAATTCACCATCTTCCATTCTAATCTTTCCATCTCCCATTCTAATTCTTCATCTTCCCTTCTAATTCTACCATCTTCCATTCTCCATCTTTCCTTCTAATTTCTCCATCTTCCCTTCTATATCTCCCCTTCTCCATCTTTCTTTCTAATTTCTCCACTAACTCTTCTTTGCAAAACAATCCCTAAAATTTTATGTATTTGTAATTCAGCCCCTGAAGTTTTATGTATTTGCAATTTAGTCCCTGATGTTTTATGTATTTGCAATTCAGTCCATGTGAAAAAATTTCCTTTAAGTTCAAAACTTCATAAGCCTTTCGGCACACCTCCCTCACGCTCAGTCCAATCGTTTGTCAATTTAAACTCAAATCCTCCGTCGTTAGCCATAATAAAATGCATGACCGACAAAAAATTAAATATGCAATGCATGAAAAAATTAATTTTTGGTGAGAACAAATTCTCATTTTTTTTATGTACTTAAGTGAATGAATTTTAAAAAGTCAAAATTTAGGTGTCAACACCTCTGAGGACCTCTATTACTAGAGTGTCAATCTCGCCGGCCGGAAATGGGCATCGTTCGCATCTTGGTTGACTGGCTGGTTCATATCTCTGTTGGCCAGCGTACGTTGTTTGTTCGCAAATGTCCAGTTTGGTCGTGGAATCAAAGAAGCAAAGAAGAGTTGTGCGCGGAGAGAACAAAAGAGAAAAAAGAAGAAATCTTCCTCTCTGTTTTAGCCTCACTCATTCTTCTACAGTCCTAGCATTGATTTGCGACCACCTCCATCATCTCCAGTGGACAACTACCGGCCAGCGAAGGGTCGCGCAATGAGAGCTCGAAAGAGTCTTGAAAGAGCGGTTGGGTCAGCACCGCCAAGTAATGGGCCTGCGCCTTCTCAAAGGCATGATCCGAGTTCCGTAAATCCAGCTGGCCGCAACTCCAAAGAGGGTCGTAGCGTCGACTAAAAGAATGTAGCAAGACTTCCCTGGCTCCTCTCTTAGGCCGAGCCATCCTCAACCCAAAGCGGGAAACTGCAGATCTCCAAAGTCCATCGTGAAGTGCTATTGGAGTGAGGACTTGGAAGCTGAAGAAGAACATGCAGATCATCGCGAGGGAATTGGGAACAGATTCACCACAAGTTAACCAGGTCACACGTATGAAGAGATGACGTTTTGCTGAAGATCGTTCACCAACTGGTTCCGATGAGCTTCTAAGTCACTTAGGCATAGTAGGCATAGCGTGGTTTGATCGAACACACGATGGGCAACTGTTAGTTTGAGAGAGATGGATCGGAGGAATGATGGGTGAACTCGGCTTCGAGGGGTCTGGGGGAGATAAGAAATGGCGGCCTCTTCCTCCAATTCTACAAGAATGAAACTGGGATCCAAGATGGAAATTAGTAGTCTCCCGTCATTTAAGAGGCGGGTCAGATACTTGGTTTCGCTTCCTTCCCGAGACAAAATCAACTGCCATGGATCTTCACGGCCGTGCTAAAACCTCCGTCCCGGCTGCGCCTTCTCTGGCTCTCTACCAGAAACCAATTACTTGAAGCTCAGAGAGTTCGCTAGACTAGTGAAGCCAAGTCTTTCTCTCCCTCACCATCCCGTCTGTATCCTCTTTTCTTCCTCGCCCTGTTCAACCACTCTCTAATAGCGGCTGAGAATGGAGGCTTCAAGTAGCAGCAGCAGCCAGTATCAACCCGCTGGATCTATCGTCGTTTTTTTTATGAGACCCAGTACTCTGTTTTGACGGGTCCTTGAGTTCCTTTTTTCTTTGTTCAAAGTCCCTCTTTCTCGGTCTCTCTCTAGTCCCAATAACTCTTTGGGCTCAAGGACAACTACCTACCTCCCCAAGATAACTTGTCGAGATCTGTGGCTTTCGTTTCGAACCAGAAGGGCAGGAGTTTTGGTGGGTTTTTGTGTGTTTTAGGGCTGAACGATTTCTGGATTTCCCTTCTGTGGTTGGGAGTTCCCCAGTCCCAAGACGAAACAAAAAAATAATGAGTAAATGGAGGGAAGCCAAGCTTACTTTGGGCTCTGGGGTCTTCAGATCTGTTGTCCCTGACACGGATGACCGGATTTCCGATGCTTTGCGTGATGGAGGTGCCTTTGGCGATCTATGGGCTCATGATGTCCTGATATCTGTTGTTGATTCTACGAGTGACAGGATTTCAGTTGCAAAATGTGATGTTGAACCATGCCAGAGTCATAATGCAAGAAAGGGTAGCGCGAGGCCCTCCGATGCAAGAAACTCTGTGAGTGTCCTTTATTTCAGTTTGAATATTCGCTTGCATATCTCCTTGTTCTAGCTTGTCTAATGATGTTCGCATTAATTACCATATTTTAGTGATTATCTTGTTGTTATATAGTTTACACATTTTTGTTTAGTTTTGTTCATCCTTCGCGTTAATTTAATTCATGTAAATTCTTAGAGTTAAACACATCAAGAATCTCATTCTATGCTATAAATAACATCTAATATAAGTTAGGACTTTGGGAAATCATTTTCTCAATTAAAATTGTACATTATCGCATTTTAGAGCATGTTTTCACTAAAGCCATTCTTTAAGAAAAAATGCAATAAAAAATCAAAAATCAAACAAAAATCATTTCTAAAAAAATGATGAATGAAATGAAAAATTCATAAAAATCATAAAGATATTAAAAAATTCAAAAAAAATGGAAAAACTTCCAAAAATTCCCAAATGTCTAAAAAAATCTCAAAAAATTCTCAGAAATCGTGGGAAATAAGGAATGACCACATTCAATTGGTTTGACCTATTTCCAATTCCCGATCTTTGAGAAAATGATCATTTTACCCTTCTGGTCAGTTTGATCCAAACTTTTCCCAATCATCCCAAATGAGTTTTCATGAAATGGTACCGAAAGGGCGTTAGAGTAATCTAGCGTAACCAAGTCCCCGAACTCATTTTCTCTGGTTCGCAGAAGTAAATTAGTTCTCCCGCTAATTTATTTAGGTTTCTAATCGACCTACCAAGAACGATTAGTGGCGACTCCAAATCTTAAAACCAAATAAAAAAAAAACAAAGTCGCGATTTGGTAGAGCTTGGGAGAGCTCGAACTAGGTTAGTTAATTTAATCAATTAATCTGGTAATCCATTAACCTAAAAATGAATTTTAGGTCGCGACATTCCTGAATCCCTCGAACACCTGTTCCCGCTCTGCGATTAGGTGCAGCCTATATGGGATGACCCAAGAATTCAGTTACATATATCCCCCTACACGGTTTCTCGGATGGACAAATGGGTAGAGGACATCTTTACTTGACAACCAAGCTCTCCTTCACTAGATCTGATCGGGAACATCCTATGGCTTCTCTGGAAAGAACGCAATAATCTCGTCTTCCGAGGACGACCCCCCAATCCAGAGAAAATTGTGGACAGAGCGGAATTAGAAGTCAACATCTACAAGAGATCTGTGCCAGTAAACCCGAATCAAACAGGAAAGCTAGGAACTTTACCGGAGGGTTGTTGGAGTTTCAACGTAGATGCCTCCTGGATCCAACGTCAATTGGAAGGCTCGATCGCCGGGATCTGTTGTGACTCACGAGGGTGTATAATCACCGGTTTTGCAGGCAGTGAGAAGGCGGGTTCGGTGCTTGAGATGGAAACCCTACCTGTATTACACGGTCTGAAAGTTTGAAGAAAGAGAGGGAGAAGCTTCTAGCGCCTGGTCGGGGAAGAGAAGTTGCTGGTCAGTTCGTACAGGGTGTCCACAAAGTTAAGATTTTCTCTGACAACATATCTATCCTTTCCTTTCTTGAAAACCCAGAGGAGAGCCCATGGGCATGCAGAGCCTTATTCCACGAGTGTAACGCCATCCTGGCCCATTTTTCGACAGTTTCAGTGGCCCATACATCGCGAGATGCTAACACAGCGGCAGACTGGTTAGCCAAAGCCCATCGTAGAAAGTCTTTGCCATCCAACTGGATCACTCGTCTCCCCCAACCCTTATGGGACCTTTTATGTCTGGACTCTTTCATTTTGAGTTTTTGTAAGGTTGGCTCTTCTGACTGAATGAAAGATTTTTATTTCGACCAAAAAAAAAAAAAAACCAATTCCGCATTTTTGGCATTAAACTTGAAATTTTCGGCACTCGCTCTATGATGGCCGAACACGATGTGTTGTGGATATTGAATATTGCTTTGGATAATATCTTTGCATATTTGACTATCTTGGATGTCTACTTTGCTTATTTTGATTGGCCTTTGAATTAATTCCCAAAATAATATTTTTTTATTTAAAATATCTCAAAATATTAATTAAATAATCAAAATATCTACTTACTATTCATCGATTTGACCAAAAGTTGGTCAAAGGTTATCCAATCTGGTCAAAACTTGGAGAGCAAGTTTGACTAGTCAATCCTCAAAATTCGTGCCAAAACGGGACTGATTGGGACTGAATCGGTGTTATTTTGGCTCAATCGCGACTCGAGATGATCTCGGAAAATTTTTCTAACTTCGCTAAAATTCATCTCACACCCTAGCCACTGAATCTAGAGCAAATCGGGGACTCGACAGAAATTTCTAATTTTTGCCTTCCTTCTCGGCACTTCGAGTCCAAACTATCAATTTCCGAACCTTTCTCGTCAATATCCAAATTTAGCAACTGCAACGCTCTTGAAAATCGATTGTCCTATTTGGAACTCAATTTGTGGCCAAATTCATAAGATAGTAGCTATAATGAAATTCTCAAACTAACGGGTGGCTGTTAGGAGTTACGCGTATCGACTAATTGGTCCACGTACTTATTTTCCTAGATAGCCCTTCCCTTTTGGTCAGTTATCTCGAAGTGATCAGTTTCGAGTGAAATTCATTAATAGTGCATCCATGACATATCCATTCTATATTCAAGTCCTAAACAGAGGTCGAAATTCAGAATGTTACAATTCTTCCCCTTTTAAGAAATTTCGTCCTCGAAATTACAACATACTAATATATCATACTATTCAAATAAACTGGGATATTTGCGCCTCATCTCCTTTTCACTTTCCCACGTGGTGCCTTCGGTTCCATGATGTTCCCAAACTACTTTAACCAGCTGGATCGTCTTATTTCTCAAGACTTGCTCTCTGCGATCCTCAATCCTCACTGGTCTTTCCACGTACGAAACTCGATTGTCAACTTCAATGACTTCATGATCGAGTATATGGCTCTTATCTGGCTCATACTTTCTTAACATTGATACGTGGAATACATTATGCACTTGCGATAAGTTGGGCGGCAGCGCCAAACGATAGGCCAGATTCCTAATGCGCTCCAAAATCTCGAATGGGCCTACAAACCTCGGGCTCAGTTTTCATTTCTTTCCAAATTGAGATAGTCCTCGCATTGGTGATACCTTTAGAAACACATGGTCCCCAACTTGGAACTCCAGTGGCCTTCGTCTTTTGTCTGCATAACTCTTTTGACGACTTTGAGCCGTTTTCAATCTATCTCTGATAACTTTGACAGCCTCAACTGACTGTTGAACCAATTCCGGGCCTGTTATCCTTCTTTCACCAACCTCATCCCAACATAACGGAGTTCTGCACGCCCTGCCATACAAAGCTTCGAATGGTGCCATTTTTAAGCTCTGTTGTAGCTGTTGTCATACGCAAATTCCACCAAATGCAACTAGTCTTCCCATCCGCCTTTAAAATCTATGACGCACGCTCGCAACATGTCCTCAAGCGTTTGAATCATTCTTTCTGTCTGTCCATCAGTTTGCGGATGATATGCCGTACTAAATTTCAATTCTGATCCCAACGCTGTCTGTAGACCCTTCCAGAAGGTCGCCGTAAACCTTGGATCACGATCGGACGTGATTGACACTGGAACACCATGTAGACGAACAATCTGACGTACATATAACTCGGCCAACTTTTCCAAAGCAAAATCCTTTCGTACAGCTATGAAGTGAGCTGACTTGGTCAATTTATCGATCACCACCCATATTGAGTCATTACCTCTCTGACTCCTTAGTAAACCCGTCACGAAGTCCATCGTGACATGCTCCCATTTCCACTCAGGGATCTCCAAGGGTTGGAGCAATCCACCAGGCTTACAATGCTGTGCTTTTACTTGCTGATACGTCAAACACTTAGCCACATACTTGGCTACATTCACTTTCATTCCATTTCACCAATAGTGTTGACGCAGATTCTGATACATCTTTGTGCTACCAGGGTGGATACTATAACCACTGCGATGAGCTTCTGATAAAATTTCTTCTTTTAACTCCTCGTTATTCGGTACACACAGCCGTCCACGAAACTTTAAGATCCCATCTTCAGTCACTTGAAATTCAGACTTTCTTTTCACTGCATCCATCATCAATATTTTCCCAAGATCAGGGTCCGTAGGCTGTAGTTCCTTAATTCTTGCCTGAATTCTCGGTTCGATTCTTAACGTGGCCATTAGACTCGAGAGATTTCCTATCTCTATCTTGAATTCCGAGTCTCTTACTTCTTTTAGTAGGGTCCATTCCTTGACCATCATCTGCGCGATGCTTGATTTTCTACTAAGAGCATCCGCAACTCGGTTTGCCTTTCCTGGGTGATACAAAATTTCGCAATCATAATCCTTCAATAGCTCCATCCACCGACGTTGTCTCATGTTCAATTCTTTTTGCGAAAACAAATATTTCAAACTCTGATGATCCGTGTAAATCTGAAACTTTTCCCCCACCAGATAATGCCTCCATATCTTCAACGCAAACACAACTGCTGCGAGTTCCAAATCGTGCGTCGGATAATTCATCTCGTGAGACCTTAATTGTCGAGATGCATATGCTACTACTCGTCCGTGCTGCATCAAGACACATCCAAGTCCCTTTAATGAAGCGTCACTATAAATTTCAAATCCTCCAGATCCTGACGGAATTGTCAACACCAGTGCGGTCGTCAGCTTATACTTAAGCTCCTGAAAGCTCTCCTCACATTTATCCGTCCACTTGAATTTCGTTTCCTTCTTTAACAAGTGCGTTAGAGGAGTTGCTATCGTGGAAAACCTTTCCACGAAGTGTCTGTAATAACCTGCTAACCCCAGAAAGCTTCTTACTTCTGTGACTGATGTCGGCCTTGGCCACTTCTCAACTCCTTCGATCTTCAATGGGTCCACTGAGATTCCTTCGCCAGAAATAACATGTCCAAGGAACGCCACTCAATTAAGCCAAAACTCACATTTACTAAACTTGGCATAACGCGAGTGCTCTCTTAGGGTTCGTAAAACAATGTCCAAATGCAACTCATGGTCCTCAGAGCTTTTGGAGTATATCAAAATATCGTCAATGAACACAATAACGAACTGGTCCAAAAACTCCTTGAATACCCGATTCATCATATCCATGAAAGCGGCTAGAGCATTCGTCAATCCAAAGGGCATGACCGTAAATTCATAATGCCCGTATCTTGTTCTGAATGCCATCTTTGGCACATCCTCCTTCTTGATCCTTAACTGGTGATAACCTGTCCTCAAATCAACCTTTCAGAATACTGACGCTCCTTGCAACTGATCAAACAGATCATCGATCCGTGGCAGTGGATACTTATTCTTAACAGTCACTTGGTTCAACTGTCGATAGTCAATGCATAAACGCAATGTCCCATCCTTCTTCCTCACAAACAACACTAGTGCACCCCATGGCGAAGCACTTGGACGAATAAATCCTTTGTCCAATAATTCTTGCAATTGCACCTTTAACTCCTTTAACTCTGATAATGCCATCCTATAAGGTGCTTTCGAAATCGGCTCCGTTCCAGGGGCTAATTCGATCACAAACTCTACTTCCCTTTCCGGTGGCAATCCTGGCAACTCTTGAGGAAAAACATCTGGAAATTCACATACTATTGGTACATCCTCAAGCTTCACTTCTTTAACTGACGAATCCATTACCAAAGCTAGGAATCCAAGACACCCTTCATCCATCAACTTAGTCGCTTTAATTGACGATATCCAAGGAATCGAGGTTCCACCTCAGTTCCCTAAAATTTCATATCTAGGGTGACCCACTGGATTAAGTTGAATCACCCTGCTACCACAATTGATAACTGCACCATGCTTAACTAGCCAATCCATTCCAATAATGACATCGAAATAAGGCATAAGCTTTCTCTAACTCTTCAATCCAAAAAGATGCAGCTTCGGGTCCTCCATTCCCATTAAATTTTGGCGACTTTAGCTTTAAGAATTGCTCGACTACTTGATGCATCTGTCGAGCTCCAACTCCCCCACCAATGTTCACATTCATCGCCGCTACTGCAGCTTCAGTAGCCTGGGTGAGCTTAGTAGTCCTTCCTTCTGCCTGTCTGCCCATCAAATTTCCCATTTCCTCTAGGGCCTTCATAAACCCTTCCATTCTCGGATGCACTGCAGCTCTTTGGCCTTGAGCAGCTCGGGCAACTCTTGGGCCCTCGGCGGCACCTGCCTGCTGCTCAGGCTCTACCTGCAGCTCAGGCGTTCTAACGCGTCTACCACGTCCTCTATCGCCTCGATTGTTCATGATTCCAAAACTTTTCACTTAATCCTGATATAATCCCACCAGGGAATCAGACTTAATCCAACTACATAGCTTACCAAACTAGGCAACAGATCAATAACTATGTATCAATAGCATTAAAGGCAGGCTAGACCAAACAATCAACTGAACAAGCACATGCGCCAAGCAATAACATGCAGACGCGCCACAATCTAGCTTATGGTCTCTCTAATTGACTACCCCAAGATTCAACATCCTTATCACTCCAAGCCTCGAATAAATACCAGATCGAGCTGACCTTGCTCTGATACCAAATCGAACGTCGATGTCACGCCCCGAACCCGGCAAGCCACGCGACATCCCTATTACTCGTACGATCGATTAGATAGTAAGAACGACGGCCCAGGATACTCGTCGTTGTCCAAACGATCTCAGAGTTCCTGCGGCAACAGAAACGAAACTCTACCAAACATACATGCACAAAAATCAATGGATAGAGAGAGTGCAAAATAGCAAACTTGCTTTTCCATTTTACTTTTTCATATAAAGACAGTGTTCCTGTACAAACCAAACTTCACTGCCCTCCCTAAGATGTCACTCAAACGTATTTACAAAAGGAGATATCAAACTCCCCTAGGTGGACAGATATTCACACTTCAAAATTTCTCCATTCATCGTGACATCTTATAGCTCGACCTTTGATCAAAAAGGGCTTCAATTCCAACTGTGCTCATCGACATCCGCCCCACCATCCAATCTAAGAAAAAGCTGAGTTTCCGACTCAATATCGAACTCGATCCCCTGCCTTACTAGGATCGCATTCACTACGACGGTCTGGGGTCTGAAAAATGGGGAAATCACCCATGAGAACTAATCTCAGCAAGTTCACCCTAAATCCCTCTCAGGATACCAAATATCCCTAGACCCAACTCCAGTAAGCAATCACAAAGTAATCACAAACACGTGTACCCAAACAATATCACATGCAGAGGATAGCAGTCAATAGATTACTTGCCCTTGTGGGCCAAGAATACAAATAAAATAGTCTCAATTTTAGATAGCAAGTTCAAATGCATATGTATGCCATTTTTCAGTCTCAACTCTTGACCCATTAATCCTCAGGACCCGCGTAATGAAATCGCCTCAGGTCCGTATTCAACCCGCGTAATAATACCGCCTCAGGTTGGTACCCGTGCCTCAGCCCCCGTAATAGTACCGCCTCAGACTGGTACCCGTGCCTCGACCCGAGTAATAGTACCGCCTCAGGTCGGCACCCTCATTTCTTCACCAATCACCCCGCGTAATGGTACCGCATCAGGGTTTCATTTCTCACAACATTATCTGCCGTGCCATCATTATGAGACACCATTCTCATCAAGCAATTCCAATTGCGTTCGATAAATCAAACTTCATAATCAGACAGATAAATTCAAATGTAATGTCATCCAATGACTCATACCCAATTCAAGCCAAGTAGTTCGAATACATAATCTCGACTCAATAAAGCATCTAAGCCGATCATTCTTGGCTAGCAAACACAATTGCATCAGAAATTAGCTATCCTGTCCATTCTCACTTTGAACCGTCAAATTGGGCCCATGACATCACGTGAACCCTTTCTAAGCTCACAAGGACGGTCCTCAAATTTCATCACCAGTATCGTTCAAAACTTCTAAAGTGTCGCAGTTAACACCCTCACTTCCGAATTGGGTACATTTGATTCCCGATTGATCTAATTTCTCATTTCTCAAGCTCCAGACACCGCGGGGCCCACAATCGCACTCAAGGACATAATTATTTATTCAGAAACAGCTACAATTCAAGTGTGTCCAGCGCACTATAAGTCTCAACAGCCACTATATACACAAATACCTCAAAGTCAGTCAATTTTTCTCAACCGATCTACCCCGTATCGCGTCCTAGAGCTAATCCAGGAAATATCTGTCATCCTACACAAGATTAAGGATGCAACTTACCAAAAGAAAACTTGACAAGCTGTGGAAACAAGCTGAAATGGCGAAGGACAACTGGTGACAACCGAGACCGGCGGCGGCGCACGACGACAAGGGAAGAGAACGGCTAAACCAAGAGGAACCGGGGCTGTGAGGGGGCTGTTTAGGCACCAAAATGAACTAGAAATCACATATTTGACATGGAAATGAGATCAAAGGGCAGCTGAGGTCGACATATATCAATTAGAGCTAAAACAGAAATTCGGCACCCAGAAAATAGTTTTGTCAATTGATACGAGAAAATACATTTGAAGGGTCAAACGACCTCGGATTGAGGCGATTCAAGTTGGGTTAGAACCGTAAGACATTGAACTACAACATATCCAAAAATTACGAGAATCCAACTTACAGATTTTTGTCAGCGGCCGGTTGAAATCTGCAGCCAGAATTTGGAGCCAAATGAGAGGGAGGGAGAAAAGAAGGAAAGTTTTCCACCGTGAGAGAAAAAGAAAGAGGGATGGTGATCTGCCATAAGAGGGAAGAAGAAGAGAGAAAAAGTCAAATGGTCTTCCCAAAATAATATTTTTTTATTTAAAATATCTCAAAATATTAATTAAATAATCAAAATATCTACTTACTATTCATCGATTTGACCAAAAGTTGGTCAAAGGTTATCCAATCTGGTCAAAACTTGGAGAGCAAGTTTGACTAGTCAATCTTCAAAATTCGTGCCAAAACGGGACTGATTGGGACTGAATCGGTGTTATTTTGGCTCAATCGCGAAGGGAAAATGACTCGAGATGATTTCGGAAAATTTTTCTGACTTCGCTAAAATTCATCTCACACCCTAGTCACTGAATCTAGAGCAAATCGGGGACTCGATAGAAATTTCTAATTTTTGCCTTCCTTCTCGGCACTCCGAGTCTAAACTATCAATTTCCGAACCTTTCTCGTCAATATCCAAATTTAGCAACTGTAACGCTCTTGAAAATCGATTGTCCTATTCGGAACTCAATTTGTGGCCAAATTCATAAGATAGCAGCTATAATGAAATTCTCAAACTAACGGGTGGCTGTTAGGAGTTACGCGTATCGACTAATTGATCAACGTACTTATTTTCCTAGATAGCCCTTCCCCTTTGGTCAGTTATCTCGAAGTGATCAGTTTCGAGTGGAATTCATTAATAGTGCATCCATGACATATCCATTCTATATTCAAGTCCCAAACAGGGGTCGAAATTCAGAATGTTACAGGGGCTCTGCACTCTTTCTTTTTGTGTGGGACGATGTCGGGGGGATGTCTATACATACTGAAGTTGGCACCCTTATCTCTCTAGCTACCCTGTGCCAGGTACGTTCAGGCGCAAGTACAACGACCGTGACTCAACTAGTACTGTAATCGGCACCACCTTGTCGCTCTGCTTTCCTGATGGCCTCCTAGACACTGCCGGGCTGTCTTGCACGGTTCTACGCACTCCACTAAACTCATATGTCTCATGCCAGTATGCAGATCAATGATGAGTATCACAAAGTCCCCGATTGACTTGACTTTTAAATACTCATGCAAGTCAGCTTTACTCCATGAAATTCCCAAGATTATTCATATGAGCACACAATTCACCTCAAAATACATCGAATATGATAACCAATCATCACACATTGCAAAAACTCGCATTTCATGATCCGGTTTTCATTGTAAGTGATCTAGGTTCAAGGATAAATAATCTGGCACACATGACAAATTCTAGAGTTCGCAAAAAAATTAATTTATTCCTATGGTTAGTAGCAATTAATTGACAAATTGACGTCCAAGAAATTTAATATTTTTCATCATAAAATTTTCCCAATCAGTCCCTAGCATACTCGATATTCTAAGTCAAGTTTAGAAATGTGCTAACTCAAAAATTAAGTTCGAGCTCGAGAATGACGGACGATCGTAGCTTGGTTGAATGGTGAACTTGGACGAGCGACGATGGCGAGGTGGCTCGGCCGAGCGATGACGAGCTCAGGCCACGATGGCGATGAACTCGGGCCACAGACGACGATCGAGCTCAGGCCACAGACGACGACGAGCTCAGGTCATGAACGCAGCAACAACCAACCCAAAATGCAGCAGCAAACTGAGAGAATGAAGGTCCACCAGAGTAGCAAAAGAGGAGCCAACAGGAGCAATAAACCAGGCGGCACACTGGCACAAAAATGGTAGAAAACTTTTAGCTGAGAGGAATTTGATGAAGGCGTAGGAAGCAGTAGAGGATAGCAGCAAGTTGAAGACTGACGCAACCGAAGGAAGAGAAGTTGCTGTAGCAACTAACCAAGACAGCACCTGCAAATGGGGACAACAGAGGAGTAACGGCAGCAGCAAAGAAGCCAGCCGAGAGGAAGACCAGACAATAGCAGCAGATTTCCAGTGGCGGGAGCAATGAACTAGCTGGAGGCAACAAACTGAAGGAAAGAAGATAAGAGAAGGGAGCAGTGGTAGCTGAAGTTAAAGGAGAAGAACGTAGTAGAAAATTCGAATAGCTACAAACTAACATAATTGAAGGGGCAACAGCCGTAGAAGATGAAGACGTGGCGGCCCAAATCAACCGAGAAGAGGAGTCGAAAGAAGAAGAGAAATAGAAGAAAAAGTGAGTTGAAAAAGACATGATGGGGCATAACTTTCTCTCGTGAACAGGGGAAAAAGGTGGCTCAGTCATCACATTCTTATCTCATTTGCATGGGAATGAGGAAGTGGGCAGATGCATGGGAAATGGCTAGTCAACCAAGATAATGGAGCAGAGCAGCCGCAAGTTCAACCAAAGAATGAGCTCCAACTTAGCTGCAAATTGGAGTGGAAAGTTAAGAGGGCACACGTGGGTTTTTGGTGAGCTTTAGTTGAGATTCGAGAAGGAAAGTGAGTCCAAAATCTTTAACTTTTCTTGTCTGGTAGCCAATAAAATATGAGGACGTTATAACTCTCCCCATCTTACAGGAATTTCGTCCTCGAAATATTCATTCCACTAACATCACTAATTACACAAACAAGTGGGGGTGCTTGCGCTTCATTTCACCCCCGCTTTCCCACGTCGTGCCTTCTATTCCATGATGCTCCCAAATTACTTCGACCAGGGGTATTGTCATGTTCCATAGGATGTGTTCCCTTTGGTCCTCTATTCGTACGGGCCTCTCTACGTACGAGACTTGGTCATCCACTTCAATGACTTCATGATTGAGTATATGGCTTGGGTTCGGCTCGTACTTTCTCAGCATCGAAATATGGAATACATTATGCACTTGGGACAAATTTGGCGATAACGCAAGACGATACGCCAATGTCCCAATCCTTTCCAAGATCTCAAATGGGACTACAAATCCCGGACTTAACTTTCCCTTTTCCCCAAATCGTGATAGACCACTCATTGGCGACACTTTCAAAAATATGTGATCTCCCATTTGAAATTCCAACAACCTACGTCGCCTATCTGCATAGGTTTTTTGACGACTTTGAGCTGTTTTCAGTTTGCCCCTGTTGACATCTGATTTTTAATCATCTTTTCTCTTTTAAAATTAATAAAAAATTCATAAAATTAAAAAAATCAACTTTAGGGTCCTTGGTCAAGCCTAGGGAACTAATTTTGACCAAAAAATGATTTTTCATCTTTTTAGTATTTTTCGATATTTTTATTTTTCAAAAATTAATAAAAGTTCATACAAATTCATAAAAATTAAAAAAATCAATTTTGGAGACCTTGGCCAACCCTAGAGAATCAATTTTGACCAAAAAATAATTTTTCAAATTTTTATTATTTTCGATATTTTTATTTTCAAAAATTCATAAACAATCAAGAAAAAAAGAGACAATTGTAAAATCAACTTTGAAAGTCTTGGCCAAGCTTAGGCAACCATTTTTTTTAACAAAAAATAAGTTTTATATTTTTTTTTTATATTTTTATATTTTTTAGAAATTAGGAAAATATTTAATGAATAATAGCATTTGAGGCAACAAAAATACATAAAAATAGTCAATATTTTTCTTTTAAATCCCTTTTCATATTGGCCATCACAAATTTAAAAAAATCCAATTTGGGATCGTGTATTCCTTCACGAGCATAATCTCGAATCGAGCCTAAAAAATTCAATTTGGGTCAATTTACTTTCATTTTTCACTTTTAGGAGTTGTAACACTATTCTCTAATAATCCAAATTTTATCTTGGCTCAATTATATCCAGAATGACTCAATTTTGCAAAAGGACTTTAACTAAATTTTGCATTATTTTCAGCGGTAAGAAATGAGCTTAAATTTGATATGCGGTGAATTTCGACTAAGTAAAGGGGAGGTGTGTCGAAAATTGTGAGGAGATTTGGATATAAAGAAATATTTCTCCAGGGACTAAATTGCAAATACTTAAAATTTCAGGGACTAGAGTGCAAATATCTAACACTTGAGGGATTATTTTGCAAATAACAAAAAGAAGAGTTAGTGGAGAAATTAGAATAGAGAAAGGAAGATGGAGAATAGGAAATGGAGAATGAAAGATGGAGAAGAGGAGATGGAGAGGAGGAGATGGTGAAGAGAAGATAGAGAAGAATAGATAGAGAAAATAAGATGAGAATAGAGAAGGGAAGATGGAGATGAAGAAAAGTTAGTAGAATGGGAGATAGATATGGAGAAGGGAAGATGAAGATGAAAAAGAGTTAGTGGAGAAATTAGAATGTGAGATAGAAATGGAGAAAGGAAGATGAAGAAGAAGAAGAATTAATGGAGAAATTAGAATGGAAGATAGAGTTAGTGGAGAAATTAGAATGAGAGATAAATGAGTGGGCTATGAAAGGAGGAAGAAGAGAGTTGGGGGGGATGATTTTTGGGAGAGAAAATTTGAAATGTTTGAGAGGGTTTTGGGAGATTGAAAAAAATTAGAGAGAAAAAAAAAAGAGAGAGAGAATTCTTTTCCAAAAAAGAGTCTTGAAGATGATGGGAGTTTAAATCTAGGTGTTACCATCACCAATTTCTCTACCGATCAACATAAGTCACGAGTTCATCTCCGTTGTTCTAGCCGTAATTTTAATCCATAAGGTAACATGAGGTCCGAATTCGGTAATCAAATCCGTCAAATCAGGTAACGATCCTAATCATTAAAATCTTCGAGAATGTCATTACCTCAATGGATTGATTTAAATTTCGATTATGCCGTGTCATATTCACGTGTTGTATTCGTATTGCAATTTTTTGCATTTTTCACTCAAAAGATCCGAATTCCAAATTGTGGCAGATTCTGCTCTATACTTAGTGGTATAAAGATCTTTTGTACTTTACTTTTTGCAATTTAATTTTTACAAAATTAAACTCCAGAATGGGAAGGTTGACCCACATATTAGAGGTCCTTTATTTACTGCCCTTTAATTTTCGCAATTTAATTTTTGTACCATCAAACCCTAGAATGGGAAGGCCGACCCACCCATTGGTGGTCCTTTATTTTCTGTAATTTAATTTCTTACAATTTAATTTCTGTACCATCAAACTCGAAAATAGGTAGGTTGAGCCAAGGCCGAACCCCTCATTGGAGGTTCTTTATTTACTGCAATTTAATTTCTGTATCATCAAATCCCAAAATGGGTAGGCCGAGCCAAGGCCGAACCCCTCATTGAAGGTTCTTTATTTAATGTAATTTAATTTCCTGCGATTTAATTTCTGTACCATCAAACCCCAAAATGAGTAGGCCGAGTCAAGACCGAACCTCTCATTGGAGGTTCTTTATTTACCGCAATTTAATTTTCTGCAATATAATTTCTGTACCATCAAACTCCACAATGGGTAGACCGAGCCAAGGCCGAACCCTTGGTTAGAGGTTCTTTATTTACCGTAATTTAATTTCTTACAATTTAATTTCTGTACCATTAAACCCCAGAGAGAGTATGGCAAGCCAAGGCTTAGTCTCCCATTGGAGGTCCTTTATTTGCAGAATTTACTTTCTATAACTTAATTTCTAAATTCTCAGACCCCAGAATGAGTAGGCCGACCCATCTGTTGGAGGTCGCAACACTGCATAGAAGTCGTTATCTCACTTCCTCTTTCGGCTTCAGAGAATTTTTAATGCTTTGAAAATACAAAAAAAAGGTCATTCATATGCATCCCATCTAAAAAGTGAAAACACAAAAAGAAATAACCTCATTAGAACCTTAGGAGTAAACCAAGCATGAGTTGCTAAATTAGGATATCCATGAAATTAAGTGTTGACACCTAAATTTTGGTTTCGATTTTCATTTATATATTGCACAAAAATTGAGAATTAATTCTCATCAAAAATATTTCCTCATGCATTGCATCTTGCATCGACGGCGAGAAGTTGAGCTTAAATTGACGAGTAATGGACCGGAGCAAGCTTGAGAAATTCGGCTAAGGCTAGTAATGGGTGTGCCAAAAATTATGAGAGTTTTTGGACTTATTTTCAGATTTATTCTAGCCCATTTGGACTTTTAAAAACAAAATCTGAATTTTAAGAGTTTTATGAAGATGAGACCCTTTAAAAATTAGAATTTTGGATCTTGCGGTTGAGAGCTAATCCTACGCTTGGAGTTTAATCCTACGGTCATTAGAATTCACCTTGTGCCTATATAAACTAACTTAAGCTTAGGGTTAGTGGGAGGCCAATTCATTACTTGAAGACACGGCAGAGTGAGGGTCTTGGTAAAAGAGTCTCTCATGAGAGACACCATCAAGGAGAAGGCCATTCATACGACATACACGGCCACAATTGGGAGACGGCGAAAGAGAGAGTGCGTGGGGAACATACAAAGAATAGACATGGCCAAAGGAGGTGGAGGCCATACGAGAGAGGAAGCCCTCTTTGTCTTCTTCTATCTCTGGACATAGGCAGAAGTGAAAGGGGGAAACTTATTGGTGAGCAAGAACTCCCCTCACGTGCGCAACGAAAGAGAAACAAGGAGCATTCAGCAAAAGGACAACAAATGGACCACTATCCTCCATTAGTATCAGATAATTTCATCCCCTTATTGTTCTTTCCTTGATATCTATTTTCCCAGGACGTTTTTTAGCTGCTGTTTGGTACTGTGACGAGGACGATTTGCTCACTGTTTGGGTGCATTCTGGTTGCTGTTTCGTGCCCGTTTTGCCTCTATTTAGTGCTGCTTTTCTGCTGATTGGTGCCTAATACTCGCCGTCGTTTAGTCCAAATCTCTACTGCTTTTCAAGGATAAAAACACTGCTGTTTTGGATTTATTTTGCTGCTATCTAGAGTCAAAAGCAGCACTGTTTCAGTGGTTTTACTCATCAATTTGGTGCAGATTTTATTATTCTGATTTTGCAGGTTATTTGTTATCAAATCAATATTTGAGAGAGGAGATCACAAAAGAAAGGCGCTGAGCTCCTTTCATTCGGTGGACCCATGATATTGATCAAGCCTTGCATTGTCCCGCAAAACCAAAAACCCATAGCCATCATCGCTGGCCACATGTTCGTGGCGCGTGATCCCGATTCGATTTGATATCGGATCAAATTCGGAAAGTTGATCATCAAAATTACGTAAATTTCTTATCTTTAGCGATTTGAATATTTGATTACCTATTTGGATATATATCGTTATCTAATGAAATCTTTTGAGATACAGGTGATCAATTAGGAAATACCTTCCTAATTCGCATCCACACATGTGGATTTGATTCTATCTATAAGGCTTTAGACAGAATTATTTCCATTGCGGGTATTTCGAATTTTTAGGGTCGATCTATCAGGCTTTAGATCAAAACTTAATTCGAAAGAAATTGCGAAATATTCAAGTTGATTTACTTTCTATATTTGAGCTTATCTGATTGGATCGTTATCTTTGCATATCTGATTGGTTGACTTTCCATATTTGAATTCGAATTGAACTGATCGGATTGCTATATTTTTGCAATAACTGAATGCATGTTGAAAATCTCTAAAAAATATTGCATACAGATAATTGTTGCATATATATTAGAATTGACGTGTTTAAATTAAATAGCATTCTAGGATAAAATCATATAGATAGGATTGCATGTTCAATTGATTTTTTGGAATAAATTAAATTAGATTTCATTCTAGGTTAGAATATGCATGTTTAGGCATAGTTTATTTTAAGGCTATAATTAAATCCGAAAAAGTAAAAATAAAAATCATCTTTGCCATGTCATCATGCATTTTCCATGTCATTTTCCATGCCATTTAGAGTTACATGTTTAGGTTAATTAATTCATCTTGCAGATTGCATGCTAGGATTGATTTAATTTTAATTGCATGTCATATAGATTTAGTCACGTGGTTTAATTAAATTCATATGCATTCTTGGGATAGATTGCATTTATTTATGTCATTGCATTTATAATAATTTCATGCATTGCATTTATTTCATTTTTTCATTAAAAAGAGAAAATCAAAAAGAAAGAAGATTGTTTGGCGCATGCTCCTTGCTAATTGTCTTGAGTGCTGAGTGTTTAATTCAATTGTTCGTGCTCCCGTCTGATAACCTTTGTTAATGACTTAGGTTAAAATTTAATCAAACTTGCCTGATCAAATTCTTTTCATGAAATAAAAGGTACCGAAAGGGCGGTAGAGTAATCTAGCGTAATCAAATCCCAGGGCTCATAATCTTTGGTTCATCGGAATAAAATAGTTCTCCCGCTATTTTATTTAGGTTTCTAATCAAGCTACCTTAAATGATTAGTGGCGACTCCTATTGAAAATCTTCTGCATCTAAATATTGAACCTAAGTTGCGAATTGGTAGAGCTTGGGAGAGCTCGAACTAGGTTAGTTATTTCATTTAATTAACTTGGTAATCCATTAACCTAAGAATTGGAAAAACCTGAATTTTTAGGTCGCGACAATTTGGCGACTCCGCTGGGGACATACTTGAATTTTTCGAAAACAAATTTAAGGAGGACTTAGGCCAAAAAATTTTTCATGAAAATTTATTTGGTTTGGCAATTGGTTGAATTCTAATTCTTATGTGTTAAATGGTTTAGTAGAATGGGAGATATAAGGGGAGAAGTGATTGACTAACCCTTTGTTTTGCAGGTTTGGTGTATGGGGATGTGTGATTTAATTTTTAGAACTATTGGAGCGATGTTTGTATTTAAATGTTGTGCATGCCTTTAGTGTAATTGCACTACACTACATTCAATTCGTGACCGAGCCCGGGTCATACCAATAGTTTTAGGATGGTATTTAAGTGGTTCTTTAACCTTGGTGGTAAGGCTTCGCTAAAGGTTATCCCACTTGGGTCCCGAACTTCTCCAAAAAATGGCTCAAGGGTTGTTCTCATGCACGTGAGGCTACGATGCATGGGCGTTGCCCTTGTCGACCGAACCAAGCCGAAGTGATTGGACCTGACTAGTTATGACTATTTATGCGAGGCGGCAACTAGTCATGATGAATGTGCGCGAGGCTGCGACATGTCGTTTTGTCCGCCACTTCACTTTGCTAAAAGAACTAAAATTGAATTCACATTTCATGCGCATGTTCTTGTGGTTGGCATTATTTTGAGTTCTAAAGGCGGTACTCTCTTAAACCTTTCTCTGCTATTTACTTGCTCTCTGAGTCGATCCATGACTGTTCGGGTGTATCGTAGAGTCTCAAGCTATATATTTATGGAGAAAGTCCGAGTTATTGCTCTAATTAAGGACCAGTGAGTAAAGATTATGGATTCCCCAAGACGGCCCGAGGGTTCAGAGGAGACTGTGACATCAAGGAAGGACGATGGAATCTATGGATTAATCCCGAACATGAGGAAGCGGTGCTGAGCAATCAAGACGAAGCCGAAGCACTCCCCAATCAAGAAAACCAAGGAGGGTTGATGAAGTACAAGAAGCTCAAGACTCGTGCTGTTTCCCAGAAATTTATAGCTTGAGCTAGATAGAGTCATGTTTTAGTCTGTATTCTGCTTTGCTGTTTTCAGACTTACCTTGCTGCTTTGTTCGAATTTTTGGATTCCTTTCGGACCACTTTTGGGTCCCGACCTCTAAATGGAAAATGCTTGGGAAGTTTTGAACTATCATGTGTAAATTGTTTGGATCAATCCATGAGTTTTTCCATTTGATACGGAATTTATGGCCCAATGCAAAGTAAATTGGAATTTCGGCAGTTTTCTGATCCTGTCTCATTTCGGTAATAACCATTGCTAAATGAGCTTTTTTGCAAGGTCTCAAAACATGAAAGTTAGAGAATGATCTTTAAACTATCGGCTTGAAAAATTTCAGACTTTAAATCCTCTTTCTTAAAGGCCTTTCGTTCCATGAACAAAAACCGGACAGAACAGTTTTTTTGGAAGAAAATTTTCCAAATAAGTATTAAACTGTACCGATCCACAAAGAATCTGCCCAAGCTCAAAACATGAAAGTTTCTCATAATTGTCTTGGCTACACTCCTACAAATTTTGGCATCATTCCAGTCATTCCATAACTTAATATGGATTTTCTTGTAAAGTCAAACGAAACTGGAATTTGTTGAATCAACCCTCTGATCATGGTTGCTTTCATTTTTGAGTCTAGAGGATGTCATGGATTGGCTCACTATTCTTGATGCTCACACTCATCTTCGTCATTGCCTTTTGCGGCTACTATCAAGGGGACGATTGAAGAGCTTCAAGGCAAGATGCGAATCTTCGTTGCCACGTTGGATGAAATAATCGATCTCGTGAAATGTGCTATTCAGTCTCAGAAACACCAACTGGAGGGTGGTATAATTTAAGACCCTAACACACAGGACCAACTTCCCCGAGACGAGCCTCCAATGCTGAAAGAGTGGGAATTTACTCTACTCCCCGCATCAATGTCTGTTATATGGCCAATATTTCTCAGGAAGGGAGTGATTCAGCGAGAACAAGGCTTCTCGTGGTTTGAGGACATTCACCATTTCACTCGGGGCAAGTTTTGCGATTTTCACGGCAGTCAAGAAGGTCACTCCATCGAGGAATGCATCACTCTGAGATTTCAGGTCCAAAGTATGATTGATACCGACGATCTTATGTTTCATGGATGGAAATACTGCGATGGGAATCTGGACATGATGGTAGTCCCGAGCATGCGATTGGAGTACCCTCATATGTTCAAGAATGAGTTACCTCCGCTCCGTCGTCCTAGAGGTGTTACCTGGAACACATGGGATGATTAGCCAGACCAGGAATCAAGGAAGCTCATTGAGGAAGCGAGCGTAGACCCAAATCAATAGCCCATTTTAATTTCTTGCATTCCCCAACGCGGGAACCATCACTGCTTTCTAGGATTTCCTCTCATTCTATGTCACACTTTAGGATTTCCCTTTCAATAATATGTAATTTATTGATTTTTATATCAATAAAATTACAGAGGTTTTTATTAAATTTTTGAATCCTGTTGAAGTATTCCAAACTAACCCGATGACGATAACCAACGATTGAAAAATTTTGTCATCCACGGTAAGCACTGAGGGTTGGGCTTCCCAAGAATTCTTGTCATGAGATTTTTGAAAATAAAAGCTTTTCAAGAAAAACACAAAAAAGACATACAAAAACAAAAACAGAACAAAAAGTTGCATGCGATTTGTCTTGCTGACTCATCTACCATATATCTTGACATTAATCCAGGGGCAGGGAATAGATTCTTGACTCGAATGGTGCACTAGCTTTGATCCTGGTCAGTTCCATACCAGCTCGCACATCAAGATATCGATCGATCAAAGCAAATCTATGCTTCATCGATCCTTTAATCGTGCGACGCCAACTAAGGGAACACGGGGCAAACAGAAAAAGTCCTTGTTCATCAAATCCTCAAAGTCAAACTCCCAACTGAGGCATGTTCGGGGGCAATTTTGAATCCTGCCATAACCCATCCGGGTTGAAAATGGGGCAAATCAACGATGGACTCTGACTTTAAGAGCAAAGTATTGTCGTCTCTAATCTATTTGATTATGAAAGTGACATTTTTTTGTGTGTGCAGGTGCCAAGCTGGAGGACATGCCTTTGATCGTTAACACTGGGACAAGTCGACGATTAAGAGCACCCCAAATTTTTTGCTTACTCTATCATTTTCAGATCATATCCATACACACTTTTCCCGTGCAGGATCAAGTGTGGAAATAAGTCATTTACCAAAGCTCGAAGCCAAATTCTAGCACATTCAGGGCAATCCGAGATATTGGCAGGGCTATGATCATCCGATGCGATCCATCCTGATGAAAATGGGGCAAATCGATAGCGGACTCTAACTTGGAAAAAGAGAAGTATCTTTTCCCTATCACATGTATCTTTCAAACTACCATTCAATTCTCTTCTTGCAGAAGCACATGATCAATAGAACGGTCGCCTCTAGTAAGCAGCCGAAGCGTCTTGAGCCCTCATGGGACTTACCTCATGCCCATGTAGGGGCAAATCGTCAGTCTCCCATTCTCGAGGGTCTTCGTACACATCTGAATATATTTGCCTAGTTTGCTCTTAACGCAAATACATTTTGTGAAGCTTGATAATTTTGATTGAATTTGCCACATCTGCCTGATTGGAAAATGCTTGCAAACTGTGTGGTTTATGCATGATTGTTCTCCATGTTTAATTCACCAATTCTAACTTAGAGTATGAACTGCATATGATGCATTGAATGCATAAAGTGGGGCACAACAGGATGATGAAAGGCAAGCCATTTCTACACACATTCCACATTTTAATCCCCAGTGAGCTGAGCGGTAGCTAGAATCCGCATTCCCATGGTGAAGGTTTTTCTCGTAAAAGGTACGATAGCCGAAGTGATAGAGGCATTCATTTCACCAATCCCAGACACTACAGGTTATATCTTGCTAGCCCTTTGAACGGAGGATTCAATTCTTACCCCTGTCAAGAACCACCCCACATTAGGGAAAACGAAGAAAATTCCAGTAGCGGCAACATGAGGTAAATGGTTAAATATTCTCTTGCTCAGACTAACATTAATCTTCGGGTTTTGCTTTGCATTAAACTCAAGCTTTAATTCAAGTGCCTTAGGATGATGAAGAGCGTTCATTTCTCTATCTTATACACTTATATCCTTTGCATAGCCCATTTGAGCCTGCAAATTCATTTTCTTCAATCCTCATTGGTGATCATTACCATTTCAAGATGAAGACGGCACCATCTCTAAGCAGAAGAACTTGGAAGAGAATCGAGTTAACAAAGAATTTTCAAGTGAACTCATCTTGTATTCAGAGTTGTCATGCAATGGTTGGTATAATCCTTATTTGTAAATGCGGTATTGTGATAATTCCTTATCACAGGATTGTAAAGAAAAAGGGGGCGAGCAAATTCAGCCTGAAAGAAAAGGGCCCACTCCCAAAAAAAAGAAAAAAAAAGAGAAGAATAATTTTTGCAGAAAAAAGGGAAAAGTCTCTCTCTCTCGAAAAAAAAAGAGAGAAATGGGAGTCGGGAGTAAGAAAAAAAAAGGCTGATCCCATAGAAAATTGCGATTCGGTAGGACTTGGGAGATCCGTATTAGGTTAGTCCATCTAATTAATCTAATAATCTGTTAGCCTGAGAATTTTCCACCGATTCGAAAAAAATTTTAGGGTCGCGACAGTCCCTTATTACTTTCACTACCTCAACAGACTATTGAACCAACTCTGGGCCAGTTATGTTCCTTTCACTAATCTCGTTCCAGCATATTGGAGTTCTACAAGCTCTTCCATATAGAGCCTCAAATGGAGCCATTCTAATGTTCTACTGATAATTATTATTGTATGCAAACTCCACCAAGTGCAATTGTCCTTCCCATCCACCTTTGAAATCTATTATGCATGCTCTTAACATGTCCTCCAATGTCTGAATCGTCCTTTCTTTTTGTCCATCAGTTTGTGGATGATATGCCATACTATACCTCAATTCAATTCCTAACGAAATCTGCAGACTTTTCCAAAATGTTGCAGTAAAGCGAGGGTCACGGTCTGACGTGACTATAATTGGTACTCTATGCAGTCAAACGATTTGATGTACGTATAATTTAGCTAGCTTTTCCTAGGCGAAGTCCTTTCATACTGCGATGAAGTGAGCAGATTTGGTTAGCCTATCGACCACAACCCAGATCGAATCGTTGCCTCTTTGAATCCTTGGTAACCCAGTCACGATGTCCATCGTGACATGCTCCTATTTCCATTCTAGGATCTCCAATGGCTGTAGTAATCCTCCAAATTTGCAATGTTGTGCCTTTACCTGCCGATATGTCAGGCACTTTGCCACGTGTTTGGCCACGTCCACCATCATTCTGTTCCACCAATAGTGCTGACGCAAGTTCTGATACATTTTTGTGCTACCTAGATGGATGCTGTAATTGCTACGAAGTGCTTCTGTCAAAATCTCTTCCTTTAACTCATTATTTGGCACGCACAAGCGTCCTTTCAACTTTAGGATCCCATCCTTTATCACTTGAAACTCTGGTTTCCTCTTTGCCACATCCATCGCCAAGATCTTCTGAATATCAGGGTCTGTAAACTGTAATTCCTTGATCCTCAAGTGAATTTTCGGTTCAACTCTCAAGGTGGCCATCAGACTCGAAAGGTGTCCTACCTTTATTTTGAATTCCGAGTCTCTTATCTCCTATAGTAATGTCCACTCTTTAACCATCATGTGCGTGTCGCGACCCGATCTCCGTTTTTCTGGCGACATCGACTGGTGGATTGCTAAGTTGCCTCTCTAGAGCGAAGGGCTTAGCTCGGGCTCTCCCAAGCCCATACCAAATCGCGGCAGGTTATCGGATTCGACCTTTAAGTGTGGTCGGGTGGCAGGTGCGTGCGTGTACATGCTTTTGGAGTCGCCACCGATCTTTGGGGAAGGTAGATCGAAAACCTCGTCAAACGGTAGGAGTAGCCGCACGACTCTAACGGAACCAGAGATTTGGGATCGAGGACTTAGTTACGCCAATGTTGCCATTGACGCCCTTTCGGTATCGAAGTTGAGCGATTTTTCTGATCTAAGGAATTCATGCAGGTGGGGTTGGGTAAGGTAGGCTTTAAGAGTCTGAGGTATAGATGAGAGTATACTTTTTATCAATCACAATCATGAAAATAAAATGCGCAATTAAGGAATCGATTCAAAAAGAAATCACATCAAAACAAGTCAAAACAAACAAAGGGGAGTCTTAGAAGACTAAAAAACACACCAATTAAGTTCGAGAGTGATTTGGAATGATTTGGGTCAGATTGAGCAGAGGGGCAAAATGGTCATTTTAGAAGGCTTGGGAATTTAAAACCATGAAAATAGGTCAAACCAGTTGAATGTGGTTTTTCCTTAATTTTCACAATTTTTTGGGAATTTTTCTGGATTTTTCTGAATTTTTTTAGAATTTTCCAGGGATTTTCCATTTTTTGGGATTTAAAAATCATTTTTCGAATTTTTTTTTGGCCGAGTTGGGTCGACTCGGCCCACTTCTCGAAGACGCTCAGCCCAGACCATATGGGTCCCAGGACGGTCTAAAACGACGTAATTTTTGGATTTTTTTTTTCGTTCTTATCATCGACAAAATAGCATATCGGGGGTTTTCTCGCACTAATTCCCGACTCCTCGGGAACACTTAACAGGAAATCCATACATCGATACAAAGCACAACATACCAGGAATGACACGGATCAAAGATACGTGAATGAAACGGACCAATACACGACCGAAAACTCAGGGGGAAAACCGATGTTGGTTGCCTCACCAGACTTAGTTTTTTTGTTTGTCAAAAGGGCTGCCCGTGGAGGCATTTTAACATATTATTTTCGAACATCTCGGACGGACCCGGCAGCAAAAACGTACACCGACGAAAACTACAACATGCAAGGAATACTGGAAAGTAATAAAATGACGAAAAGTGGGCATAAAAAATGGTGAAAAGCTCACCCGAAGGTGTAAACCTGAGCAGTTCAAGGAACTTGGACTTGAACCCAAGCACATAAACTAGTTATGTAGCCGTTTTCAAGCTCCGAAATCTCCCACCTCGTGGACTTTTTTAGAAAAAAGTTTAGTGTTGGACGAACTACGTAACACAAGGTTTTCAAAATGCCGAACTTCCCAACAAGAGACCAAATGCACACATCGCAAACATGCCGGAAAAAAGCCTTTACGCACCGCTCCAACACTTAGCCAAAAATGACCAGGGGTTCCTTCTAGCTTCTGAGCTCACTGAGGCATCTTTGAAGCCCCGTATCTTGGTCCTCATTTATGGAAACTGGAGAAGAAACACACCAACACGAAAAGCCATATATTGGGAACAAAATGAAATAAAAATGACCCAAAACACACGTAGGATGAGAGAGAAAATCACCCCAAAAGTCGAGGGTTTGAACTGCTTGAAACTCAATCAGGGCACAAACCAGACCAACATGGGGTATTCCTGACCTCGTAACTATCCTCAAAGATTGAACCAAGGGCAACCGAGGATATGTACGTGTTCTACTATGTACCAAAAACACAATCAATCAGGAATCTCCCAAAAATACTCATGGTAAGATAATGAAAAATGAGCTCGAAGCAAGCAAGTTGGACTGGGTTCAACACTTAGGCAAAATTTCCAGATTGAATTTCCAGATTTTGATCAGACTAATGAGGCAACTTTGGAAGAGCATATCTCACACCTCGGTCGTAACCAGGGGTAGCACAGCATATCAAAACGAAGATCTACGTATGTAGAATGCATTTGAGCGAGGAAATGACCAAATATCACATGAAACGACCATGAAAAACAGGTTCAAAGTCGGGGGTTTGAACCACCCGAGGCATTTCATCGAACACGTCATGTGCATCGTTAGAAAACATGCGTTCGGGGCATTACACATGAAACCGAAGCACGAAATACTACAAGGGAGATGTAATAAGCATGTAGGCATGTATAAGCACGGTCAGTTTGGTCCCGTTTGACCCCAGAATCAAATAAAACCAAATCGGGCAAAAAGGCAAACCAGGCCAACATGGTGTATTCCCGACCTCGTAACTATCCTCAAAGATTGAACCAAGGGCAACTGAGGATATATACGTGTTCTACTATGTACCAGAAACACAATCAATCATGAATCTCCCAAAAATACTCATGGTAAGATAATGAAAAATGAGCACGAAGCAAGCAAGTTGGATTGGGTTCAACACTTAGGCAAAATTTCCAGATTGAATTTCTAGATTCTCATCAGACTAACGGGCCAACTTTGGAAGAGCATATCTCACACCTTGGTCATAACCAGGGGTAGCACAGCATATCAAAACGAAGATCTACGTATGTAGAATGCATTTGAGCGAGAAAATGACCAAATATCACATGAAACGACCATGAAAAATAGGTTCAAAGTCGGGGGTTTGAACCACCCGAGGCATTTCATCGAACACGTCATGTGCATCGTTAGAAAACATGCGTTCGGGGCATTACACATGAAACCGAAGCACGAAATACTACAAGGGAGATGTAATAAGCATGTAGGCATGTATAAGCACGGTCAGTTTGGTCCCGTTTGACCCCAGAATCAAATAAAACCAAATCGGGCAAAAAGGCAAACCAGGCCAACATGGTGTATTCCCGACCTCGTAACTATCCTCAAAGATTGAACCAAGGGCAACCGAGGATATATACGTGTTCTACTATGTACCAGAAACACAATCAATCATGAATCTCCCAAAAATACTCATGGTAAGATAATGAAAAATGAGCACGAAGCAAGCAAGTTGGATTGGGTTCAACACTTAGGCAAAATTTCCAGATTGAATTTCTAGATTCTCATCAGACTAACGGGCCAACTTTGGAAGAGCATATCTCACACCTCGGTCGTAACCAGGGGTAGCACAGCATATCAAAACGAAGATCTACGTATGTAGAATGCATTTGAGTAAGGAAACAACCAAATATCACATGAAATCACCACGAAAAATAGGTTCAAAGTCGGGGGTTTGAACCACCCAAGGCATTTCATCGAACATGTCATGTGCATGCAAAAGGCTCAAACCAGAGAAAGGCAGTCACGGAGGGGTATTTGCGTTACCTTTTCCGGCGACTCAGATGGTGGATGAACGTCGGTGATGGCTCGGTAGGTAGGTGGTGTGTAGGTGTATCCTATTTGGGTGGTGGTCACTCGTGAAGCTCCTCGGTGTGCTCTGGAATTGCTCCCGAAAACCTCCTCCTGGCCAACTTCGAACTCCTCCCTAAAAACCAGCCCCATGCCTCTCTTTTCCCCTCTCTTTTTTTCCTCCTCCCCAACACCTCCCTGATGAATTCTGGCGCCTCTGGGACTCCACTCCCTTGGAATTTCCCCATCCAATAGCTCAAAAGACTCCAAAGCTTCCATTCCCCTCCTTTTTTTTTTTGCATTTGTCCCCCCCTTGTTGCTCAGAAAAGCTGCCCATCTGCTCCCTCCTTCACGTGTGCACCTTGGGAGGAAGAAGGTGGATAGTGGCCGGGTCATGGGTCGGGTCGGCCCGACCCGACAATCCGACCGGCCGAAAAAAGGTCAATTTAAGCTAAAATTAGACCTTTTTTTGGTAAAATTGAGGCCATAAATGGATTTCCCACGATGAATCACATTTGAAAATATGGTTTTCATGAAAAATTCAATTGAAATTGCACAAAAACCCCAAATTATGGGTTTGACCCGAAATCGAATTTTGAGCATTCCAAAGCCTAAACAGCCAAAATGGACCAGAATACTCTCACCAACAGATTTAGAATGCTAAAAAGTATAGGGTGATGGATTTTGATTTTCATGGGTAGCCCTGAAAAAATTTTAATTTCATTTTTGGTTAATTTGGGGGCTAAATTGAAAAATGCCAAATTCGACTAAGGCCCTTTTGCAAAATTGACTCACTCCGAGTACAATTCAGCCAAGATGAAAATTTGGACTAATAGAGGACAATGTCACAACTCCCAAAAGTGAAAAACGAAAATAAATTGACTCAAATTGGATTTTTTTGGACCCGATTCGAGATTATGCTCGTGAAGGAACACATGACCCCGAATTGGATTTTTCGAATTTGTGATGGCCAACATGAAAAGAGATTTAAAATAAAAATATTGAATATTTTCCCCTATTTTTGTGGCCAAAAATTCTATTTTTCTTGATTTTTTGGGTATTTTCCTAATATACGAAAAATATTAAAAATGCGGAAAATACTAAAAATTATTTTTTGTTCAAAATTGGTCTCTTAGGCTTGGCCAAGGATTCCAAAGTTGATTTTTCAATTTTCTAAATTTTTATGGATTTTCTAAAAATTTCTAAAAATCAAATTGGCTAAAAATCAAGTGTTAACAGTGCGCTATGCTCGACTTTCGACTTAGCGCATCCGCTATCTTATTCGCCTTTCCAGGATGATATAGAATGTCACAGTCGTAATCCTTCAATAGTTTCATCCAGCGACGTTGCCTCATATTCAGCTCCTTCCGAGAGAATAGATACTTTAGACTTTGGTGATCCGTATAAATCTGAAACTTTTCTCCAACTAGATAATGTCTCCAGATCTTCAGTGCGAATAATATCGCTACCAGTTCTAAATCATGCGTCGGGTAGTTCATCTCATGTGGCCTCAGCTGTCGAGATACATACGCCACAACCCGTCTATGTTGCATTAAGATACATCCCAGACCTCTTAATGACACACCACTACAGATCTCGAATCCTTTAGATCCAGACGGAATAGTCAACACTGGCGTAGTCGTTAGTCAACGTTTAAGCTCTTGAAAGCTTTCTTCACACTTGTCTGTCCATTCAAACTTCGTCTCCTTTTTCAATAGACGCGTTAAGGGTCTAGTTATCATGGAAAACTTTTCCACGAAGTGTCCATAGTAACTTGCCAGTCCTAAGAAACTTCTCAATTCCATCACGATCGTCGGTCTAGGCTACTTTTCAACTGCTTCAATCTTTGACGGATCCATAGCGATTTCTTCTCTAGAAATTATATGTCTAAGAAATGCCACTTGATTAAGCCAAAATTCACACTTATTGAACTTGGCATAAAGCGAGTGCTCTCTTAAGGTTCGTAGAATAAGACTCAAGTGCTGTTCATGATCTTCAGAGCTCCTCGAATACACCAGTATGTCGTCGATGAACACTATCACAAATTGGTCTATGAACTTCTTGAATATCCTATTCATCATATCTATAAAAGCGGCAGGAGCATTAGTCAATCCAAACGGTATGACCGTAAATTCATAATATCCATATCTCGTCTTGAGCGCCATTTTTGGTATGTCCTCCTTTTTGATCCTCAACTGGTGGTAGCCTGTCCTCAGGTTTATCTTGGAGAACACAGATGCTCCTTGCAGTTGATCGAACAAGTCGTTTATTGTTGGCAACGGGTACTTATTCTTGACCGGTGCCTATAGTTAATGTACAGACACGGTGAGCCGTCTTTCTTCCTCACAAACAATACTGAAGCACCCAAGACGATCCACTTAGGCGGATAAATTTTTTATCCAGTAGCTCCTGCAATTAGACCTTTAATTCCTTCAACTCTAACAATGCTATCCTATAAGGCACCTAAGAAATTGGCTCTGTCCCAAGAGCCAACTCAATTAAAAACTCTATTTCCCTTTCAGGAGGCAGTCTTGGCAACTCTTATAGGCAGACATCCGGAAAATCACACACTACTGGCACGTCTTCGAGCTTTACTTCCTCAACTGATGAATCAGTTACAGATGCTAGGTACCCTTGGCATCCTTTGTCCATCAACTTAATCGTTTCTAGTGACGATATCCAAGAAATCGAGGTTCCTTCTTGATTTCCCAAAAACTCAAATCTAGGGTGACCCACTGGATTAAGTTGGATCACCCTGATATTGCAGTTAATTATAGCCCCATATTTAACTAACTAGTCAATTCCTACTATCACATCAAAGTCAAACATGGGCAGGATAGTGTCGCGACCCTCTAAAAATTTAATTTTCTTTTAAAGGGGGTTAACGGATTATTAGGTTAATTAGATTTGACTAACCTAACGCGGACCCTCCTAAGCCGTATCGAATCGCAACTTTAGTTTTTGTTTAAATGATTTTAAGATTTGGAGTCGCCACTAATCGTTCTTGGTAGGTCGATTAGAAACCTAAATAAATTAGTGGGAGAACTAATTTATTCCTGCGAACCAGAGATTATGAGTTCGGGGACTTGGTTACACTAGTTAATTAAAACTAATGCCCTTTCGGTACCTTAATTTTATGGATATCTTAATTTGGCAACTCAGACTCTGAAATTGGTTTGCGCTCTCTTTATTCTCAACATAGAGAGTAAGGTATTCTCTTTTGTGTTTTCACTTTTTAAATAGGATGCATGGATGGTATATATTTTTATTTATTATATTTTTTAAGTGTTAAAAATTCCCTAAAGCCGAAAGAGGGAGTGTGTTAACGACTTCTGTGCAGTGTTATGACCTACTCATTTTTTGGGTCTGGTGATTCAAAAATTAAATTACAGGAAGTAAATGACAGTGAATAAACACCTCCAATGGATGGCCCAGGCTTGGCTTGGCCCTCTCTTTTGGGGTTTAATGATACAGGAATTAAATTACAGGTATTTAAATTACTGTAAGTAAAAACCTCCAATGGGAGGCATAGTATTGGTTTGGCTCTTCCCTTTAGGATTTAAGGTGCAGGTATTTAAATTGCAGGTATTTAAATTACTGTAAGTAAAAACCTACAATGGGAGGCCTAGAATTAGCTTGGCTCTTCCCTTTGGGATTTATGGTGCAGGTATTTAAATTGCAGGTATTTAAGTTACTGTAAGTAAAAACCTTCAATGGGAGGCCTAGTATTGGCTTGGCTCTTCCCTTTAGGATTTATGGTGCATGTATTTAAATTACTGTAAGTAAAAACCTCCAATGGGAGGCCTAGCATTAGCTTGGCTCTTTCCTTTGGGATTTAAGGTGCAGGTATTTAAATTGCAGGTATTTAAATTACTGTAAGTAAAAACCTTCAATGGGAGGCCTAGCATTAGCTTGTCTCTTCCCTTTGGAATTTATGGTGCAGGTATTTAAATTGCAGGTATTTAAATTACTGTAAGTAAAACCTCCAATGGGCGGCCTAGCATTGGCTTGGCTCTTCCCTTTGGGATTTAAGGTGCAAGTATTTAAATTGTAGGTATTTAAATGACCTCTAGTGGATGTGTTTTGCCTCTTCATTCTGGGGTTTGAGTTCTTTAAAAATAAATTACAACAAATTGATTCAACAATTTGAAATTTGTGCGCGCTTGAAGACTCCTCCAAGCCCTTTTTGTGCTTTCATAGGATTGACCGGTGATATAGAGCTGCGGTTGCCTAACATAAAATAGTATGAAGTGTCAGTATACACAATTTGTGCTAATCTGCACCTAAAATCAGAAGAATGAAAAGAGCACTTATCTCCCATTTTTTTGGGATGGATTTTTAGAATTGATTTTCGCTCTCTCTGTTTTCAACATAGAGAGTCTCTTTTGAATTAAAAGGGATTTTTAATCACAGATCAATTGAGAAATTAGTGGACACTTAGGCGCTTGTCTAGGCCAATTTTGGATCTCTGTGGGATTTACCGTTGGCTTGAGATTGTCTTTTTACCTGATATGAAATATCAGGAAAATGGAGATAAAGTGTGAAAAATCTACGTTCATTTAATGATGATAATAATAATAATGAATATAATAACAATGATAATAATAATAATGACATTAACAAATAATCAAATAGAATAATAATAATAATAATAATAATAATAATAATAGAATAGAATAGAATAGAAAAATAGAATAATAATAATAATAATAATAATAATAATAATAATAATAAGGAATACTTAGCTTCCCTTTGTTGTTTAGTGATTTTTTGAGTCAGCTTTCAATCTGGGCTTTAGTGTTTTCGAAGCCTTCTATTCATAATCCGTCATCGTTGAACTGTGAATCCTCAATGGCCTATCATCTCCATGAACATTGCCGTGGATTACCACGTTGGGATATCGATTTTGCGTTGCGAATTTTGTACATGCTTGTTGCCAGCGTATGGTCTTTTGTTCTGTTGAGCGTAAGTACCAAAAGGCACCCAATAACATGAATAGCAAGCATATATGGGATAAAATTAAAAATAGCTACCACCCACACAATCTCTGTGAGGATGTCTGAGCTTCTTGTTACTTCTTTGTACAATGGGTATATACGAAGAATCCTTGAGATGTATTGAAAGAATACTACGAATTTCAATAAGCTCTTCATCTTTAAGGAGCTTGAACCACTCAGCTTTGGTATGACAATCCGGATCACAACCTGTGGCAGAGGAAAAAAAAAACCGCGAGGACGCCAATATAAAAGTACGAAGCTACGTACCTCCTTGCCTTCTTACCGAGACTATTATGCACGTTTGGACTGGGAATCCAAAAGCTCAATTGAAGGAATGGTAGGTCTCATGTAGAAGAAACCGGAGTAAGTATAGCAGTTTTCAACCTTAAGTTTTGCTCTTGCAAAGTTGCAGAAGGAGGTCTTATGACACAAGACGACAGATTCGTAGTTAAATGCTATCATATGCAGTACAAGACATTTGGATTTTTAGGTTTGTTCCTAGAAGACACTGATCAGAGTATAATGATGCCTGCATGATGTCTTCTCCCGTACCAAAGACACCCACCTGACATGTTATTATGTATCTTACAATTCAAATTTGCGCATGCATATTAAATATCAGAAGCACAATGCCGCAAAATGTCTACAAAATCTTCGAACTATGATTGAATGACTTAGTACAAATATATAGTCCTTAGAGCGAAGAGCACTGCCATTGTCTTAACCCTAAGTTCAATCTATAGTACGTGGTCATCGTATACCAGAACATAGCAAGTAGAATCACCTTAATACATTGCATCTACATTAAACATGTAGAAACCATAGGGATCAAGCCAACCCACTCCATATTCACTGGGAATTCCTAGGTGTTAAATGAGTACCACGACTGTTCACCCAACCAACGACCAAGTGTTGAATTCTATCAATTTTATTTTCCTTTGAGGAAATCTAATAAACTTCATAAAAGTCAATAATTGGGGATTGCTTTGGAGGACGGCCATGTAGTAAACTGAGATAACACATACCAACTTTCTCATCGACCGACTTTTCCAAGCAACACTCCAGTAATTTATAAATATTATCCTCATTGATTGACTAAGTGACTAACTTACTGCCAAGATTAAGTTCATAACTACCAAATGCATCCTTTAGGAACAAATCATCCTTGGATTACTGCAACCTTTTCTACCCAAGTTCTTTCAATGTTTGAAGAACCAGGGAGTTAATAGACATTGATGGACCACATAACAAATTAAGTTATAGTCACGAAAGTGTCAAGACTCAAGACAAAAGCATAAAGTCCCACATGCGCTCAAAGCTACAAATAGTAGTCCAATATGAAGATAATCATATGAATGTCTGCAACAAGGAGATGCAGAGCTTGACTTACATAATTCCGCCGAGAACAACACCAAATAGATTCTCGTCTGTAGCCAGACCAATTATAGCTAGCTGGCTCTTGTCACCCCATTCACCAGAATCGCAGTAGCGAAGAACGTCTTGTCTCCGATTTCGGAAAGCATGGTCATGGCGAGCGGTCTGGAGAAAACCGCCCCTCCAATGCCAATCTTCGTTCGAATTTGAAGAGTGATCCGCTCCCGGATCCCCAGAACCTCTCCTCTCTGAAAGTTTTTAATTTCTCACGCCAACTACTTGTCAAAACCTGACTAACTATAGTAGATCGCGTTTCTATGGCTAGTGATCACATGGGCATAGTCCTCGTTCAACTCTTCCCGTTGTTTAGTCTTTGATGACAGCTCGTAGCTTCTCGCTTTACAGCTTTGCTCAGTGTCATTCTAGCACGTAAAATCTGATTATTATATTTATCCCGCATTTATCTCGGAGAAGGACCGTTCGACGCCAACGAACCTTCCTTCGATGAATCATATTGATTATTTAAAGAGTCACTAATGTCTTCCGCGTCAGAAAAGATTTTTTTGCTTTCTTTTCAGTCGTTTATTCCGAGTGTCCTCTCTCTTGTGAATGTCCACCAGCTGTGTTCATGATTTCCTTTGTGCTCCTTTTCCTTATTTTATTGCCGAAAGCACTCACCCAGCATCCTCTATTCACGTTTTCACTCATCCACCTTGAAACAAAATCCGAGGAAGAGGCACTGCGACATGTCGAGTCCTCGTTCACCAAATTAGTTGAGGTCACAAACTTCTTTTCGCAGCAATGGTCTCTGATCTTCACCGTTTTGCTATTCCTATTACTTGTTATCCAGCTTTTTTTTTGAATTTACCCCCTATGTATCGCCCACTTTTCATTCTTTCCACTATTTTTTTTTTATATTCGTCCATCGTTGCTTTCTCTCCACTTTGAGCCTTCCTTGGCCGTGTAATCAACGGAAGTGGTTTCATTTCTCTTTGCACCTCCTTTTTATTTTTATGCTAGATCTAAGAGTTTCTTCGTAGCCATGTAGTCTATTCTGGATGGGCTCATTACCTCAAAACTTTCTTTTCGCTGGCACCAATGCAACATATAACCACGTAAACATTGGCTAAGACTAGGCTTATCCATTATGGCTTCTCCAAGTCATATTCTACAACTCCAAGCTTCTCTATATATATTTTGAACACATGGCTGCACATACTTTCTTCCCCGACGTTCCACTCGCATTTTTACTTTTACTGCCACCTCCGATAAGACAATTTTTTTATCCTTTCATGAAAATTGAGCTTAGAATCCCGAGTTTTGGAGGATCTGTGCACGTGGTTCATAAGAAGGGCCAAGATGAATATTTAGATTATTGGATAACAAGGTCACGACTCACAAAAATCGAAAATTATAGAGTTAAAATGGGTTTTTCTAGAAATTTCTCAAATGACCTAAAAAATAAAATTAATAAAGAACTTCTAAAATCCAGATTGAATTTTTCAGAATTTATTTAGTCCAAATGAAGAGAAAATTAAAATTAAAATACTGACTACTTATTCACATTTTTAGTGGCCTCAAATGCCATTTTTTTTATTTTTATAATATTTTCCTAATTTCTGAAAAATATTAAAAAATGTGAAAAATATGGAAAATCATTTTTTGTTCAAAAATGGTCGTCTAGGGTTGACCAAGACCTCCAAAGTTGATTTTGTAATTTTCTCATTTTTTCTTGATTTTCTATTAATTTTCAAAAAATAAAAATACCGAAAAATACCAAAAATATGAAAAATTATTTTTTTAGTCAAAATTGGTTCTCTAGGGTTAGCCAAGGTCCCTAAAGTTAATTTTTAATTAATTAATTTTTTTATTTTATTTTTTATTGATCTTTTATGAGTTTTAAAAGCGATTAAAAATCAGGTGTCAACAGATAGCTAGATCAATTGATTCCTCTCTATTACCCAAAGCTATCCTACAGCCTTGACATTATAACAAAATAATTACTTTATCCTTTAGCGGGGTGCCCACATGCAACAGCATTTCTAACAGTTTCACATTAATACCAGTTAATGTAACGAATTGCTCAGACACAAATGAATGCGATGCTCCCGGATCAAATAAGATATACGTAGCATGACCACACAAAAGAATTGGTACCTATGATCACACCAGGCGCCTTCTTAGCTTCTCCTCGCCTCATAGTATACATTCTTCCTTGAGTTAACGATCGATTCAAGTCTTCTTGGGGAGCAGTTATTGCTTGCGATCCGACTAGCAGTCTTTGCTGTGGAAACTGCGGTCCACAGTGCTTCCTCGGGCAATGTCTCGCAATATGCCCCATTTGCCCACACTCGAAACATGCTCCTGTCTTCCTTAGGCACAAACCGTTTGCATGTCTCTATCCATAATCGCGACACTTTGCACTACCAGAGGGTGTCGATTTTCCCAAGGTTCTCCGAGCTGGAGGGACAAACCTTTTGTTATCCTTCATTAGCCTCTTTCCGAAGCTTCTATTATCTCGCTTGAGCATGAATCGCGATCCAGATGCGGCGGCTCTTTCATTCATGTTTCTTTCAAATTCTTGAGCCCTTTCATACATTGCACCATAATCCCTCAATCCAGCGGTGATCATTCGACTATGGAGTTTTGGCTTCAGCCCTTCATGGAATCTCTTTGCCTTGTCACAAGTGTTCTCTATCATCCTTGGGGTAAACTTAGATAGCCTTGCAAATTTTGCCTCGTACTGGTCTACTGTCATTTGTCCTTGACGGAGCCACAGGAATTTCTCCATCTTTCTTTCCTGCGCAGCTTCCAAAAAGTATTTTCCATTAAACTTTTCAAGGAAAACCATCCAATTCGGCACTGTACCTTCAGGGAAGACTCTCCCTCGGGTGGCCTTCTACCAATCATCTGCTATACATTTGAGTTGGTAGACTGCTAGTGAAGCTCTTTCTTCCCCAGTACATCCTAGTACTTCGAACGTTTTCTCTAGTTGGTCTATCCAGAGGAAGGCTGCTTCAGGCCTCCCGTTCCATCGAACTTTGGTGGATGTAACTTCAAAAATTGCTTAACAAGATGAGGTGTCTACTGACCTCCATTGCTAGGAGCATTATTCACATTGGCTCCATGCACGGCAGCTAAAGCAGTCTCAGCAGCTTGGGTTACAGTAGCAGCTCTTTCTTCAGTTTACCTACCCATTAATGTACCAACTTCTGCCAGTACTCTCATGATATCTCTAATACTTGGGTTTTCTGCAGCTTGAGCTCCTGTAGCTAGAGCACCTGTAGCTTGAGCTCTGGCAGCTGGAGCACCGACAACTAGGGCACTTGGAGCTTGAGCTCCTGAGCCAGACACACTTCTATACTTCCTTGGTCTACTTCTGTTGCTCATTTTCCTTGGTCTGACTCACCTACACCAGCTATAATTTCGTCAAGGAATTAAAACCTAAACCACTATTCAGGGTCTAGTAGCACGTAACAGAATGCTAGGACATACCATTACTAGCAACAGTCACAAAAAAGCATTAACACTACATAAAGCTAGGGTTCAGTCTCTTACCTCAGGTCTAGACGTACCTGCAACTTAGTACTTAATAAATAATACATAGCATCTCAATTTTAGCAACCACATGCACCAATCAAGGACAGGTATACACGTCCAACCCTAGTCCAACTTAAGGGTCTATCTCTATCTAACTACCCCACAGATCATCAGCCTTATCACTTCAAGCCTCGAATAGTCTCTTATAGCACGTGCTCCAAGTGACCTTGCTTTGATAGCACTCCAAATGGGGATGTCACGCCCCGAACCTGGCGGACGCGCAGCATCCTACTACCTACCTATTCGAATATCATCTGCCTAATACGAATGACGACCTAGGACTCATCGTAAGCCAAACAATGGCTATCAAATGTGACAGCGAAAAGCACACGATCCCCTGACAATTGCACATGCATGATAGAAAGATAGAGAAAATCGAACTTACATCACATATCATGTAACCGTGAAGATTCTATACAACCTAGAGGAAGGATTTCCATTTGAATCTCAAAACATAAGTAAGCTAAGGTAAAAAAGGAACGTGCCAAACGAAAAAGCTCACTAATCTCCATCTGGGCATCATTGGGGGACTACTCGTCCTCTGTCAAGGGTTACTCCTTAGGATCAGACTCCTCAGATATCGCGGAATAATTATGTCTATGGTAGAGGGTCTGAAATGGCGATCAGCCACAAAATGCGAGTCAAAACTCAATAAGCACATATCTAAACCCAATTTAAAAAGTAGTATACACCTCGTGCTAGAATGTAAATCGTCACATGCATATTATGATTTCAAATCATACAAATGTAGATACAGTATGCTCAGTGATTCTCTTGCGGTCCCCCGGTGGCTCAACGACACATCCGGACTAAATCTCACCGGTGGCTTAATAGCACTTTCGGTCCTAGCTACGTCATTGACGTCTTAGGCTTGTGCCTCAACCCATGCCTATACACACTGAAGTTGGCACCCTTGTCTCTTCAGCTACTTCGTGCCGAGCACGTTCAGGCGCAAGTGTAATGATCGTGGCTCAACTAGCACTGCGATCGGCACCTCTTTATCGCTCTGCTTTCTCGGTGGCCCCCTAGACACTGCCGAGCCATCCCGTATGGTTCTACGCACTCCGCCAGACTCATATGTCTCATGCCAGTATGTAGATCAATGATGAGCATCACAAAATCCCCAATTGACTCGACTTTTACATACTTATGCTAGTTAGCTTTGCTACATGAAATTCTCAAGATTATTCATATGAGCACACAATTCACCTCAAAATATATTGAATATAATAACCAAGCATCGCACGTTGCAAAAACTCGCATTTCATGACCCGGTTTCCATTCTAAGTCGTCTAGGTTCAAGTATAAATAATCCGGTACACATGGCAAATTCTAGAGTTCGCAAAAAGACTAATTTATTCCTATGGCTAGTAGCAATTAATTGACAATTCGACATCCAAGAAATTTAGTATTTTTCATCATAAAATTTTCCCTACCCGTCCTTAGCATATCCGATATTCTAAGTTAAGTTTAGAAATGCGCTCACCCAAAAATTGAGTTCGAGCTTGAGAACAGCGGACAGTGGTAGCTCAGTTGAATGGCGAAACTGGACGAGCGATAGTGGCGAGGTGGCTTGGCCGAGCGACGATGAGCTCAGGCCATAGCGGTGATGAGCTCGGGCCACGAACGACAATCGAGCTCAGGCCACGGACGACGACGAGCTCCGAGCCAAGCGATGACGAGCTCAGGCCACGAACAGCAATAACCAACCCAAAACGCAGCAGCAAATCGAGAGAATAAAGGTCCAGCAAAGCAGCAAAAGAGGAGCCAACGGCAGCAGAAAACTTTCAGCCTAGAGGAATTTGATGAAGGCGCAGCAAGCAGTAGGGGACAGCAGCAAGTTGAAGACTCACGCAACCAACGGAAGAGAAGTTGTAGTAGCAACTAACCAAGACAGCAGTTGCAAATGGGGACAACAGAGGAGTAACGGCGGCAGCAAAAGAAGCCAACTGAGTGGAAGACTAGACAGCAGCAGATTTCCAATGGCAGCAACGACGAACCAGCTGGAGGCAACAAGCCGAAGGAAAGAAGAGGAGAGAAGGGAGCAGCGACAGCCAAAGTTAGAGGAGAAGAACGCAATAGAAAATTCCAATAGCTGCAGACTGAGATAATTGAAGGGGCAACAGCCGTAGAAGATGAAGACGTGGCGGCCTAAATCAACCAAGAAGAGGAGTCAAAAGAAGAAGAGAAATAGAAGAAAAAGTGAGCTGAAGAAGACATGATGGGGCACAACTTTGTTACGTGAACAGGGAAAAAAGGTGGCTCAATCATCACATTCTTGTCTCATTTACATGTAAATGAGGAAGTGGGCAGATGCATGGGAAATGGCTACTCAACCAAGATAATAGAGCAAAGCAGCCGCAAGTTCAACCAAAGAAGAAGCTCCAACTTAGCTGCAAATTTGAGTGGAAATTTAAGAGGGCACACGTGGGTTTTTGGTGAGCTTTAGCCGAGATTGGAGAAGGAAAGTGAGTCCAAAATCTTTAACTTTTCTTGTTTGGTAGCCAATAAAATCCGAGGACGTCATAAGAATCCCATTCTCATCATCCATATGAATTTGTGATTAACAAGCACATCATGAACCATATCTATAGATGGCCTAATAATGCACACAGAACCATTGCTGCAGGAGTTCCATGTCAAAGATATAACAACTTAAGTGGAGCAACCTAAGTTTGACAGTTGTAATTCTTCAATCTCGACTAAGTTACTATTTGAATGACAGTATCTACATGTACATATGAAAATCACATTCTTAAAAGGGAAAATATGGTTCGCAGATTCGAAAAATTAATGTCCAAATGCTATAGTCTATAGCTGCTTCTCACAAGAAAATCAGACAAGAATTTGTTGTTATAGCATACATAGAATTTTCTGAACAAGCCCCGCTTCTGTTTGTTCGTGTAATTGGCAATTTACGATAAGCAGAGTGTAAATTGGTAGTGCAAAAAGTGCTAGCTAATACTTAGAAAGGGGATGCCAGAATAGTTAGCCACCAAAGTATGTACAATGTTCATCTACCCTTTCTGGCTGTGCACTCGAAACTTCAGCAGTCTAAAGCTAGTGCAGCTCCTCACTAGTCATTAACAATTACGATAAGCCTTGTAGAGAAAACGAAAGTTCAAGAAAGGAGAGGTATCAAATCAATTGCTCCACGAAATATATCACCCTATCATTGAAATCGGTCTCGACTCTCGTGTACTCCAATTAGTGATGGACATTTCAGCAGCTTTGAAATATTCTTTTACAATGGTTTTAATAGAATTTTAACTGCAATGATTAGTCATCATTATTTCCAACTGTCAATTTTCTAACGGTCATATAACAAGCTCTGATGTTGGCGAGCTCAGACGATAGCGAGTTCAAATGTTGGTGAGCTTAGAAGTTGGTGAGCTTAGATGTTGACAAGCTCCGACGATGGTGAGTTCAAACATTGGCGAGCGCAGAAGTCGATGAGCTCAGACTCTGAGGAGAGTCTCACAAGCAACGTTCTTTATCCTCAATTAATATATAATGGTTTCATAATAATTTTGCAATGGTCATGTAACAATTTTCTAATGGCTTTTTTAACGACCATGTAAAGGCTGATTTATTTCTTCAAAAAAACCTCAATTATTTTACAACGGCCTTATAACAGTTTCTCAACAGTTTTATTTTGATTGAATATAAATTGAATTTCAAGAAACGATCTTTAGAAGACTTGCATTACAGTAGAGAGTTTTTCCCTTCTTTCTTTTTCTTCTTTGTTGTGTTAAATACATAATGCTATTCATGTTCCTTTTAATATTTAGTACGGAATATAGAAGAAAGTCTATTGTATCTTGGGAGAATAGCCGCTAGAAGCCTTACGCACCAAGTTTCGTGCTCTGAGGGGCTGAATTATCCTTAAAGAAAGTGCTTGCATGCCTCAAACAATTGTTCTTACTTTTTCTCTTCTTTCCCAACATATTTCCTAGTGTTGTTATTTTTTTGTGTTATCTAATATTTTTGCAATAATCTTAAGGATAATTCCTTATGGATTCTCAACTTGGAACTGTTGCTGCTGCCACCGATGTTGGAATTGAACGAGGACTTGGAGATGGTGAAAGACAAGTCCCAAATATACGTGAGTGGTTTATCGTGTGACATTACCGAGCATCACAAAAGAGGTTTGATCGTTTCTGTAAGGTTATTGAGTATCAGGTAAAATTGTTCTTTGAGGTTTCAATACTCATGTTTGTTTTTACAAAAGGAAGTTGGACTTTCTCTCTCAAGTTGGTGATTATTTGTGTATGCATGTATCTAGAACTGGAAATTGAGGCACTCAATGACTTTCTATTTTTTATTCATGAATTCACTGGTCTGTTTTTTGATTTTCGGCGAACATAGGAAATCATGATTAGTTAATGATACATACAGGTATAGGCCGTTGTTGTAGTTGGTGTGAATGACTTTGAATACCTTATTTAAGAATGATTTTAGAGTTTATTCTCCCTGTTCAATAGAGAAAAAAAATTGTTTCCAATGAAAAGGTTTTCTCCAGATTTAACTTAAGGAATATCAGTGTCAAATTCTCGATTACGTGGGATAAAGCAATGAGAATTGTTGACTGGCAATGTGTCGAGTGATTTATGGAAATGAACAACTTACTAGTATTAAGAAAATATTGTTTCTATTACTAATGCGATGAGACTCAATAAAAAAGAATTGGTAAGTGGGAAAACCTAACACACTTTGAAGTCGATACATGTGTTGATTCGATCATTTGTTCTGGTTTTGACATGGTGGGTACTAACAATTCTCAGTGTTTATAGCCTTCTACTATGTTTGATAAGCGTGTGAACTCAGATGTTACGGCCATAGAGCCAATAAAAAATTGGATGATGTATAACTGACTTTAATATTGACGTTTAATAGCTCTGCTTCAGAATTAATTCCCATTTATTTCCTTTTGAATAAGCTTTAACGAATTTTAAGAGCCTATCATTAGATTGGTTGAAAAAAAAAAAAAGGTTTTGGTAACCCACCAATTACATCCAGTCAATGGCTAGTGATAGCAGGAAACCGTGGATTTTGCTTGCGGCTTGCAGGGCAATGAATCCGAAAGAACACAGACGTGAATGATTGGACAAGTTGGACAGGCCAATTCACAATAAAAATTCATGGCAGATTTTGAGAGAGAATGAGGGGTTTTTCACATGAGCAAAGAAGAAGGAACAAGAGAAAAGTTCTCTCTCTCTGGGGGATTCTTCATACACGCACGGCCCGGCCACAAGGGACGAAAAGCAAAAACTCTCTCCCTGGTCTCTTCATGGATGTCCAAGAGAGTAAGGCCAAAGGGGAAAAGAAGTAAAGATGGAAACGGAGAAGAAAGGGAGTGGATTTTTCATCAATATTAGATAATTGCATCTTTCTTGCTCTTGATTTTTATTTTCTTTTCCCAGGTTTTACTTTGAGTTCCGTTTGCAGGAAAATTCAGACTTTGAAGGGCCGCACAGTTGGGTCATACGGCCACAACTGACAATAGAGTTCATGGCATAGAGAGAAAAAGCATGATTTGGTGATATTGTGAGCCTGACATCAGTCCATGCGAGATGGAGTTGAAGTTGACCAAAAGCATGGTTTGATTTATCCATGCTATGTACATTATTCTGCTGACTCAATTTGATTTCTTCATGATTTCCCTTTTTTCAAGTTACTCGAACACTTACTCAATTATTTAGTTTTTCTTTATTCTTGCTTTTTATTTTCTTTTTTCATTTAGATAAGTTACAATGCATCGTGTTGCAAAAAACCCAATAAAGCATCGTTATGTGGTGTTATCATAAATGCTCTATGGAGGCCAAGAAGGTTTACTTTTCGTGCTTATCTTAATTGGTGATCACGTAAATTGGAATACAATATTTAGACATTTTTATGCAAATCCTTCCAATATATATAAAAGCCTACTAAAAGTTTAGCTCTTTACGGGGCTGCCCGGGTTGCCCTTGCACTTAATTGGCGCATGGCTTCTTTTTCAACCCGAGCTACCCTTTAGTAAAGACTCGTCCCCTTGACAGTCAGATGACAGGTTTCTATGATCTATACGTTGGCATTTCGATTGGAATGTACAATCAAAAGTAAGGAGGTATAGTTTCAATTTGTCTTGAACTTAGGAACACATATTGACGCCTCATGTTTGTTTTTTACATGGGTCGCCAAGCCACAAAGGTAAGTATCTTTTCCCTTCAAAACTTTAGGATTTCGAATAATCTAAGAAAACTTAATAATGCCACGTTTAGAAAGAAATGAACCTTCAAAAACACTTCATTTGCATTGTGAGTTTGAAAAGCTTTTTGAAGTTATCCAAACGTTTTTGAAATATGCATCGTGCATCATGAAAATCCCTAATGGAGAATAAATTTTAGAGAAAATGAAATGATTTTTTTCGAAAGAAGGTGTTCAGACCTTTCAAGAGGATGCTTTCTCAAATGAGAAATGGTAAAACTTATCTAAACACATCCATACACACTTTTGAGGTGAGTGGTGCAAATTTGAGAGTGAAAGCATGGTCTATGGACGTAGGGATCATTCACAATGCTTACATGGATTGAAGTGATGAAGGGCATTCATTCCTCTACCTTAAACACATGGTAATCCTTTGCAAGCCCTTTGAGTCCGCATGAAGTTTTCTTTAAAATAACCCTGTCAAGAACTACCCCTCATTGGGGCAATTTGGAGGCTCATTGGTAGATATCTCATTTCATTATCACTACTTTTCTTGTTCCCCATAGCTGGCATCTAGGCAAACTCAGCATGAATTGAGCTCTATAAAAACTTAAGTTGTCACATAAAAGCATGGTATAATATTTAAATATTCTATCATCCTCCCTCACTCTAGATTCAGGACCTTGATACCATATGATATTTTGTTGAATCACAATCAATTACTTTAAAAGCTTAAGTTATTAGGTGAAAATATGATATAATAGTTAAATATTACATTAATAAATGTCAAAGAACAAAAGATCAATCCTTTATTGAAAGGTCTTTCGTCTACGACTATTTTCGGCGAAATAGACTATTCCTATCCCAACGACTCAACTGCTTTCATCCTCTTATTCTGGAGTATCTCAGGCTGGCTCGGCAATCTCTTCAGCACAAATTGAAACACCATCTTTCCATTAGCTCTAGGTATCTTCTAGTACTTGTCTACCGCATACAGTCCGTTGTACGTGAAGGTGTGACCCATATCTTTACGGATCACTCTGACTGGCGTGTTTCTCTTCATGCTATTCACTAAGGCTAAATTACCTCGAGTAAGATTTTGATCTTCAGCCCTCTTGTTGTGACTAAGCGTTCCACCTTGGCCCAAATAAACTAGCTCATCTGGATTTGTCAAATCATCTGGATAATCCCAAGAAGCGACAATACTTGTGGCTAGGACGTCTTGATGAGATCCCATGTAATCGATGCCACCTTGTGGAGGGCGATGGAGTCCAACAATAGCCAACTCCATTCTGTATCGGAATTGGTCTCCCACTTCTACTCCCGGAACCTCTCCGATAAATGGAGTCGTACCGTGGACGTAGCCAACTCGTTTCCTGATTTCTCTTGCGGCATAAAAGTCTATCCTTTTGATGAAGATGCTCTCTTTATCTGCTTTATTTTTTTCCAATTGGAGCTCTCGGATAATTTCTCTGTACAACGTTAGGGTTGAGTTCACCCTCTCTGTGGCCGAGTCATGTCTGTCTGGAGACTTACCCTTAGGATTTTTGTCCCTCGCGATAGATGATGGGCCGGCAAGACTTTGAAAGGTATTCTCCGGCTCGTTGGGGATTATTTGGGCGTCTCTATTCCGTTTGTTGACCATGCCGCAATGGTAGCAAATGAATTTCTCAAATTCATCAGGGATGAATTCTTGGGGCGACAAGCACTTCTCAGGGCGAGAATCTCTGGTTATTTTCTCGATCAACGACTTGCGGATACAAGTAATACAACCCAAGGACAGAAGCTTTCTTATAGCTCCACAAAATTTTCAGTGTGGGGCTCGGAGTGAATTCCTGACGTGCGGTCGCGTTCGCGTGGGGCGCGGAGCGAATTCCTGACGAAACGTACGTACCTCATTCACCTTCTCTCTCGCGTGGGGCGCCGAGTGAATTCCTGACGAAATGTACGAAGCTCATTGACCTTCTCTCTCTCTCCCCCCCCCCCCCCCCCCAACGCCCAACTAACTTCCGTACTTCCTGTTGGTTGAGCCAGATCACAAGCTCCGTTTTCCGTGCGAACGTGTGATCGTGTCCTTTTGTAGAGTTGTGCTGCGTTGGGTTGCTGACCTGTTGTCGCCTCTCTCTCTCTTTGCCACCACCAGGCCCGATTTTAATGCCGGCCTTTAAATCATGGAAGGTTATACCTTTTAACAGAATCAACCCCATCAAACTCGCAAAATCCAAATCTATCACTACCCAACAAGCATTTCCGGAAAAACGAACGCCCCGAGCCGAGAAAGAATGATAAAGGTCCGCAAGACCCGAAATTCGAAAAAGGAAGATCACATCCTGAATAGCCATGGAAGCACAAGAAGAAGAGAAGGTTCCATCCAGAATGAAATGGAGAATGACGATGATCTCTCTATTTTGCACTTATCGGGTCGGGGCACAAGCCGCCGAGGGAGCTGAGTCACGGGTTTTGTGGAGGTGACGAGGCACGCCGAAGGAAAACGATGGCCGTGGTTGAGAGCGAACGAGCGTGCTTCAACCTCTGCAAAACCTTGCCCTGAAGTCTGGAAATGGGATGAGCTTTGTCTCGCTCTCATATACCGCGTGCGAAGGTTGGTACAACCGTGCAACCGATATTATGTTTCGTGCTACTCCGATTTTCAGTGCATTTACATAGATAAACAAATAAATAGATTAACATATATATAAATAAATTCATGTTGTGTCCGATAATTCGCATTTTAGCTTGCCTTATATTTGACAAGAGTATGAAGTTCAGGTGCAATGCAAGTGTTTGGATTTCCCTCCTTACCATCAAGTACGACAAAAAAAAAAACAAAAAAGAGAGTACATCTCAAATCTCTCGTGTCTACCTATGATCTTATCCTTTGCCTTATCTTACATTAAATAGGGTGGAACATGGTAATGCCTTTGATTTTCATAATCTTGAGTGAGAAACAATATAGCATCTTGAATCTGATCTGTCCATTCAAGTTGGGAATTTTGACAGGGAAAAATTTACCTTTATGACCGTGTCCATTCAAGTGGTATGTCCTTTCACATTTGGGTCGGTGACTTAATTACTTAATTTGTGTATTTCACGGGGTGAGGAATTCCTTTTATTCATTTTCCATGTCTTTTATCTTTAATCTCCACCGGTGGTGGTATCTCCATTTGAACTCTAAAACGTAACAATCATGGACGTTTCTGGTCTGATGTTGAATAGATGATATTTCGGTGCTTGAATGGTCAGAGACCTTTAGCGTCCTTAATTTTAATGTCTGAGTGGGCTTAGCCTTTCTATTAGGAGAAACCATGTCAAGTTCTTTTGGCTGGACTTCATTAGAAAGGAAGTACATTGCAGGACCATCCGTATTGGAAGCTCAAAAAGAAGTCAGGACTTCACCAATTACTTGCAGTAGCTTCGACCATTTGAAATAACGTTAGAAATTTATGTCAGTTCAGTTTATGAATTGCCTTTCTGATGTAATGGTTGAATAAATTAACCATAGTTATGTAGTGAAGGGATTACTGATTTTCTGGGATTGCTAATCATAAAGTATTATGTAGGCTTCAGGGATCTATGTTTTTCACCTGTCTGATAAAGCAAAGCAAAGACAACTACAGCTTGAGCTTTATGCTTGAAAGATGCAAAAGAACACGAATCTCTTGTGTCCTCATCTACTTTTGGATAGCAGATCTTTTATCCTACTTTTACCTCTGAACTTAAGACATTAAGGTACTTCTATTATAGCAGATAGATCATGTGAGTTTCTTTTCTTCATGCCATTTATCCCTTTGTCATGCTACCCTGGAAAGATCTTCAATCCTGATGAACGGAAACGGGTGTTGTAGTGGCTTGCTGGAAACCTACGGTCTTACTTGACCTAGAATCTGTTCACGCGAATCAGAGTTTCAGCCAGAGAGACCGACCATGATCATGTGGATGTCAGAGGTCATTCTTTTGAATATATACCAGCTGGTTCTGGTAGGAGGATGTGTCCTGGGGTCTCGCATGGCAACTTATTTTTGCCCGGCTGCCTCATGCCTTCATACTGGAAAGAGTAAGGTTCGGAGGCTGATATGAGTGAAGACAGTCCTGGATTGACAATGTCCAAAGCGACACCACTGGAGGTTGTACCTGGGCCAAGTTACTAGCTACATACTAATGAGTGATAAAAAAGAAAGCACCAAGTTGAACGTTTGTCGCATGACCAATAACAATTTTCTGATAGAAAAATAACAATTTTCTCCATAGTCAATGACCAATAAAAATTTTCTGATACAAAAATAATTAAAGTTAAGAATTTGCATTTGATCTTTACTTGAGTATATATCCTATAATCCTATTCTCTTCTCTAAATTGTCCCGTACTCTAGAACATTCCTATTTAATGTTGGTGGTTACGAAGGCGTGAGATGTTGTGTGAGCCACCAGATCGAGAATAGATCGACGGTTATAATCCGAGACCCTCTACTATATAAAGAGGTATCCTCTCCTTCATTTGATCATCCAAGAAAGGATCCAAGAAAGAAATACAAAAGCATTCTTCTCCCATAGCTTCTCTCTATAACTCTCTCTCTCTCTCTCTCTCTCTCTCTCTCTCTCTCTCTCTCTCTCTCTCTCTCTCTCTCTCTCTCTCTCTCTCTCTCTCTCTCCAATTCCACGTTCCAAAGATATTTCTATTCATTTTAAGTCCGAAAGAATGCACATTTTGTTTGAAACTATTCATAAGTAACTCTTTCAAAATAAATTTTAACGTCCTGCATATATAAAAAAATTCAAATATGTAAAAGAAAGCAATGAAAATAAATTTATATCTTGATAAAACTATTATAAAAAATTTACAACCTTGGAGACTCTTGTCCTTCCAATTTGTGCTCGATCATGACTTTGCCTCGAAGGAGGAGATTGGGGTTGCTAGTGACATTATTAGGTTTGAGTTGGTGATGTGTAAGGGTGAGCATGGTTCTAGGATAGAATCGAAACCTATAGGAATTGGTCCGATTCCAGGTTCCAATATATGTACGGTAGGTTTTAGGTTTTAAAAATTGAAGAATTTGTTCTAACGGGCAAGTTTCACGTTCTATGGATTCTAAAATAAAATTTTTTATTTTTTTGGTATATATCTTCATACGATCCTACAATGTTCTTTGGCATCCCATGATAAGTGTATAATCTGAAGCCAAACAAATTTTTAGGTTCTTGGTTTCAAAAAATGAGGAACTTGTTCTAAAGAGTTGGTTTCAGATTTTAAATGTAACTTGTACGGAACCTAAAATCATTCACATCTACTTCTACTTAACGATTGTAGCGTTTACTCTCATTTTGCTTAACTAAAAATGAAAAAAAAGAAAAGAAATTAGCAAGTTCCAAAGTATCCTAGAACCTGTGACAGGGTAAGTTTCAAGTTCCAAAATATGATGGGTAGGTTCTAGGTTCCAAAAAATGAGAGACCTATTCTGACGTGTAGATTCTAGGTTCTAGATGGAACCTTTAAGGAATTTAGAACCGCTCACCCAAAGTGATGTGTACCAAAAAGACTTTGGAAGAAGAAAAAAGGTTCCGAGTCCTAGGAAGGGAGACTAAGCTAGAGAATGAATGCAAGAAGGTGGATCAGGGAAAATGGAAATTAATAATAGAAATATTAAAAGTAGAGAAATAGGGAATTATAGAAAATGGGCTTAATGTGGGGTTAGGGAAGTTTTAATGGAAAATGGGCTTAGAGTGGTTATGATGAATAATGGGCTTGATGAGTTTATATTTCAAAATTGGGCTTGTGGGGTTTTGATAGGAAGAGCCTTGATTAGTAAGCCCATGGACTGGGCCCAATGACTAGGCCTATGTGCTCTTCTTAAGAGAGCAATACTAATAATAAATTAAAAAATCAAATAAGTCGAAAAAATAAAAATAAAAAGTTAACAAAATAGGTCTTGATTAGATAGTTAGATCTTAATAACAGATTTAGTTTGGTTTAGGTTCAAATTGATTAATGTCTTAGAAGAAATTGAATTGCATTTGAATTAAGCTTATTGGATTGTTGTCCTAGAGCTTAGTGGATAGAGTGCAGTAAAGTATGAGGTGCCTAAAGGATGTAGCATGGACACTTAGCAGATAAGAATTTGAGGACTCATAATTGGATAAAAAGACCGCATGTAATAGTTAATTGACAAATTATCAAGATTAGGTACTCAAAGGCATTAGTTGGATAACTAGTGTAATTAAGTCCATGTACTTAGGTCTTGGTTGCGTAGGACGTGAGATTTTATTTCACTTGGCTATTAGCCAGCCTCAATAATGGTGACTCTCCTGCCATTGCGGGAGGTTGGGTTTGGGAGAACCCATGCCAATTGCGAAATGTTCTTCCACAATTCGATATTAACTCTAAACCCACTTCTCCCTCGGAGAGGGTTGGGATCTAAATTTTTTATTTATAATGGCCAAATTCATTGATGGTCAATACTTCAAATGGCTTATTCTTCGTAATGCCTAGAAGCCATTTAAAGTATTTCTAATTGCCTCATGAAATGTGCTAGAATCGATTGAATAGCTCCACATCTTCTAACTATACCAAGACAACATTACCATGAATGCCGAGTTTTCAACCTCTCTCAGCTTAATTTACATTGGAATAAAAAAAAATCACAAGAATATCAACTTATGACAAAGTTCTCCCATCGCAACAAACTATACAATGTCTCTCGTGGCTACACAACTAGTGGACCTTTCTAATCTAAATCCATGGTCAGCATAAAGTTCTAAAAAGAGGAGAAAAAATTAAACTGTTGAGTTCTCTAAATCTTCTCTATGAGAAATATTTCAACTTCACACAATAAGAAGTCTTACTTAACCGACGAAAAACAAACCTACCTCCATTTGTGTAAAATCTGCACCTCCAACCCCAACTATCAGAACTAAGAGTGGAAGATCTGATGCCCTCATTAATGCATCCATGTTTCTCATTGATAGGTGAGAAATCCATCCTTAACAAGGAGGGAAAACTGATATCAGCTGCACAAAAAAACACATAAAAGCTAAAAAATATGGAATGTTTGTTTCCATTGCACCTTTATTATAAGTAGAATGTAGTGTTTTCTTTGGTTATAAGAAAGTGATTCGCTTAGAATTTGAGTGGCCCTATTGATCACTAGACTAAATAAAATGTCTTGCTAGGGTAATATTTGTGTAAAGCACCAACATAACAGCCATAATGCCTTCAAATCCTTTAGCCTATCACGACAAGTTCTAACTGTGAATTGTGGAATTGAATTATAGAATTGGATATGATGTCCTAGAGATTTCTTCTATTATGGTATGTGCTCCAAAAGTAAATATACCAATGGAGTTGTGCAAACTTAGTTCACCTACCTTATAGCAATATGAACTTCCATTCGAGTTAAATCAGCGTGATACAGTACCACCATATATTCGTCCTCCACATCTCCATGCAAAAATTGTCTATTCAAATCATAAAACTATATCACTTCTCCAACTTCCATTATAGCCTAAAATGTTGGCAACATGAATTACCTAATGGATAGACTTATGACATCAATTGATTATAAGGAGAGGAAAAGCATGTCTACTGACAACTGACCATGGTTAAGAGGCAAATTAAACTTACATGTTGGTAGGAATTATATCTTCCGGAAGGATCAATGTAATGCAAGGAATTTGGATTTCTGGAATCTCCATTTGAAGCTGAAAAGTCCAGAAGCATCATAATCAAATGAGATTAACCAAATGGGAATCCTGAAAATCCAAATTCCTTGCATTATATTGATATGTTGGGAAGATATAATTCCTACCAATAAATTTTTTTAATTTGCTTCCTAAACATGGCCAGTTGTCAGTTGATATGCTTTTTCGGTACTTATAAATAATTGATGTCATAAGTCTATCCATTGAGTAATTCATGTTGCCAACATTTTAGGCTGTAATTAAAATCTGCTATGACATTATTCGTATATGTTGGGCCACAAGAAAATATATAACTAATAATTATAAATTATTTTGTAGTCTATTTCTTCAAGAATTTATGGCCCACAATATGATATTATTCTCACAGTCATATATAGATTATTATGCTAGCAAAACTCTAAAACAAAATATGTTAAAAAATGGATACAGAAGCTGTAGCAATTTAAACAAATAAGAAAAAATAATAGGGTAAGCACATGTTAAAGCTATGCAAAAAAGAAAAGGTATTAACGTATGTGAAAGTATGTCAAAGGTGGAGGAAGAACATGATTAATACGACATGTATTATCTATTTATGGCACATAAAACACCCATCTCTATAATAACCTCTCTTTTTTTTAAATTCAATTATTTTAGCTAGATTTAAATTAATTTTCTTTTTACTAACCTTACTCTAGATATTTTTAGCATTTAAAGACGTTTGAATATTGACCCTGTATATTCTTAACCTTCAAAAATAACATAAAAGAGTACAGGATGATGTGTAAATAATTGGCGAGATTATTGGGCCTTGTGGCCACACAGTCCCAAATGTCATGCCATGTGGCAAGAAGCGTAGAGCTAAAGAGAAGTATTACGTGACGAGCACAAAAGCAACTCACTTATGTCGCGACCTAAAAATCGGTTAAGACATTAGGTTAATAGATTATCATACTAATTAAGTGACTAACCTAATGCGGACTCTCCCAAACCCTACCAATTCGTAACTTTGATTTGTTCAAATGATTTAGATTTCAGAGTAGCCACTAATCATTTTTGGTAGGTAAGTTAGATACAAAAAAAAAATAGCGGGAGGACTATTTTATTCCTACCAATCAGAGGTTAAGAGTTCGGGGACTTGATTATGCTAATTAATTGAAACTAATGCCGTTTAGGGTTTAGGGTTTCGGGTTTGGGGTTTTGGGGCTTGGGGTTTTGGGGTTTTGGGGTTTGGGGGTTTGGGACTAGGGTTTGGGGTTTTAGGGTTGTATGGTTTTAGGGCTTAGGGTCTAGGGTCTGGGGCTTAGGGTTTTAAGGGTTTGGGGTTTTAAGGGTTCGGGGTTCGGGGCTTGGGGGTTGGGGGCTCGGAGCTCGGGGTTTTGGTGTTCGGTGTTTTAGGGCTCGAGGTTTTAGGTTTTCGGGGTTTCGGGTTTCGGCGCTTGGGGCTTGGGGCTTGGGCTTGGGGGTTCGGGGGTTTGGGGGTTCGGGGTTTGGGGGTGGGGGTTCGGGGTTCGAGGGTCTGGGTTCGGGGGTTGGGGTTCTGGGCTCGGGGGTCGGGGCTCTGGGCTCGGTGCTCGGGGCTCGGGCTTGGGGCTTGGGGCTTGGGGCTTTGCAGCTTGGGGGCTTGGGGCTTGGGGTTTTGGGTTTAGGGGTTTTTGTTTAGGGGTTTGGGGCTTGGGGCTTGGGGCTTGGGGTTTGGGGGTTGGGGGTTGGGGGGTTGGGGGGTTGGGGCTTGGGGGTTGGGGGCTTGGGGGCTGGGGGTTGGGGCTTCAGGGGTTGGGGCCTGGGGGGTTGGGGCTTCGGGCTTCGGGGCTTCGGGGTTCGGGGGTGGGGGCTTCGGGGGCGGAGGCTTCGGGGCTTCGGGGTTGGGGGCTTGGGGGCTTGGGGGCTTCGGGCTTCGGGGCTTCGGGGCTTCGGGCTTTGGGCTTGGGGATTGGGCTTGGGGCTTGGGGGCTTGGGGCTTGGGGGCTTGGGTCGGGGGTCTAGGGTCGGGGGTGTGGGGTGTGGGGTCTTAGGGGCTTAGGGCTTAGGGCTTAGGGGCTTAGGGCTTTAGGGATTTGGGGTTTTCGGGTTTTGGGGTTTAGGGTTTAGGGTTTAGGGTTTAGGGTTTAGGGTTTTAGGGTTTAGGGTTTTAGGGTTTAGGGTTTAGGGTTTAGGGTTTAGGGTTTAGGGTTTAGGGTTTAGGGTTTAGGGTTTAGGGTTTAGGGTTTAGGGTTTAGGGTTTAGGGTTTAGGGTTTAGGGTTTAGGGTTTAGGGTTTAGGGTTTAGGGTTTAGGGTTTAGGGTTTAGGGTTTAGGGTTTAGGGTTAGGGTTTAGGGTTTAGGGTTTAGGGTTTAGGGTTTAGGGTTTAGGGTTAGGGTTTAGGGTTTAGGGTTTAGGGTTTAGGGTTAGGGTTTAGGGTTTAGGGTTTAGGGTTTAGGGTTTAGGGTTTAGGGTTTAGGGTTTAGGGTTTAGGGTTTAGGTTAGGGTTTAGGGTTTAGGGTTTAGGGTTAGGTTTAGGGTTTAGGGTTTAGGGTTTAGGGTTTAGGGTTTAGGGTTTAGGGTTTAGGGTTTAGGGTTTAGGGTTTAGGGTTTAGGGTTTAGGGTTTAGGGTTTAGGGTTTAGGGTTTAGGGTTTAGGGTTTAGGGTTTAGGGTTTAGGGTTTAGGGTTTAGGGTTTAGGGTTTAGGGTTTAGGGTTTTAGGGTTTAGGGTTTAGGGTTTAGGG